>SJYA01001456.1:1147061-1292237 GCA_006410615.1 Neotragus moschatus
TGTGGGATCTTAGTTCCCCAACCAGGGATCATACTCATGGCTCCTGCATTGGAAGCTTAGAGTCAAACACTGGACCACCAGGAAGTCCCATAATAGCCATTCTGATGGATGTGAGCACTGATTTTTCCCCCTCTTCTCTCCTAGTCTTTCTCCATATGTCAGAAGTTTAGTTATAATGGAAGACTATGTGTTGATTTAGACTGAGCTGTCTGGAGATGCCAAGGCTGCACTGGGAGATGCTGAGCTAGCTTGAGACTTATAGGCAGGAATAGGGGAGATGAGATTTACCATTGCAGCCTTGTCCTGAAACAGACTTGAGCGATGGTTAATGGCACTGACATCAGAAACCAGAGTCTAGTTCGAGTCCTCACTCTGCTTCTTCCCAGCTGTGTGACCCTGAGCAAAACATTAATTTCTCTAAATCACGGCTTCTTTCTCTAAACAAATGCAACTCCGTGATTTGCACCTATATTTGCAGGAAGATACATAGTTCCATAAGCAGATGTAACATGCTGGGGGTCTTTTTAGAGGAAGAGATTCTTGGATTGAGTTAGCCAAGAAGAGAGTGGGATGGAAAAGATTTTCAAGCAAGGGGACAATCCCATGCAAAGCCCCCAAAGTGGAAAGGAATTTGGTATGTTGCAAGGAAGAGAAGGAAGACACCCAAGATGTGGGTTTGATCCCTGGGTCAGGAAGATCCTCTGGAGAAGGAAATAGCAACCCACTCCAGTATTCTTGCCTGGGAAATCCCATGGACAGAGGAGCCTGGCAGGCTACAGTATGTGGGGTGGCTGGGACAGAAAAAGCAAAATGGGAAGTGACATAAAATGAGGTCGGAAAGATGACCATCACAGTCTCATAAATCAGTTAAGGCTTTTGGTACTTATCCCAAGAGTAATACAGAGCCATTGAAGGCGTTTCAGTGAGGGATTATGGGATTAGATTTGCTCTCCCCTGGCTGGTAGTTCTATTCATCTGGAATATAGTTCCCATCCCCTCAACCTCAGAATGGTAACCCACTCCAGTATTCTTGCCTGGAGAACTCCACAGACCCTATGCAATCCATAGGGTTGCAAAGAGTTGGACACAACTGGAGTGACTTTACAGACACAACTGAAGTGACTTTACAGACACAACTGAGCGACTTCACTTTCACTTTTCACTTTCATGCATTGGAGGATGAAGTGGCAACCCACTCCAGTGTTCTTGCCTGGAGAATCCCAGGGATGGGGGAGCCTGGTGGGCTTCCATCTCTGGGGTTGCACAGAGTCGGACACAACTGAAGTGACTTAGCAGACTTAGCAGAACTGACTTTTGCTTGTTTGCTATGACCAGTGCGTTCTCTTGGCAAAAGTCGATCAGCCTTTGCCCTGCTTCATGATGTGATCATTCACCTAGAACCAGACATCCTGGAATGTGAAGTCAAGTGGGCCTTAAGAGCATCACTACAAACAAAGCTAGTGGAACTGATGGAATTCCAGTTGAGCTATTTCAAATCCTGAAAGATGATGCTGCTGAAGCTGAAGCTCCGGTACTTTGGCCACCTCATGCGAAGAGTTGACTCATTGGAAAAGACTCTGATGCTGGGAGGGATTGGGGGCAGGAGGAGAAGGGGATGACCGAGGATGAGATGGCTGGATGGCATCACTGACTTGATGGGCGTGAGTCTGAGTGAACTCTGNCGCTGGGAGGGATTAGGAACAGGAGGAAAAGGGCGCGACAGAGGTTGAGCTGGCTGGATGGCATCACTGCCTTGATGGACATGAGTTTGAGTGAACTCCGGCAGTTGGTGATGGACAGGGAGGCCTGGCATGCTGCAATTCGTTGCATTGCAGAGTCAGACACAACTGAGTGACTGAACTCAACTGAATTTCATCGACTAATAAGTCGGAGGATTATTCCAACTATTTTGGGGAAGGGAATTTTCTAGGAGTTGGGCCACTGCCCAATATGTGGTTTTTTAACAGTGCCTTGGAAATATCATGGTGCCTCTGGGTATGTCATTTAGCTTGCTGACTGAGGATCAAGGGAAATTTTTTGGTGGCTCAGAGAGTACAGAATCTGCCCACAATGTTGGAGACCCAGGTTTAATCCCTGGGTCAGGAAGATCCCCTGGAGTCCAGAATGGTAACCCACTCCAGTATTCTTGCCTGGAGAATCCCATGGACGGAGAAGCCTGGCAGGCTACATAGCTGAGTGACTAATATTTTGAGGATCAAGGTCTAGTTGAAGTTGAGTTGTCTGCCATCTTGAACTCATCTGATTCTAATCTGTTTATGTTGTGTCCTTAGGCTATGTCACTCTTTCAAAAGTTGTATCTGACCCCTTTCCCTCCTGTTTCATTTGTTGTTGTTCAGTCACTCAGTCCTGTCCAACTCTTTGCATGCCCATGGACTGCAGCACACCAGGTTTCCCTGTCCTGCACTATCTCCTGGAGTTTGCTCAAACTCATGTATTGAATCAGTGATGCCATCCAACCATCTCATCCTCTGTCACCCCCTTCTCCTCCTTCCTTCAATCTTTCCCAGCATCAGGGTCTTTTCCTATGAGTTGGCTCTTTGCATCAGGTGGCAAAATTACTGGAGCTTCAGTTTCAGCATCAGTCCTTCCAATGATTATTCAAGGTTGATTTCCTTTAGATCCTGGTTTGCTCCCCTTGCTGTCCAAAGAACTCCCAAGGGTCTTCTCCAGAACCACAATTCAAAAGAATCAATTCTTTGGCCCTCAGCCTTCCTTATGGTCCAGCTCTCACAACCATACATGATTACTAAAAAGCCATAGCTTTGCCTGGCTCAGATAAAAAAATCTGCCTATAATGTGGGAGACTTGGAATTGATCCCTGGGTTGGAATGATCCTCTGGAGGAGGGCATGGCAATCCACTCCAGTATTCTTGCCTGGAGAATCACATGGGCAAAGGAGCCTGGTGGGCTACATACAGTCCAAGGGGTCGCAAAAGTTGGACACAACTTAGGGACTAAACTACTACCACCAGCAGTATGCAATGATTGGGTATTTTACAGATGACAATACTGAGGCAGAAAGGGGTGATAGGGGTATCAGAGGTTTTCTACAGAAAATGTCATAGTACTGCTTGAAGGGAATATTGAATTTCAACTCATAATCTAAGAAGAAAATTGTATTTCTAGGAGAAAGGATTTAACCCAGCCACACCCTGCCTCTACCCAATAGGGTGAAACATTGTAAGCTTGGGAGGAGGAATCTGAGAGACTGCCAAAACTGGAGTCCAAGATCAGGAAAACCCAATATCACTAAATTTTTCAAATAAGTGGAGCTGTGCATCCCACAAATGTTGCCCACAGCTGTAGAGCATGGCATAGGGAAAGCAAATCTTCCTCAGAAAGCCACAGATGTAGATATCATATTCACAGTTTCAGAGTAGTAGTCCCTCCTTCCCCTTCCAGAATTTCTTACTGACAGGGATGTCTCCATATTAAAATTATAATTCAGGAATAGTTTGGAGATAGGAGAATCCACAGGATACAAGTTTCCCTGATGGTTTAGTGGTAAAGAATCTGCCTGCAATGCAGGAGACTCAGAAGACATGAGTTCCATCCCTGGGTTGGGAAGATACCATGGAGGAGAAAATGGCAACCCACCCATGTTCTTGGCTGGAGAATTCCATGGACAGAGAAGCCTGGTAGGCTACAGTCTATGGGGTTGTAAAGAGTTGCACATGACGGAGTGCATGTGTACACCTGGTACAAGGAAAATCTATTAGAATTAGGAGTAAGAGACTAAGATTTATAACTATATTAATATGGCAGATACCATTAATATACTTCTTCAAATCACCAAGAAATTCAGGATAATATATAATAAACAGACTTTTATATGTATAGCTTAGCTTTTGAGAAATCAAGGAAGTTCCCTCAGGGGCCAACAATAAAGAGGAAATTGAAAGCCAAGGAACTAAGCGGATGCGTTCAATGCCTTGGAGGCATTTGACTTTAAATGTCTGCCTTGATGTTAGGCATGTTAATTCAATTATGCCTGTAAAAGTTTGGGAAATGAAACAACCACCAAAAAGTTGAAACAAGTCAGAGTGGAGAAATAATATATATGAAAAACGTAGAAATTCAAGGGACTATTTCGAGAGGGGCAATTGAAGTAATTTTCTCCTTGGACATAAGGATCTTTTTGGCAGTTGATGAACATCATGCACAAATGCAATTTTTAGGTGGAATGAAAGCAAATTTTCAAGGTTCTGTTTAAGCTTAAGTTGTACTCTGCAGTTGCTCAATGTTCATGGTATCTAAAAATCAGTCCACAAATTTGAAGACTTCAGTAAAAGTTTCCCCTCACCTCTTTTGCCCCCTCTTCCTTTGCCTAGTTGAAGGGACACCTACGCCTCTTCCTACACCTGCCCCCCCCCCTTATCAATAGTTGTTTAATAAATATTACTGAAAAGCTTATCTATCCTAAAACTTACTTGTGCTTCTTTTAATTCCTCCTCTATCCCATCTCTAACTTTTCTCCAAGGGAAAAAGGACCCCATTCCCCCTTTTGTCTATGACCAAACTTTCACAGACGTTTAAGCCATTGTCTAGTCTATTCCTTCTCTTTCACTTGCTCTCCTTCACACACATGCACACAAAATTTAACTTCGCTAAGTGTCTCTAATTATTCCTCAAAGGAAAACGTTTTACTCAACATTACCTAGCCCTTTTGTCATCTAATTTTTTCACTTTGCAATCCATACATCAATGTTTCTGAAATCATGGTCTATGCATATTTTCTATACTATTGCACTTTCAAACTCTAAATCCCATGTCTGATAACATTATTCTCTCAACCCTAGCTAAAACTTTTCTAACCATAGGCAGTAGCAACATCCTTGATGTGAAATTCATGGTGGTTTTGATTGTTGAAATTAAATGTCTTTTCTGCAGCTTCAAACACTGCTGATTCACTTCCTCTATCTTGATCACTTCCTCCTGCTTGAAATTATTTTCACTCTTATCTGTGTAATACCACCATTTCTACCCCTGCCCTCCTGCTATAAGAGTTTCTCAAAATTTATGAGATGCTCTTTTAGGCTGATAGTCTCTAGAATTTTATCTTATTCTTCTCCCCTTATCCCTAGATGATCTCACTCTTCATGACTTCACTATCACATGCACAACCACTGACAAGGGCAATGCATGATTTTAGCTCAAATCGATATATTTTATATCCCACTAGATATTTCCATTTGGGTGTCCCGTAAATACCAGATGAATTATGTTAAAGATGAACTTAGTATCTTCTTCATAAAATACAGTTGGCTTTCTATATTTATAGGCTGGATCCTTGGATTCAAAGTATTATAGATCCTGTACTATGTTTACAAGTACATGGTTGGTTGAATGTGAAGACACAAAATTTATGGTTACAGAGGGCTGACTATGGGACTTGATCATCCACAGATTTTGGTATCCATAGAAGGTCCTAGAACCAATTTCCTGTGGCTAGTGTGTGATGACTGTATTCTCTTATTCCTTCCATCAGAAAGAGACATCACTTTTTATTTAGCTGTCCAGTGAGAGATCCAGTTATTATTCTCTACTCTTCCTTCACTCATCCTTTGAAAAGCCACTGACTATGATCCTAAATTTGAAACATCTCAAACACTCTTTATCATCCCAGTCTCATTAGAGTATTGCTGAAGAGGTATTGTGTAATTGTAAGCTATTAGATATATAAGACTGCACACCCACAGTTGTTTCTATAAAAATTGGGATATAAATCCTGAAGGATAAGTATATTCAGAATTATGGGAAATCTGGAGATACAGGAGATGTAGATTTGATCCCTGGGTCAAGAAGATCCCCAGAGGAGGAAACAGCGATCTACTCCGGTATTCTTGCCTGGAAAATTCCATGAACAGAGGAGCCTGGCAGGCTACAGTCTAAAGGGTTACAAAGAGTCAGACATGACTGAGTTACTAAGTGTGTATATATGCGGTATATATTTGTTAAACCTTGGTACATGGATTTTTTTTACAAATTTTACTCAAGAAATTCCATATTCAATGTTGGGACTTTCTGAGTATAAAATTTTTGAGTTGTGAAGTTATTAGATTGTAACATTACATTACCGAAATAGAAGGTATCAGTGGAATTCCAAACTGAAAAATGTGAATAGCATGATGTAAAAGTTAATAAAATTATGCAAAAAAGAGAATGAAAGGAATAACAATAAATTTAAAATTTCCTATTTTTATTCATATATATTGTACCTGTTTTTATATAGGGAAAGAAAAATATATGAGAGGAAGCAAATACATTTTTATTTTACTTTTGGCTATACTGGGTCTTTGTTGCTATGTGCAGGCTTTCTCTACTTGTCGTGAGCAAGGCTACCCTCTAGTCACTGTCCTCTGGCTTCTCATTGGGGTGACTTCTCATGTGGGAGCACAGGCTCTAGGGTGGGCAGCCTTTAGTAGTATGGCACATGGGCTCAATTCTTGTAGCTCCCATGCTCTAGAGCACAGGTTCAGTAGTTGTGGCTCATGGGCTTAGTTGCTCCTTGACCTGTGGGATCATCCCAGACCAGAAATTGAACTGGTATCACCTGCACTGCAAGGCAGATTCTTAACCACTACACCACCAGAGAAGCCCCAAATAAATTTTAATTTCACTACTTTATTCTTTCTAAAAATACAGTCATGATTCTTTTTTACTTGAGATACTTTGTATTTGATAGTAATGAAACTATTTAGTGATAACATCCAAATAATTCTGTAGTTAAACAGAAATTCTTACTTTGTAGAGTTATTTTTTTATCTGAATTTAAAAAAACAAGATGTATAGAAAAGAGCAAAGATAGCAAATAGTTTTTTTCAATCTCTTTATTATTGTATAATAGCTCCATTTATAATATAAAAAGTGTTAAAATCACCATTTTTTATTTCTTATAACCTTATTTTAAACATTTTGAAATGTATTTAAAGTTTAATAAAACACAACCAAACTTAAAGCTCAGTAAAAATTAACTGAGTCCCACTTTTTTATATTTCCTTTGAAACTTTTTAAATAATAGAATAAATAGTAAGTATAAACAAAGAGATTAACATTATAAAAATATCAGCCAGGTATAGAAAACAGATGTTTATAAAACTATAAAGGATGTTTATGGAAAAAATATTTAGAGAATATTCACTGGTCAGTCAACTCAGTTGTTCAGTCTTATCCAACTCTTTGTGACCCCATGGACTGCAGCATGCCAGGCCTCCCTGTCCATCGTCAACTCCCAGAGCTTATTCAAACTCATGTCCATCGAGTCAGTGATGCCATCCAACTGTCTCATCCTCTGTCATCCCCTTCTCCTATCGCCTTCAATCTTTCCCAGCATCAGGGGCTTTTCAAATGAGTCACTTCTTTACATCAGGTGGCCAAAGTATTGGAGTTTCAGCTTCAGCATCAGTCCTTCCAGTGTTTATTCAGAGCTGATTTCCTTTAGGATGGACTGGTTGAATCTCCTTGCAGTCCAAGGGACTCTCAAGAGTTTTCTCCAACACCATAGTTCAAAAGCATCAATTCGTCAGTTTTCAGCTTTCTTTATTGTCCAACTCTCACATCCAAACATGACTACTGGAAAAACCATAGCTTTGACTAAACAAACTTTTGTTGGTGAAATAATGTCTCTCCTTTTTAATATGCTGTCTAGGTTGGTCATAACTTTTCTTCCAAGGAGCAAGCGTTTTTTAATTTCATGGCTATAGTCAATATCTGCAGTGATTTTGGAGGCCCCCAAAACAAAGTCTGTCACTGTTTACATTGTTTCCCCATCTATTTGCCATGAAGTGATGGGACCGGATGCCATGATCTTAGTTTTTTGAATGTTGAATTTCAAACCAGCTTTTTCACTCTCCTTTTTCACTTTCATCAAAAGGCTCTTAAGTTCTTTTTTTGCTTTCTGCCATAAGTGTGGTGTCATACCTACACAATGGAACCTAAATAAAAATGAAGGAATTAGTAGACCTTCCAGGTTGGTGAACATATGTTTGCATGTGCTGGGAGGGTGGCACACTTGAACACCAAAAGGAAAGAAACTCCTCAGGACCTTTTCAGACCTCACTTTATGTACCTCTTAGGCTCTCCATCTGTATTCTTATAGCATCTTTTATAATAAACTGGTAGACATAATTAAAATGCTCTGTCAGATAATTGAATATGCAGGAGGGCTTGTGGGAAGCTTGAGTGCATAGCCAAGTCAGAAGTGGATACTCTGGGGAATGTAGTCTTGTGAGACTGGGTCCTTAAACAAGTAGAGTTTGACACTAACTCTGATTCAAGTTAAGAGCAGTTCTTTGATATAGCAGATTTGAAGTCATAATGTATTTGGCATAAACCTTTCATGGCAAACTTGCATTCTGCTATTATAGACATGATTACTATATTTACATGGATCTTCTGAGTTTCTTATCTTTCAGTTCAACAGAGTCCTCAATCAGACTGTGTGAGAAAACTGAGGATGCCCATTACCTGTGGAGGTAGCTTTTTTGGGATCATTTTACTTTTTTTCATTTTATTTTTATTGAAGTATAGTTGCTGTACAATATTACATAAGTTACAGGTGTATAATACAGTGATTTTTAATTTTTAAAGGTTATACTCCTTTTATAGTTATTATAAAATACTGGCTATATTTCTCATGTTGTACAATATATCCTGGTAGTTTATTTTATACGTGATAGCTTGTAATATTATACTTCAATTGAAGGGTGATTTGGTGGCAAACTATGTGCTAGTTGGACATCAGGTTACACACACTGGGGTCTGTATTGGTGGTTATAAAAAACCTTTAAGGGAACATTATAAAGAGCCCAGTGTTTCTAAATTGATTCCAAGATAACAAAATTATATATTTTAATGACTCTCATAAGCCCTTGTTTCTCCAGATAATTTGTTTCTTCTTTTGTTTCTTTGATTTTTGTTGTTGTTCTGCTTGACACAGTGCTTAGCTTAGGCACAGTGAAGATGGAAGGACTGAATTTGATGGCACATCTCACCATTAAGGGATGGTGTGCAGATTTCTCAAATGACTCAGCTAAGGCACATAAAGAGAGCTTTCTTTTGTACCTTGATGCAATGGATGGAATTATGCCAATAAGCATGTCAAATGCCTAGCAGTAAATGTAAACCCTCTGCCTCTTACAGAAACCCATTAAAACATGAAGAATCTTATTGCCCTTAGAAATAGTCTTTGATGGCCCTAAAGTCTCCTAGAATTGCATATAAAGTTTCACAAGAACCACCTTTAAAAATTCTAAAAGCTGCCCCTCCAACTTCCAGCTAAAGAAACCAGAATGCCAACTAAACACTATCAAATTGTATCACTTTACAAAAAAAAATAATAATAAAAGTGATCAGTGAAAGAAGACATGAGAATGAGAAAGAAATGAATGAACTAGTTAGTTGAAACATGCTTCAGTTACAAATAGCAAGTATCCTATCCACTTCCCATATGAAGACAAGGTTAAGACACTCAGTATCAGAAGCCAAGCTGGAAATTATATAGAGCCCTATATTAATTTGAGGAATAAATTATTTCAAATAAATTCATTGCATGCCTCTTGCACTACAATGATGAAGCAGAGATATTTTTTACACAACTGACCTCAAGAAGCTTACAGTTTAGCACAGGAAAAGTAATACGCACACATATATGTCCATAACACAAATATGAATGAAATAAGTGTTGCATTAGAAGGGCAAGCAAAGTCCTTTGGCAACAAGGAGGGAAAAAATAAAAGTAATTCTTGAATAAATCATGGAAAGTTTACTAAGGTTTCACAGGATATGGGAATTCTAAGATGAAGGACTGTCATTTGTAAAGCAGAAATTGAAAGTACGTCTAGCATATTATGTTTGCTCTTGACCATTATAAACATGGAAAGGCTTAGTTTTCTCAAATTCTTGCTGATTAGCAATGTGAACTTCCTGTGCTTTTGCTTTCTCATCTATAAAATGGGCTTAAAATAGTACTTGCTTCATAAATGTTTGAAATTAAAGAGAGTACATGTGAAGTATATGTCTGACGTGAAGTCAGTGTCTGATGTAAAATGAGAGCTCACTAATTTTTAACTGTTATTAAAACTAAGTTTTGTATGTATTATTTGACTGAGAGTCTCACAGCTTTATAGAATTAACTACTGTAGCAACTTAGTTTTCCTGCAATCTTAAGGGCCATTCTGTTTATGAACTTTAGATACCTGTCCTTGAATGAATACATAGAAAGCTCAGAATAGATAAACTTTACAATAAGGGAACTCAAGTGATCCAGTCAAAAAACAGTGATATGCAGAGAAAAAAGCAATCAACATTGACTAAATCATTTGAAGAAATAATATATCCTCTACTGTGCTCTTAAAAATATAAGCAAATGGGTCCAATTGCATACATTACCATACTTGTTTATTTTAATTCCTTTTATCTCGTATCATCTCTAGTATTTCTTTCATTGTATCCCCAATGAGTGTCTTAATCAGTGGAAAACAGAGTATTTAAACGTACTTTTCTATTTACAAATGCCAAACTCTGTTTTTTTAATACTTATTTGGTGATGTTGCTAACTAGTTGTATCTAAACATATAGTGTAAAAGTGTTTGTCATTCAGTTGAGTCTGACTCTTTGCAACCCCCTGTAGCCTGCCAGGTTCCTTTGTCCATGGAATTCCCCAGGTAAGAATATTGGAGTAGGTAGCTATTCCATTTTCCAGGAGATCTTCCAGATGCAGGGATCAAACCCAGGTCTCCTGCATTGCAGACAGATTATTTACTCTCTGAACCATCTGAGCATACATCCTTCCATTTATCACACATTATGTTAGGAGCCAGAAGTAAAGGAAAAGCAAGTTAATTTCCTTTCTTGCAAGAAGTTTAAGGCCTAGTGGGTGAGATGCAAATGTTAAAATATTTGCAATGCATCTTGATCAATATAATAAAAAATCTATCACTTGTCTTAATGGTAGCACAAAGGATAAATATATAAAGTGTATCAGAAGATTTCCCCAAACCAGTGACATGGTAACTGACTCTCAAAGGTGAGAGGTTCATTCTCATGATAGGCTAGGAAGTAAAGGGCACTTCAGACAAGGGGCAGATTATGTACAAGGGGAGGCAGATAGTGCTCAGGGATCTTTCAGTGGTTAAGCAAGGTGTGAAAGAAAGTCGCTCAGTTGTGTCCAACTCTGTGACCCCATGGACTATACAAAGTCCATGGAACTCTACAGGCCAGAATACTGGGGTGGGTAGCCTTTCCCTTCTCCAGGGGATCGTCCCAACCTAGGATTCAAATGCAGGGTCTCTTGCATTGCAGGCGGATTCTTTAACATCTGAGCCATAAGGGAAGCCCAAGAATACTGGAATGGGTAGCCTATCCCTTCTCCAGGGGATCTTCCTGTCCCAGGAATCATACTGGGGTTTCCTGCATTGCAGGTGAATTCTTTACCAACTGAGCTATCAGGAAAGCCCAATTAAGGCATGAGTGTAGGTTATATTTGGGAAGTGGTGGGTGGTTAGAGAAGTAGTTTAAAGCAGAATATTAACAGTTAAATATCTCATATCTAGGGAATTAGAAAGACATCGAAGACTTTTAAACAGCAAAGAAGCAATTATCAAATACTCCTCTCTCCACATTCTGGTACACATTCTGTCCTCTGCCAGGTTCCATGTCTCTGATCTCCTTATCCATCCCACACAGATTCTACTCATGGAAAAGAACTGAGCCTCACTGAAATGTCTTCTTTCTCTGGCATCGCTTAAAAAGTTGACCCTAATGCTTTAAAACATTGTGTTTCAAATATTGTTTAGTCTGCTTTTTACAAATAGTATGTTTTTCCAGCTCAGTTTTCTTATGGTACAAACCAATTCTGGGGCTTCTCAGGTGGTGTTCGTGGTAAAGAACACTGCCTGCCAATGCAGGAGACATAAGAGATGCAGGTTCAATCCCTGGGTCAGGAGGATCCCCTGGAGGAGGGCATGGCACCCCACTCCAGTATTCTTGCCTGAAGAATCCCCATGGGCAGAGGAGCCTGGTGGGCTACAGTCCATAGCATTGCAGAATAGGGCACTACTGAAGTGACTTAGCATACATGCATAAACCAATTCCACATAATTACTTTAGGCTATGTGACTCTTCTCCAATGTAAATATATGAACAAAGCATCCTCTCTGAAGACTGTACACAAAATGTCTACTAATGTTTTTTTAATGGCATTATTTGAGAAGGGAGAATTTGAAGAGTCCACTTAGATGATTCTCCTTCATTTTTTATATGTATAATGGCAACCCACTCCAATGTTCTTGCCTGGAGAATCCCAGGGATGGCAGAGCCTGGTGGGCTGCTGTCTGTGGGATCGCACAGAGTTGGACTCGACTGAAGCGACTTAGCAGCAGCAGCAGCATATATATGTGTGTGTGTGTGTATATATATATATATATATACACACACACACATACACGCACATATACATATATATATATACACACACACACACCAAACAAGGATTGCATCAACCCTTCATTTAATGTATAATTGGGTTATATACAGAACTAAACTTAATCATTTACAACTTGCAGAAAAAAGGATTAAAAGAATGCTTTTTTAAAAAAGAAATGTGATTTGTTAAAAATGCCTACAATTTAAGACAAGACTAATTGATCAGCAGTTTCACAAAATGAGTATAAGAACACAAGATTCCAGTTTACAAAGCAGCAGAATGTGTGGTTGTGTAACATAACTGCAAATTTTTTGTATTAAAATGCAAATTTCTTCTATTAAAATGGAAAGGGGTTAATAGAAAAATATATACTGTGTTATGCTCTTTATTGACTTTACATATCATATTTCATTAATTATTTTATAGCATTGGAATTAGGATTCTAAAATTCCAAAATTCCATTCTAGAAAAGTTGATTTATATATCTTTATTACTGATGGAATAGTGTGAAATGTCACAGGCTCTAAAACCACTTTCTCTTTTATATTTCACTTCACAACTTCAGGCTAATATTAAAATATTTAGTAGAGTCTGATCATTTCCTGCTGGTTGGATTGTATTAAAAATATATGGCTTTATGGGCATGGAAATTAAATATGTGAACAATGAGGCTTTGTAAAAATGTACCACATGTTAACCTAAGTAAAAGTCATAAAATATAAACAAAATGTGAAAATTTAGAACATTCTCATAATATATGTTCTTTTTATGAGCTAACTGCTCTGTTGTGGGTCATATTGCAAGACCAAAAAAAGGATATAATTTAAAAGTAGTAATTTTCATGTAGTTTTGAAAATGATAAAGCTAAACTAAATCTTTAGTTGGGTTTTTAAGTCATAAATCACTTTTAAGGTTAGTGGCTACCTGATGTAATATTCTGACACCCTGACAATAAAGAAGGGATTATAACAGTGCTGGGGGCCTTGTTTTAAAGTGTTTCTCTACAGTTAAGTAGTAAATCAGTGACAGACAGGATTCCTATTTTACCATAGTTACATTAAATATATATTGCAATATAAAATGTAATTTTTCCTAATCTCAGTTGAAGAAAAATTATTCTATAAATCTGCATTTAAAACTTCTGGATGAAGTCTGTTTGCATACATCCATGTAATTTCCAAGGGAATATAGCAACTATTTTAGTAATTGCTTGCTGAAGGCCCAAGAAGGGTTATTCTAGAAAAAGAAGTCATAGGTTGATTTTTCTTCCCCCTTTAATGGATGTGTTTGTTCACTTGCCAGACTTTTTGGCGATGAATAAATTTAATACATCAATCAAAATAATGAAATTATTGTACTAATTTTGAAAGGAAATGTGATGTAATACTTTTAATAGTATGTTTGCCTTAACTGTGTGTATTATAGACTAATTCAATAGAGCATGAAAGAATATGGGGACTTTATTTAGTACATCCAATATAACCTAACCGATTTATCTGCAGATTGACTATAATGTCTCTGTTAAACAGTTTCAGGTAGAAAAACTGTGACCAGTTTCAAAGGAAACTGAGTTATTTTCAATATTTGCAATTGTCACTCATGTAACAGCAATGCCATACCGGCTTTCTTGGAAAGTTTTATTTGTAAAAGAAAAAGTTCCCTTAAATTAAAAAAAAAAAATTGAAAAGGAAACTCAGGCATGTACCTACTCTCACCTGGAAGAATTATAGAAAGATAGGGAAAGTGAAGATACCTTTATAATACATAATCTACAATGTCAGCATATGTCCAAGATATGCGAACCTGTCTTTGGGGACATAGAGTTTAGGTGATTTCATTTTCTTTTTATTTTCAGTTCATTTGCAAATTTACTTTTAGTATAAGGATCAGATTATTCTGTAAACATCATTTCAATACTCAATTGCAATTAATATATAATAAAAATATGGATTAAAGTTGATAAAATTTGGACTAAGATTTTGGAAATACAGAGCAGTCCTCAAGTATGATTAAGCGTTATGCTTAATGAGATATTCTAGTGTGAGCCTTCATTGGTTGGTGACTCTTTTTTTTTTTTTTTTTAAATCTCAGGGTTTAAATCAGGTAAAAAATCATTTAGAATCACAGAGCCTACAATTTTTGTTGTTAAGGTCTACTAGACATAGGTGCAATGAAAGGGACATTTAAAATTAAATTTATTTTAATTTTGAAATTTAATCTGCTGAAATCAGAATTGAAATGGTGTCTTAGACTCACTTGTCAAGCAGGAAAATGTAAATGCTCTGAGAAAACACAGTTTCACCCTGTAAGTGGTGACTGTAGAGATTCCAACCTGTCTGTCTGCTACAACAGTAGCATTATTCCATTGTAGGATATCCTTATCCTTTTTTTGCTTTGATTTATGTATTAGAATTTTTGTTGTGTCCCTAACTCATGCGGTCCATCTTGGTAAAATGAATAACAAATTGGTGTTTGGAGGGCAATGTACCATGCAAAATGCAAATGGGATTCCTGAATGGAAGACATCCAGCATAGATCAAGACCTCACCCATATGTGGGGTTTTTGTCTAAGCAATCTTTTTATAAGCTTTTTAATGCTTGAACAGCTACCGAAGCAAACAGAGACATATTATTTATTAATTGTGCACCGTTAATAGTGAAGTCTCACCAACTGCCAATCCATATGGACATAAAGCCCTCAGTCCTAAATCTGCTAAGATTAATTTCTTTCAACGGCCTCCAACAGCGTGAGGTTGAAGTGAGAACCAGGTTTTGCTCCTGCCTTTTTATGCCTTGTGTAGCAGATTAGTTCACTAGGACTTCTTCACAAGCAAGAAAAGCTGCCATCCTTCTTGGTTCTGTCCAGTCTAGAGATTTACTGAGATGAAGATGAAAGGACTTTAGCTCTGTTGTGTTTTTCCCAGATCCTCTCCAAAGCCTACATAATCCTATTGTGCCCCCGCCACCTAAAAATGGGTAATAAAAAGAGATAAGAAACATGCTTCAACAAATTCAAACAGCTACAAAATCTAATTATATTAAGTGGAACTCTTACTTGCAAAAGCTCAAACTTAAAAAAGTAATTAGGCTTAGTTGCAATTTCAAGATGTTTGTACTTGTGATTCCTGGTTGCTTCAGTCATCTTGATTCTTCATGTGAAAATGTAAAATCTACCTAATCTAATCCTAACCCACCCCCCACCCCACCCATATACGCATTATATGCCTGCCACATTTCATTACGTTCATTTTTTGTTTTTAATTGAGACACATTCTGGTCTTTCCTTAAATTTGCAAGCTAACTCAATATTCCTGGGTGAATCAGTTCAGAGAAAGGACCCAAATTTTGCTGCTTCCAGATCTACTTTCTGCTAGATGCCTCCTTCCACTCTTAAAAGGCAGAGATGGTCATTTTGAGGAGTCTGTCCCTGGTCATTCTCCTCTCTTCCTGCATCCCCTGAGTTTGGTGCAATGTTACTCTTTACTCTTATCCCTCGGATTATCCTGCTTCAGTCTGTCTAAATGACTTGAACCCTTTTGTGATGCATTTATTTCCTTGTAGAGATTCATAAATGATAGAAAACTAGACAAGTTTCTAGGTAACAAATGAAAATATAAAGACTGGAGATTTTGAGTATGAAGGTGTGTGTATTTTAATGAATTTAGCCATGGTCAAACCAAAAGCATTTTTAGTCACCTTTTAGGGCAGTGTCTTTACTATGTTAAGCAGTTGTTCAGTAAACTGTTAGAAAAACTAAACTACTGAATTTTGGAACTGTGCTATTTCAACTGGAACTCTGAATTCTGACTTCCACCCTTTTCTGGCAAAGAACTAAAACAAACTTGCTGAAGTAAGATTTCCTTGAGAGAAGCTGGAACTCATCAGTATCAACTGTAGATTTTAATATTTTTAGTCTAGAAGACTAGCTATTTTAATCTTTCCTGCCCAGTACACATAATCTTTAAAGAATGGATAAAGAAACTTTGGTACATATAAATGATGGGATACTATTCAGCCAATAAAAGGAACACATTTGAGTCAGTTCTAATGAGGTGGTTGAATCTAGAACCTATTATACCGACTAAGTCAAAAAGAGAGAAACAAATATCATGTATTGGTACATATATATGCAGTCTAGAAAAATGGTACTGATAAACCTATTTGCAGGCAGCAGTGAAGATGCAGACATAGAGAACAGGCCTCCGGACATGGACAGAGGGGAGGAAGGAGAGGGTGAGACAAACGGAGAAAGTATCATGGAAGGATATACACTACCATATGTAAAATAGATAGCCAGTGGAAATTTGCTGTATGACTCAGGGAACTCAAATGGAGGCTCCGTAACAACCTAGATGGGTAGGAATGGGTGAGAGGGAGTTTCAAGAGAGAGGGGTCATATGTACACTGATGTCTAATTCATGTTGATGTTTGGCAGAAATGAAATCAATATTGTAAAGCAATTATCCTCCAATTAAAAATAAATTTTAAAAAAGAAGTAAGGTTTGACACAGGGTGCAGGATGCTTGGGGCTGGTGTACTGGGATGACCTGGAAAGATGGTGTGGAGTGGGAAGTGGGAGGGGGGTTCAGAATTGGGAACATGTGTACACCCTTGGTGGATTCATGTTGATGTGTGGCAAAACCAATACAATGTTGTAAAGTAAAAAAATAAAATTAAATTTAAAAAATAAGCAGGAAGCAGCCTATTTTAGGTAAGAAGGGAGTCAGTGTATGGATAGCCCCCTCAGCAGACTCTGGGAGCACTCAGTCCAGTTTCTGCCTGGGGCTCTCTGGGCAGAAAAGGTCATTTTCCTGAAGAAATAGCTGGAGTTTTCAAGCAAGGGCTAAACTCTGGTCTTATGAAAATCACTTGTTTTCCACCGAAGCAGTATTTTTAAAACAGTCTTTACCCTCGGCAGTGGTAGCACTCCCTTTGTATTACTTTTTGTTTGTTTTCAAACAAGTCATTTTAGAAGGTCACCACTGCTTCCTGAATGTATCCATATTTAAAGTTGATTGACTTTCAGTGACTTGCCAAGCTTTGTATGTTCCACTCTGGAGCAGTATTTAGCTGTGATGAGTAAGCTTACCACTAAAGAATCTGACTGCAAATATATACTTTTACTTTTTTAATCTTTTCTTTCTTCATCTTTAATTCTTAAATCCTGGGGAATGAAATAACATTCTATTCATCTTAAAGATGTCTTCTAAACCATTTGAGAAGGTTAGATCCTTGACTTTTCATCTCAGGCAGCAGCTTGCTGGAGATCTAATGAAAATCTGTGCATGTGCACAAATTGACTAAAGGGAGTACATCAAATGTTAATTCATAGATGCAGAAGTAATATGCAAATAGAGATTCTAAACTTACTGTGCCATCATTTTTAATGAAATAAGTTATTCATCCTTTACTTTAAAGAAATAATAACATTTTGCCTTGGCTCAGCACACTGGAATATAGAGTCTCTCTTAATTCACTGATTGCCAATTCACTTCTCTTTGCCACCAGATGGATTTGAACTTTCTGAACTAAAAGGACTTTTTTTTTCTTTTATCTTAATTTCAGTAAGTTTGACAATAAAGAAGCCTAGCTGTGTACAAATTATGTGCCAATATCTTTACTCATATGTAAATATGTACCTTAATGATAACTCTTAAGGCAGATTGATAATTTGATACAATATTGATACAAATTCAATAAATATATTACTGACTCTCAAGGACATCTTTTTGGGGTGTTAGTTCTAAAAGGTCTTGGAGGTCTTCATAGAATGATTCAACTTCAGCTTCTTCAACATTATGGGTTGGGGCATAGACTTGGATTACTGTGATATTGAATGGTTTGCCTTGGAAATGAACAGAGATCATTCTGTTGCTTTTGAGATTGCAACCAAGTGCTGCATTTCGCACTCTTTTGTTGACCATGATGGCTACTCCATTTCTTCTGAGAGATTCCTACCGCAGTAGTAGATATAATGGTCATCTGAGTTAAATTCACCCATTCCAGTCCATTTTAGTTCGCTGATTCCTAGAATGTTGGCGTTCACTCTTGCCATCTTTTGTTTGACCACTTCCAATTTGCCTTGATTCATGGACCTGACATTACAGGTTCCTACGCGATAGTGCTCTTTACAGCATCAGACCCTGCTTCTGTCACCAGTCACATCCACAACTGGGTATTGTTTTTGCTTTGGTTCCATCCCTTCATTCTTTCTGGAGTTATTTGCCCACTGACCTCCAGTAGCATATTGGGCACCTACTGACCTGGGGAGTTCCTCTTTCAGTATCTATCATTTTGCCTTTTCATACTGTTCATGGGGTTCTCAAGGCAAGAATACTGAAGTGGTTTGCCATTCCCTTCTCCAGTGGACCACATTCTGTCAGACTTCTCCACTATGACTCGCCCATCTTGGGTGGCCCCACAGGGCATGGCTTAGTTTCATTGAGTTAGACAAGGCTGTGGTCCTAGTGTGATTAGATGGACTGTGAAGAAAGCTGAGCGCCGAAGAATTGATGCTTTTGAACTGTGGTGTTGGAGAAGACTCTTGAGAGTCCCTTGGATTGCAAGGAGATCCAACTAGTCCATTCTAAAGGAGATCAGCCCTGGGTGTTCTTTGGAAGGAATGACGCTAAAGCTGAAACTCCAGTACTTTGGCCACCTCATGTGAAGAGTTGACTCATTGGAAAAGACTGATGCTGGGAGGGATTGGGGGCAGGAGGAGAAGGGGACGACAGAGGATGAGATGGCTGGATGGCATCACCAACTCGATGGACGTGAGTTTGAGTGGACTCCAGGAGTTGGTGATGGACAGGNGTGGCCCCACAGGGCATGGCTTAGTTTCATTGAGTTAGACAAGGCTGTGGTCCTAGTGTGATTAGATGGACTGTGAAGAAAGCTGAGCGCCGAAGAATTGATGCTTTTGAACTGTGGTGTTGGAGAAGACTCTTGAGAGTCCCTTGGATTGCAAGGAGATCCAACTAGTCCATTCTAAAGGAGATCAGCCCTGGGTGTTCTTTGGAAGGAATGACGCTAAAGCTGAAACTCCAGTACTTTGGCCACCTCATGTGAAGAGTTGACTCATTGGAAAAGACTGATGCTGGGAGGGATTGGGGGCAGGAGGAGAAGGGGACGACAGAGGATGAGATGGCTGGATGGCATCACCAACTCGATGGACGTGAGTTTGAGTGGACTCCAGGAGTTGGTGATGGACAGGGAGACCTGGTGTGCTGCGGTTCATGGGGTCGCAAAGAGTTGGACACAACTGAGCAACTGAACTGAACTAACTCTCCAAGATGAGCTATAAACCTTACTTGTAAATTGACGATTTATTAAAAAATTGTATCTAAATTTAAAATTGCATTTATAACATTTACTTTAATATTATTTTATATTTAGCTAAATTTTTATTGTAGAATAATTTTATCATATTTGAGGATATATATTATAGATGGAAAATATTTATTAACAGTAATTATACAAGTGATGCTGCTAAGTCACTTCAGTCGTGTCCAACTCTGTGCGACCCTATAGACGACAGCCCACCAGGCCCCACCATCCCTGAGATTCTCCAGGAAAGAACACTGGAGTGGGTTTCCATTTCCTTCTCCAGTGCATGAAAGTGAAAATTGAAAGTGAAGTTGCTCCATTGTGTCTGACTCTTGGCAACCCCATGGACTGCAGCCTACCAGGCTCCTCCATCCATGGGATTTTCCAGGCAAGAGTACTGGAGTGGGGTGCCATTGCCTTCTCCAATACAAGTGATGAACCTACCCCAAAACTTTAAAACCAAAAGGACTCTCCATTTGGCAGCAGGATATTCATACCAAATTCTACCAAAGAGATATTTTTTCCAGTAAAGTGTGTCAGCCATTCACTATTAAGCCAATTCTTTGTCTTCAAGAAACAAAGTGTAATGTTTAAAACAAAAGAACAAAAAACTGAAGAATAGTCATGAGGTGAATTAGTATAGCAGTTGAGTCTACTTACCCAGATTCTATCCATCTTGTCCATCATCTCCAAGTACATGCTGACATTCTAGATTTGCTTCAGTCTAAACATTCTAACTATCATAGAAGAGAAGTGAAATATCAAGGAAACTATGATGTGGCCACATGAAAAAAATAGAAAAGAAGCAAAATGTATATAGTTCAGTCGCTCAGTCGTGTCTGACACTTTGTGACCCCATTAAACTGCAGTGCACCAGGCCTCCCTGTCCATCACTAACTCCTGGAGTTCACCCAAACCCATGTCCGTTGACTCAGTGATGCCATCCAACCATCTCATCCTCTGTGGTCCCCTTCTCATCCTGCCCTCAATCCCTCCCAGCTTCAGAGTCTTTTCAAATGAGTCAATTCTTCACATCAGGTGGCCAAAGTATTGCAGTTTCAGCTTCAACATCAGTCCTTCCAATGAACACCCAGGACTCATCTCCTTTAGGATGGACTGGTTGGATCTCCTTGCAGTCCAAGGGACTCTCAACAGTCTTCTCCAACACCACAGTTCAAAAGCATCAACTCTTCTGCGCTCAGCTTCTTTATAGTCCAACTCTCACATCTATACGTGACCACCGGAAAAACCATAGCCTTGACTAGACGGACCTTTGTTGACAAAGTGTCTTGCTTTTCAATATGCTGTGTAGGTTGGTCATAACTTTCCTGCAAAGGAGTAAATGTCTTTTAATTTCATGGCTGCAGTCACCATCTGCAATGATTTTAGAGCCCCCAAAATTAAAGTCAGCCACTGCTTCCACTGTTTCCCCGTCTATTTGCCATGAAGTGACAGGACCAGATGCCATGATCTTAGTTTTCTGAATGTTGAGCTTTAAGCCAACTTTTTCACTCTCCTCTTTCACTTTCATTAAGTGGCTCTTTAGCTCTTCCTCACTTTCTGCCATAAGGGTGGTGTCATCTGCATATCTGAGATTATTGATATTTCTCCTAGCAATCTTGATTCCAGCTTGTGCTTCCTCCAGCCCAGCATTTCTCATGATTTACTCTGCATATAAGTTCAGAGAGGAAGAAATCATGGGCATTTGAAGCTTCATCTCACAACACAAAATCAGGAGGGGTGAATGAAAGGAAGAAAACACCTTACTTTGCTATCTAGTTATACAAGCTGTCCTTAGCCTCAGAGGAAAGGAGGACTTGCATTGCTTTGCTTTGCTTTTATTGAAGTATAGTTGATTTATAGTACACTGTTAGGTTCAAGTATACAGCAAACCAATTCAGTTTTATATGTGTGTGTGTGTGTATATATATGTAGATATATATATATATATATATATATATGTTTCAGATTATTTACCATTCTAGCGTATATCAAACTACTGAATATAGCCCCCTGTTCTATACAAGGCAAAAAATCCTTGTTTGCCTAATTTATATATAGTAGTATGTATCTGTTAACCTCATACTTGTAATTTATCCCTCCCTGACTTTCCCTTTTGGTGACCATAAGTTTGTTTCGTGTATCTGTGTGTCTATTGCTATTTTGTAAGTAAATTCATTTTTATTGTATTTTTAGATTATGCATATAAGTGATATCATATATTTGCCTTTGTCTGTATTTCTTCACTTAATAGAATAATCTTTAGGTCCATCTATTTTGCTGCAAATGTCATTATTTCAATCTTTTATAAGGCTGAGTAATATTCCATTGAGTGTGTGTATGCACATCACATCTTTATCCATTTATCTGCCTGATAGATTCTTAGATTTCTTTTATATCTTGACTATTGTAAATAGTGCTGCTCTGAGCATTGAGGCATGTGTATCTTTTCAAATTAGTTTTCTATGGGTATGTGCCAGGAGTAAGATTGCCAAATTGTATGGTAATCCTATTTTTAGTTTTTAAGTGATTTCCATACTGCTTTCCATAGCAGCTATGCCAGTTTACATTCCCATCAATTTACAGGAAGTTTCTTTTTTCCATTTATTATTTGTAGACTTTTGGATTACTATTCTGACAGTTATGAGAAGTACCTTCTTGTAGTTTTAATTTGCATTTTTCTAATAATTAACAACATTGTGCACTTTTTCATGTGTCTGTTGGCCATTGTAAGGACTTTTTTTCAAAGAATGAAGTTTTACTTTAGATATTTTAGTTGCAGTACACAACACTTAATAGATAGTAGTTGCACTTACCTGTCTTTGTTATTTATTCATCCATCCATTCATTCTTTAAAAACTGAGGCTCAAAAGCCTCATGTGTCAGACACTCTTCTAGGTGTACATTTTAATGGTAGGAACAGATATATTAATTATTGATTATATAGAATAAGATTATTAAGAAAAATGTAACAGATAGAGATAGAATTATCTATTTTTAACAATGACTAAAAATAATTCTGAGGTTCTTAATATAAATTTCCTTTTTAATTCATCTGAGAATGATTCATCTGAGAATCATAATGTAGCCATCTAGACATCTGGAAAGTGACTTATTTAAATAAAATCTATTGAAACTGTATAATTAAATATCCAAAGTATATAGTTTTATAAAGAAAATAAATAACAGCAAAGCATTGCATAAAAGCTTTTGGAGGAAGTAAGATATTAATTACTTTTTTTCCATTTATTATTGGGAGGATTTCAAAGCCTTGGTTATTGCACCCTTTCAAAACTTACTTCTATTTAAAAATAAGCTGCTTGTATACTTAGATGCATTAAAGCATGAGATATTACTGTAATAAAAGTATGAATTCTAAAGTCATGCCCTTTTCTGAGGTATTAACTTCAATTCTGTAATGGGTTTTTAGCCTGTCAAATTTAAAAACAACTGGAGTGAGAAAGATAAGTGAACAATACATATGACTAGAAGTTTAATGGAAATTAAAAAGTGAGAAATTTTGGTCAATGGAAGAGAAAAAATGCAACTCTTGGCAGCAGAATAACTAAATCATAAATAGTTCTGAATGACATGCCTATGGAATGTATGTAGCAATGTATGTAGACCCACAAACCCAATTTATGGCACACTCTGCGATTATGGTGGAATGTTATGAAAGGGAAATGTGCAGTTGTAATGTGTAAACACAGAAACAGAATATATTCCTTGTTAATGTAACATTTTGCAAGACTGTGACCACTTTAATAAAATTATAAGGTAATATCCACTCAATTCAATATCTACCAGATGTAAGTCCAGATTAATGCAGAGAATGTGACGTTGGGATGATAGAGAATGGAAGGAAGGGGCTGCAAAGAAAGAGAAAAAGGGGGAGGAAAAATGCCTAAACCTCCTACTGAGTAGGATTATATTGAATATAGAGCTAACCTGGGCATTATCAACTCTTAACTTTCCACATAATGCTAATGTCCACTTCTACTCCTGAGAAAATGGTTAAAAACTACATAAATTTGTTCTGACTTGGTCTGAATTCCTCTTGGTTTATTGTGCACCTTCAGCTTATCCTATTATTTACCTTCCACACTATTTATGCTTCACTCTTCTCCGTCTCAGTTTGGTCACCATCCTTATTTACAAAATAGATTATGGATCTTCATTTTAAGATTTACTCAGTGTTCATTTTTATGACACATTGCTATTGCCAAAGACACTTGCTTCTCCCCAGTACACACTGCAAACCCCCAATGGCTTAAATGCTTACTTAGGGCCTGGTTGGCTTTTGTGTTGTGTGTTCAGTCAGTCTCTCTAACCTGAGAAATATTTGCTTGTCTTCTCTATGCTTGATTCTTTTTCAACTTTCAACAGGAGAATCTGGACAAAAAGTTGGACAGAGAGGAAGTCGGCTGCATAATTACTGTCTATAGAAGATGTATTCTACTTTCCTAACCAAGCTGATTTTGTTAGATTCCATACCACATCCTTCATATTTTTCATAGGAGATAGTCACTGTCTTCAGGCCCAAGAGTAAGTTATGATTTGTCTCTGTGGCTCACAGTGGTCTCATTCCCTTTGCCAGTATTTTAGGCGTGGCAGGCAACATGACTCTGGCCACCATTACAAGGGGTCAGCTCTGCTGGGTGTCATTTGGCACAGGTTTTCCACTCTGGAAAAAGAACTTTTTTTTTTTTTTTTTTTTACCTGAGATGTTATCATGCAAATGCAATCTATAGCATCTTGCAACCAAGAGAAAAGCTTAGCTGATGATGGTGGAGCAGAAACCTAGGGGAAAAACCTAGGTCCATGAAGAGCTATGTATCGCTCGCCAAGCAGGTGAGTTAACAAATCCCTTATCTGTCTCAGCTCCCATCAAAAGCAGAGGCTGATTAAAATATGTGGCAGCAGCTAAGTTGCTTCAGTTGTAGCCAACTCTGTGCAACCCCAGGGACAGCAGCCCACCAGGCTCCTCTGTCTACGGTATTATTTAGGTAAGAACACTAGAGTGGCTTGCCATTTCCTTCTCCAGATAAAAATATGCACTATTACTCAATTAAGAAGCATGGCCTTAGTTTTTATAAATAGTGAAAGGGATACTAACTAGAGTGAGAAAGGAAAAAAATGCCTTTTTAGAGTATAGGTGGCACTGGTGGTAAATAACCTGACTGCCAATGCAAGAGATATAAGAGACACAGGTTTAGTCTCTGGACCAGGAAGATCCCCTGGAGGAGGGCATGGCCACCCACTCCAGTATTCTTGCCTGGAAAGTCCTATGGACAGAGGAGCCTGGAGGGCTACAGTCTATATATAGGGTTGCAGAGTCAGACATGACAGAAGCAACTTAGCGCAAATGAAGGCATAGTTGATTAACAATGTTAGTTTCAGGTGTACAGCAAAGTGATTCAGTTACACATATATGTGTTTCTATTCTTTTTCAAATTCTTTTCCCATTCAGGTTGTTACGTAATGTTGAGCAGTTCCCTATGCTATACAGTAGGTCCTTATTGACTATCCATTTTAGATACAGCAGTGTATACATGTCAAGATGTATTATTAATATCAAACTGATTACCATTTGTATCAAATGTGGCTGATTGCTCCAATTGGAGCTACATTCTTAAAAGAATCCCAAACAAAAGAACATAGAGCAGCTCTAGATTTGGTTTTTGTGATATAGATTTGGAAGAAAAGAAGGAAATTTTATCCAGGTGCCCCTCCTTCCATTATGTAACTTGATATTCTAGAAGAGAGAGATAAAGATGAAAAGATCTAGAGTGGTGCATAGTGACACATAGTGGTACATATACGTACCTTCTATTTTACTACTTCTGGAGTGTTTCGTTTCTTTGTAAAGAGATAAATCTCTTCTGGCATTTTTTTTTGAAATGAAGAACATTCCTTGTAATGCAGGTCTGCTAAAGAATTCTCTGTCTTCAAAAAAAGGTTTAATCCAGTTTCATTTTTGAGAGATCTTTGAACTGGATATAGAATTGTAGCTTAATACATCTTCCAATACAGCCATACTTCTTTTTATTGTCCTTCACTTTATCATGTCTTGAAGGTATTGCCTTTTTTTTTTTTTTTTTTAACAAATTAAAGGTTTATGACAACCCTTCATCAAGCAAGTCTATTGGTGGCTTTTTTTCCCCCAAAGCATCCTTTGTTCTCTTTGTGTCTGTTTAATATTTTAGTACTTCTTACAGGCCTCCCTGGTGGCTCAGAGGATAAAGCGTCTGCCTGCAATGAGGGAGACCCATGTGGGAAGATCCCCTGGAAAAGGAAATGGCCACCCACTCCAGTAATCCTGCCTGGAAAATCCCATGGATGGAGAAGCCTGGTAGGCTACAGTCCATGCGGTCGCAAACTGAGCGACTTCGCTTTCACAGTATTTCAAACTTTTCATTATTATTATATTTGTTGTGATGACCTAGATGAGTGATCTTTGATGTTATTATTGTCATTACTTCCAAGACACTGTTAACCACACCCATATCAGAAGGCAAACCAGTGACAAATGTTGTATGTGTTCTGCTGCTCCGTCATCTGGGTGTTCCCCCATCTCTCCATCTTCTCAGGCCTCCCTACTCCCTAAGACACAACAATGCAGAGATTAGGCCAATGAATAACTCTAAAATTCTGTTACTTAGAGAAAGAAAGTGTCATATGTCTCTCGTTTTAAACTAAAAGCCAGAAATGATAAACCTTAGTGAGAAAACTGGAGAAGGGCAATGGCACCCCACTCCAGTACTCTTGCCTGGAAAATCCCATGGGTGGAGGAGCCTGGTAGGCTGCAGTCCATGGGGTCACGAAGAGTCAGGCACGACTGAGCAACTTCACTTTCACCTTTCACTTTCATGCATTGGAGAAGGAAATGGCAAACCACTTCAGTATTCTTGCCTAGAGAATCCCAGAGATGGCGGAGCCTGGTGGGGTTGCACAGAGTCGGACATGACTGAAGTGACTTAGTAGCAGCAGCAGCGAAGAAACTATGCTGAAAGTTTAGCCAGGCTAAAAGCTAGGCTTCTTGTGCCAGTTAGCCAAGTTGTAAATGCAAAGGAAAAGTTCTTGAAGAAAATTAAAAGCACCAATCCAGTGAACACACAAATGATAAAAAAGCAAAACAAGCTTATTGCTAATATGGAGAAAGTTTTAGTGGTTTCGATAGAAAATCAGGCCAGCCCCAATATTTTCTTAAGTCAAAACATAATCTAGCACAAGGCTCTGTCTTCTATTCTATGAAGCCTTAGGGTACTGAGGAAGCTGCAGAAGTTTGAAGCTCTCAAAGGTTGGTTTATGAGGTTTAAAGAAATACATCATCTCCATAACATAAAAATGCAGGGTAAAGCAGCAAATGCTAATGTAGAAGCTGCAGAAAGTTATCCAGAAGATCTAGCTAAGATAATTGATGAAGGTGGCTTCGCTAAACAACAGATTTTTAATGTAAGCAAAGCAGCCTTCTACTGGAAGAAGCTACCATTCAGGACTTCCATAGCTAGAGGGGAGAAGTCAATGTCTGGCTTCAAATCTTCAAAAGACAGGCTGAATGATGTCTGAATTCAGGTCTATTTATTACTTATCATTTGACAATAGGTTGTTTTTCTTATTTTTCTGCATGTCTTATAATTTTTCGCTTAATTCCAGACACTGACTTTAGATTTTTAGCAGTTGTTTGGTCTCTAAGTCATATTCGACTCTTCTGTGGCCCTACGGACTGTAGCCTGCCACACTGCCTCATCCCTGGGATTTCCCAGGCAAGAATACTGGAGTGGTTTGCCATTTCCTAAATTTTTGGAAACCAAGGAAAATTATATTTACCATGAATATGTGCTTTTCTTTTCTTCAGGCTATTAAAATGGAGTACTATTCAGGCAAACTTATCAGAAACTGAGCTGAGTTTTGGTTTTGTAGCTTCTACAGTTAATGTCAGTATATCACAGGCCTCAATTCTGTCTGTTGTCAGCTAGCATTGCATTGTTGTTCAGTAACCCAGTTGTGTGATTCTTTGTGACCCCATGGACTACAGTACACCAGGCCTCCCTCTCCATCTTCTGAAGTTTGCCCAAGTTCATGTCCTTTGCATCAGTGATACCACCCAGCCCTCTCATCCTCTGATACCCTTTATATGATGTCAAATTGGGGTGCCAGATAATTTTTTTTTTGAGCATTTGCTTTCCACCTTCAGCTTTCACCGTCTTTGCAAGCCTGTACCACAGAAAGAATCTCTCCCATTTTCATCCTTCCCTCAATGGTTGGCTGGTATTTCTTGTTAATATGTACTATCTTTGTCTTAGGGATGAAAGGATCTATGTTATTCTGACCTCACTTCAACCTTAGGAAGGTCATATCCATCTGGATCTTGCATTGGGATTATTTCAGTATTCATTGGGATTACTGATAATCCACTACCTCATGGTAGCCAAATTCTACCTTGTATCTGTGGTTGGTTCTAGATGGGAATGTCCTACCACTGTTTCAGTAGTAGGAAACATCTTCTTGGTGTTCATATAAGATATAAGACCTAAGAACACTCACTCTACCCTCAGAGGCTATTGCTTCATCATAGAGAAAGGTAAGAGAGCAGAGCTTTGCATCTATTTCTTGTTCTGTTGCTTATCACTTAATTCACATCTTGTGGATGAGTGTTTGCTGCCCTTCCTCAAGAAGCTTAAGGTGTTCCATATGATAGAAAAGTCCACCAAAGTGTGCAGCATTTGGGCCTGTTTCCCAACATCTCCTGGATGATATTATGGTGAATAAATTCTCTTCTCTCCTATCCTGCTCTCAAGTTCTGCAGTGATGGTCTTCCACCATCCCAGCGCTCATTGGTTTAAACCATTAATTTGTTAGAATGGTTCATAGTTCTCTTCACTGACAGCCTCACCTTAGCTATCCTTACTTGAGGTCTTTTATGTGGTTGTGTCCAAGATGAGAGGGCTTCCCTGGTGGCTTGGTGGTAAAGAAACTGCCTGCCAATGCAAGAGACGTTGGTTTGATCCCTGGGTTGGAAAGATGCCCTGGAGTAGGAAATGTCAACTCACTCCAGTATTCTTGCTTGGGAAACTCCATGGACAGAGGAACCTGGTGGGCTACAGTCCATGTGCTCATAAACAGTCAGATGAGACTAAACACATTGGCACACATATTCAAAATGAGGCTGGAACTGGAGTCATCTGAAAACTCAATGTCTGAAATAGCTTATTCCTATGACTAATAGTGGATTATATCTCTTGACTAAAACTCAGACGTATTTTTTAATGGAGTGGCTATTCTTTGTGCCTTGTGCTGCTCACAGTGTGGTGGGTGGTGGTGTTTTTTTTTTTTTCCTTTCTTCTTCTTTAAGGATAAATTCTATAAGCTTTTTAAGATGCCCAAGTATACTGATTCCTTTGTGGGCTTCCCTTGTGCCTCAGTTGGTAAAGAATCTGCCTGCAATGCAGGAGACCAGTTTGATCCCTCGGTTGGGAAGATCCCCTGGAGAAGGGAAAGGCTATCCACTCCAGTATTCTGGCCTGGAGAATTCCATGGACAGTATAGTCCATGGGATTGAAAAGTCAGATATGATTCAACAACTTTCACAGACAGAAGTATACTGCAAGACTTTTAACTTAACCCAGAGTGTCACGTTTACCGTATTCTATGAGTTATATAAGTTACTAGAGCCAGTCCAGATTATGGGGAGAGGGAATTTCACCTCTTGATGTGAGAAGTAGTAGGTATCACAGCAAGGGAAGAACTGATGATGAGCATCTTCAAGACTGTCCTCCATAGACTGCCATAGGGGACCCATAATGCATGATTCTTCCGCATAAGACGTCCAGTTATTCACCAGATAAGAGTTTGAAACTCACCTCATTATAGTACTAGTTTTAAATCCAAGATTTTGTCATCTAAATTTATCTTAACTCCAGGTTATCAAGTATGAGCCCTCTCAGTCTGAAACTTTGTGAACTAGAAAAATAGTGTCTCTGCCTCTCTGCCCCCTGTTCTCAAACCCAATATAAGATGGTGATGTAGGGATAAAATAATTGTAATAGACACTCCCATTTCAAACATGAAGAGGAGGATGGGGGCACAGAGCCATCACCAGTTCACCTCTGCACATATCACAAGTTACCTGGTTAACTTAAAAATCTGTTCTCTAGGAATGCTTTTCCATGGCTCTTGAGTCCACTCTTTGGACTCTTGGCTCTGAGATCCAAGTCATCCATAAGCAATGGCCAGTGTATGCAGCTAAGTAGCTTTCATCTTGCTTTATGCCCATAGAAGGTTGGGAACCCTATAAGCTTTCATTGCCTCTGACGTTTTTACTCCAAAGTGATGACATTTTTATTAATCCAATATTCATAAAATGTTGAACATTTCTTATAAATCATTTTAGGGTTCAATTGACTAACTTGGCTGAAGGCATAGTCAAAGATTTCATTAAGACAAGTCCCATTCTTATTAAGGCTGAGAATCATGACACAGTACTATCAAGATTTTAGAAATCTTTTGGTCTAGAGAGAGAGAGTTTCAAAGATATATCATTATCATTACTTCCCAGCTTACTTAAAATGCCTAGGAGGTATACCCTTAAGATTCTTAGAAGTCTTCTTTCCTAGCTGAGATGGTACACAAAGCACTGCCTTAAATATTTCTGAGGTCTTAACCAAAGATCTTATAACCGCAACATCAGTCTGAACATTGCTACCCTGAAGCCTGATTTTACTGGCAAGACCTTGTATATGATCTTTGCTCTGAGTCCATTCCTTATTTTGAAAGCTACTTTAACATTGTAAAAGTCAAAGAACAAGCAATGGTTTAATTTTTGACCATGTATTTCCAGGCTCTGTTATATTTCCTCTAAAAGTTTTTAAAGTAAACAACTCACTTTAAAAAGTGAGTTGTCTTTAAATCTCCACTCTCTTTGTACCTTATACATGGCTTTCAAAAAAAATGCATTCTTATGGTTCTGGAAATTTTAATCAAAATTGATAGATAGTATATAGTATTTCTGTTTTCTGCTTATTCCCAAGTGTCACCAAGCATTTTGATACAATGAGTATAAAATGGGTCACTTGTCTTTATCCTCTAATAAAATTTCCTCCATGCCTTTCAAGTCTACCGTAATTATCTCGAAATCCTTCCAGTTTGTGTCTGCCTCTCAGTTTCAAAGAATGGCCACATGTTTTAAGTTTTTGTGAGGGCAACAACCAACCTCTGGTACTACTTTCTGTTCTACTTATTTATTACTGTGGGGAAAAAAAAGTACTGCAAAACTCAGTGGTTTAAAACAAGCATTTCTTGTGACTTCCTATGCTGTGTAGGGTGACTGATCTCAGTTGGTTGATGGTCACTTTGAATTCCTTATGAAGTTATAGTAAGTTGGCAGCTACGGCTAGAGGGATGTGAAGCCTCCACTGGGCCAGACATCTAAGATGGCTCATTCATATTGTCAGTGATGCTATCAGTTGCTTAGAAGCTCATCTTTGTTGTTTACCAGAGCAGTTACTATGCCAAAGCCTTTGTGTGGATCACAGCAAATTGTGGAAAATTCTTAAAGAGATGGGAATACCAGACCATCTGACCTGGCTCCTGAAAAATCTGTATTGAGATCAGGAAGCAACAGTTAGAACTGGACATGGAACAACAGATTAGTTCCAAATTGGGAAAGGAGTACATCAAGGCTGTATATTATCAACCTGCTTATTTAACTTACATGCAGAGTACATCATGAGAAACACTGGGCTGGATGAAGCACAAACTAGAATCAAAATTGCTGGGAGAAATATCAATAACCTCAGATATGTAAATGATACCACTCTTATGGCAAAAAGTGAAGAACTAAAGAGACTCTTGATGAAAGTGAAAGAGGAGAGTGAAAAGACTGGCTTAAAACTCAGCATTCAGAAAACAAAGATCATGGCATCCAGTCCCCTCACTTCATGGCAAAGAAACAGTGGAAACAGTGACAGACTTTATTTCTGGGGGCTCCAAAATCACTGCAGATGGTGACTGTGGCCATGATATTAAAAGACGCTTACTCTTTGGAAGAAAAGTTATGACCAACATAGATAGCATATTAAAAAGCAGAGACATTACTTTGCCAACAAAAGTCTGTCTAGTCAAAGCTATGGTTTTTCCAGTAGTCATGTATCAATATGAGAGTTGGACAATAAAGAAAGCTGAGTACCGAAGAATTGATGCTCTTGAAAGTCCCTTGGACTGCAAGGAGATCAAACCAGTCCATCCTAAAGGAAATCAGTCTTTCATATTCATTGGAAGGACTGATGCTGAAGGTGAAACTCAAATACTTTGGTCACCTGATGTGAAGAACTGACTCATTTGAAAAGACCCTGATGCTGGGAAAGTTTGAAGGCGAGACAAACAGGGGATGACAAAGGATAAGACGGTTGGATGGGATCACTGACTCAGTGACAATGAGTTTGAATAAGCTCCAGAAGTTGGTGATGGACAGGAAGGCCTAACAATGTCCACGAGGTGGCAAAGAGTCAGATGCAACTGAGTGACCGAACTGAACTAAACTGAAGAGCAGTTGAACGTGGTCTCTCCATGTGGTTGTAACTGCCTTCTCACTGGCTTCATGGGGGCTTGTTTCCAAATAGAAACATCCCCACAGAAGGCATTCAAGAGACCTGAGCAGAAACTGCAAGATTGTTTCTGACCCAGTCTTGTAAGACTCAGAAGGTTACTCCACTGCATTCTGTTGGGTAAACAATTCACTAAAACTAGACTGGAGCAAGTGACAAGCAGCATATGCATATAGGAAGGGAAGGAAATTCTGGCAGTCATTTTGAAAACTATCCACTACAGAAGATATGCACAAATTCAGTAAAGAAATGCTGTTCAGCATGGGCAGAGTTGAGAAGTAGGTTTTTCATAAAGCTCTCTGTACCTATACACCATACATAGTATGTACAGAAGCCACATCATCACAGACCCCTACTAACTTCTTTGCCATTTTCTATCTTGCCTTTAGGAATCATGTTAGAGATTGAAAACTTTATCATTTATCAAGTGTTAATCACTTTGTTTTTGTTTTATAAAAACAGTCACTCATATATGAGCCTCATTTTATGACTAAATATACCACACACACACACACACACACACACACACACACTCACTCACTTACCAGGAAGGCATATATTAATACTATGAGAGATCACTCCTCTAATAATACCCATATACCAAATAAACGGAAAAGGCAATGGCAACCCACTTCGGTACCCTTGCCTGGAAACTCCCATGGATGGAGGAGCCTGGTAGGCTGCAGTCCATGGGGTCACTAAGAGTCGGACATGACTGAGCGACTTCATTTTCACTTTTCACTTTCACGCATTGGAGAAGGAAATGGCAACCCACTCCAGTGTTCTTGCCTGGAATCTCAGGGATAGGGGAGCCTGGTAGGGTGCCCTCTGTGGGGTCGCACAGAGTTGGACTTGACTGAAACACCTTAGCAGAAGCAGCATACCAAATAAAATATAACACTTAACTTCTATTCATTGTTTGTTAGATAAATTTTTCAGACATTAATCTGCTATAGAATTTTGATTCCCAAAGACTGTTTTAACTAACCTAAGTTTTGCTTTATATTGTGCTTATTTCTAATTAACCACCATTACTCCATTCATCTAAATAATGACTACAATTGTATATCACGAGTCATTCTTAAAGGAAATCAGTCCTGAATATTCATTGGAAGGACTGATGCTGAAGCTGAAACTCCAACACTTTGGCCACCTGATGTGAAGAACTGACTCATTGGAAAAGACCCTAATTTGGGAAGGATTGAAGGTGGGAGGAGAAGGGGATGACAGACAATGAGACAGTTAGATGGCATCACCGAATCGGTGGACATGAGTTTGAGCAAGCTTCGGGAGTTGGTAATGGACAAGGAAGCCTGGTGTGCTGCAGTCCATGGGGTCGCAAAGTGTTGGACATGACGGAGTGACTAAACTGAACTGAAGCCATTTTAGCAGACTGAGTTTGTAATTGTTGCTGGTGATTTTTTTTCCCTTTTATTGCAAACTTGTTGGCTGTTTGCCTTCAGCATCATCAGGTTGCTAGCTTTTGAACCACATGTACATTCATAAAAATTTTAGGAGTAAGTCGCACAGGTAATTTAAGATACTTAATTAAAAATACAGTATGTAAATGTTCTGCTCTCAAGAAAATTACTTAACCTCTATGTGCCATCTTTGAAAATAGAACAAAATAATTATCCTGTATTATTTCATTGACATGTTTTAAGGGGCTGCTTAGAGGATCTTTTAAGCTTGCTGAAGTCCTTTAGTACACTATAGTCAAAGTAAAAGAACTAAAGGAAATGTATTAATAATTCCTGCTTTCAAAAAAAGACTATTACTTTCAAAATGCATACCCACAAACATACACATTCTTATTAAAGTTGGATAAACCCAAATATTTATCACCAAATATTGATTCAAGACATCAGTAAACAAGAACTATATTAAAATCTGTGAGATTCATTTTCAAAAGAGTAGTTATAACCCTAGGAGCTAATTTTAGGGATAAATGATATATAGAAAATAAGCATTGAAATAGTCAAGAAAACGAATCACAGATTTCAGCTGAAACACCTTTTAAGAAACTGACTGAGGTAACAATAGAGAAACAGTTGGACAACTTTTAAAAATGTTTTGGCATTATGAAGGAAATACATAATACAATATATTTGAAAAATAGAAAATAAGATAAATAAGAAAATGGTGACTTATCTTGGACCCTCCATTAATTAGCTTTTGGAACTTGGCCTGTTTTGTAATTTATTAAGTGGCAAAATAAATGTGTTAATGTGTATAAAGAATATATTAAGATTAGTTAATGCATAACACATAATGTTTGTGTGTTAACCATTATATTATAATTATTATTATCATATAAATCTATTTTTAAAGTTTATTGAAAGCCTATTAAGTGCCAGGCATTGGTCTGCCATTAGACTAAAACAAGAAAGCATAACAGACTTAAATTTTTGCCTCACAGAGCTCATATTCTAATAGAAAGAGAAAGAAAATGTATACCAAAATAATGGGTATATTGCCTGTTAAAAAGTAATCAATGTTATGAATATAAGTAAGGCAGAATGAGTAGGATAGGAACAACCTAATGAGCAGTTGATCATATTTTTTTTTTAATTTTTATTTTTACTTTATTTTACTTTACTGTATTGGTTTGCGATACATTGACATGAATCCACCATGGGTGTACATGAGGTCCCAATCCTGAGCCCGCTCCCACCTCCCACCCCATATCATCTCTCTGGATCATCCCCATGCACCAGCCCCAAGCATCCTGTATCCTGTATTGAACATAGACTGGCGATTCGTTTCTTACATGATAGTATACATGATCATATTTTTAAGGAGTGTGAACTAGATAGACCTAACTGAGAAAGTTAATTCAAGCAAAGACCTGAAGGAGGTGATGGAGTGGGCCATGCAAAAACACATTGCAGAGATCCCGAGGTGTTCAGGGAGCATCATAGAGCCCTCTGTCTAGTCTAGAGAAGATTGAGTGAGGGAAAGGGCAGCAGAGCTGTGGTCAGAATAAAATGAGGAACTCCTAGAAGATTTTGAGTAGGCATAATCTGGCGGATGCTTTTAAAGTGTGTTATTCACAGCTTTGTTGAAGCTAGACTTTAAGGAGACAGAGGTGGAACTATGGAAGCCAACTGGGGGCTACTGCAGTCATCTAGGAAAGTGAGGATGATGACTTGACTTAGGACAGTAGCAAGAAATAACAGTGCTGAGGAAACAGCTGGTGATGCAGGAAAGAGACAGTAAATTTCTTAAATAAAATTGTTTAATAGGAAAGAAGAGAGCTTTGCTTTAGATTGGAACCAGTGTCTGTACCATGACAGGAAGGTGGGATTGGGGGTTTATGAGATTCTCTTTTACTATTCTTTCTAGTTGCAGAGAAAAGAACCACTGATATTTGATATGTCAGTGTCCAGGCTTTACTCTCAATATCACATAAAAAATAAGGGCTGAGATTGGGCTGATGCATCTGTGAAGGCAGCAAATGTACAAGACTGCCAGCAAATCAACAGTAGGTAGGAAAGAGGCATGGAACAGATTCTCCCTCAGAGCCTTTAGAAGGAACAGAGTCAGCAGACATGTGATCTTGTACTTCTAGCCCCCAGAACTGGGAGAAAACACATTTCTGTTGTTTAAAGCACTCAGTGCGTCATAGGCTGCTGCTGCTGCTAGGCAGCCAATAGTAAACCAATGCACTACTGGGCCAAGTGATCAACATCAACATCTACCTTCAATAAGATATGGTGAAAATGGCCCTCTCTGGTCTTTCTCCAAAATGCCACAACCACAGCCAAATCAGGAGAAAAACATCAGGCAAATTCTAACTGTGGTATAATTCTATAAAATTCATGACTAGTATGTATCACAACTGTCAGACATTAAAAGCAAGGAAAAATGTGAGAGATTCCCACAGGCAAGAGGCATCTACAGAGATACAGTAATTAAATTCAATGTGGTAAGGTGGAATGGATCCTGTAAAAAACAAAAACAAAAGTACATTAGGTAAAAATTACGGAAATCTAAGTAAAAGTACAAATTCTAGTTAAAATCCATAAACATCAGTTTCATTATCTGTAGTTAATGTACTATACTAATTATTATTGTTATTCAGTCACTCAGTTGGGTCCAACCCTTTGTGACCCCATGGACTGCAGCATACCAGGCTTTTCTGTCCTTCACTATCTCCTAGAGTTTACTCAAACTCATGTTCATTGAATCGGTGACGCCATCCAACTATCTCATCCTCTGTTGTCCCCTTCTTCTCCACCTTCAATCATTCCCAGCATCAGGATCTTTTTCAATGAGTTGGTTCTTCACATCAGGTGGCCAGAGTATTAGGACTTCAGCATCAGTCTTTCCAATGAACATTCAGGGTTTATTTCCTTTAGGATTAACTGACTGAATCTCCTTGCTGTCCAAGGGACTCTCAAGAGTCTTCTTCAGCACCGCAGTTTGAAAGCATCAGTTTTTTGGTGTTCAGATTTCTTTATGGTCCAACTCTCACATTCGTACATGACTACTCTAAACATCATAGCTTTGACTAGCTATGTTTGTTGGCAAAATGAAGTCTCTGCTTTTTAACATGCTGCCTAGGTTTGTCATTGGAGAAGGCAATGGCACCTCACTCCAGTACTCTTGCCTGGAAAATCCCATGGTCAGAGGAGCCTGGTGGGCTGCAGTCCATGTGGTCACTAAGAGTCAGACACGAGTAAGTGACTTCACTTTCACTTTTCACCTTCATGCATTGGAGAAGGAAACAGCAACTCACTCCAGTGTTCTTGCCTGGAGAATCCCAGGGATGGGGGAGCCTGGTGGGCTGCCGTCTATGGGGTCTATGGGGTCAGACACGACTGAAGCAACTTAGCTTAGCAGCAGGTTTGTCATAGCTCTTCTTCCAAGGAGCAAGTATCTTTTAATTTCATGGCTGCAGTCACCATCCATAGTGATTTTGGGCCACAAGAAAGTAAAGTCTGTCACTGTTTTCATTTTTTCCGTATCTATTTGCCATGAAGTGATAGGACTGATGCCATGACCTTAGTATTTTGAATGCTGAGTTTTTTCACACTCCTCTTTCACTTTCATCAAGATTCTCTTTAGTTTCTTCTTTTCTTTCTGCCACTGGGGTAATGTCATCTGCATATCTGAGGTTGAGCTATTGGGGAAATTGGGGCTTCCCAGGTGGTGCAGTGGTCAAGAATCTACCTGCAATGTAAGAGACCTAGGTTTGATCCCTGAGTTAGGAAGATCCCCTCGAGGAGGGCATGGCAACCAACTCCAGTGTTCTTGCCTGGAGAATCCCCAAGGACAGGGGAGCCTGGTGAACTACAGTCCATGTGGTCACAAAGAATTGGAGAAGGCTGAGCAACAAAGGTCCATCTAGTCAAGGCTATGGTTTTTCCAGTGGTCATATATAGATGTGAGAGTTAGACTGTGAAGAAAGCTGAGCGCCAAAGAATTGATGCTTTTGAACTGTGGTATTGGAGAAGACTCTTGAGAGTCCCTTGGACTGAAAGGAGATTCAACCAGTCCATCCTAAAAGAGACCAGTCCTGGGTATTCATTGGAAGGACTATTGCTGAAGCTGAAACTCCAATGCTTTGGCCACCTGATGCGAAGAGTTGAATCATTGGAAAAAACCCTGATGCTGGCAAAGATTGAGGGCAGATTGAGAAGGGGACGACAGAGGATGAGATGGCTGGATGGCATCACAGACTCGATGCAAATGAGTTTGGATGAATTCTGGGAGTTGGTGATGGACAGGGAGGCCTGGCGTGCTGTGGTTCATGGGGTCGCAAAGAGTCGAACATGACTGAGTGACAGAACTGAATTGAGCCAACACATTGGGGAAATTAAGTGGAGGTTGTATGTGCTGTTTTTAGTCACTCAGTCATGTCACACTCTGAGCATCCACATTGACTTAGCCTATTAGGCTCCTCTGTCCATGGGAATTCTCCAGGCAGGAATATGGGAATGGGTTGCCATGCCTTCCTCCAGGGGATCTTCCCAACCCAAAGATCAAACCCAGGTTTATCACATTGCAGGCAGATTCTTTACCGTTTGAGCCACTAGGGAAGCCCGAGTTTGTACGGGAACACTACAATATCTGTCAATTTTTTATAATCTTATAGTTTTGTGATTTTAGTACTTTTTGTAATTTGTTTCTGTAAAGGTAAATCTATTCTAAAAATAATATGTAATTTTTAAAACTGAGGAAAGTTTTTGGCTGACCCCCATACTAGTTCATCTAGACATGCACTGATTTGCCATGCTTAACTGCATCTAACCCAGATGCTTTCCACAGTTAGGGTTTAAACATACAGGTTTTTAAAATTTTTGATCAGTCTAGTTTACAGTGATGTTGCTGACAAGGTAGTAGGTAGACAAACAAGGTGAAGGCCATATTTGTTTGCCTCCCCTCAGTAGAGATTTGAGAAAAGGCAAATGAAAAAGTTGTTTGATGATGAAAATTTTTTAACTAAATAAATTTGTTTAGTCTTCAAATCTGATAGGTACACAATCTAATGAAGAGGATTAAAAAGATGAAATTATTTTTAAAAAAGGAAGAATATTTTCAGTATATAACCCCATCTTCATGAAAGCCAAAGAAAAAGTTTATAAGTCAATTGCATGAAAAAGTGATAAAATACAGAACAATGTTATATATTGGTCTTTCACTGTATTTTTAAAACAAATCAGGTTAAATAGAAAGTGTTTTAATTTTTTATATTCCAAAATCATTGGTTAAAATAAAGGGCAATATATAAAGTATTGTAACATTGAAATATACAGAGAAATATTTTTAAAATATTAGAAAGCAAAAATTCCAGGACAAAAGCTTCCACAAAAACAAAACAAATATCTATTTATAATACTTAGAAATATATGTTTTTAAAACTTATTTTGTTTGACTTTCAAGCATGAAAATAATCTTTAAATAATCCCAATTGACTCTAGAATGAATATTAGATTCTCTAGTGTCTTTTAGCACCCACTCCAGTGTTCTTGCCTGGAGAATCCCAGGGACGGGGGAGCCTGGTGGGCTGCCGTCTATGGGTTCGCACAGAGTTGGACACGACTGAAGCGACTTAGGAGCGGCAGCAGCAGTGTCTTTTAGCAATGCTAATGACTTTGTAGATCTGAATAAAAGAACAATAAATGAAACCTAATAAAAAATTGGAGTAAAACTCTAATTTCAATATCAAAGCTCATACTAACGTTTTGGAAAGTGTCCATAGTACAAACTATTGTTTATTATAATTATTTTATTATTTAGCTATTAGATTTTCTAATATTGCTATAGTGAAAAATAAGATTTTAAAATTGTTATGTTTTTATATTTAAGGGCATTCTATCAATCTTCAAATTTAAAGACAGTCAATTTGACCTTATGCCTTATAGAAAATTTTATATTTTTGTTTTTTAAGAATACATAATGAAAATCAGGAGTCCAAAGTGTATCTGTTTAAAATAAATATGAAATTACTTATCCCTGTCTCTTGAGTGTGATTTTGGGTTGTTCTCACAATACTGTTCTTTCATCTCATCCCTTCCTGCAAACAAAGACAACTTGTCAGGGTTTGGGATATGAGCTGTGACCATAGGTTAAAGCAAAGTTAATTATTCTGTAGAAGCATCAAACCCAAGTCTCTGACCTCAAGAATGTCATGCTTGAAGTAATTGGACTAACTTGGCCACAGATAAATTAGCGAGACACTTTAAAGCAAAATAAAGTTGCAAATGAGATAGCATTTTGAACCAGTGGTAGTAGGGTGAAGGTGGGAACTCATTTTTCCTCAGCATTTCAATTTTACCTCTGAGGAAATTAATCCACTCCAGAAAGCTCCTGGCACTTTTGCTTTCTTCCCCTCCTCTTTGTTTACTCTCATTCTTCCCTGCCCACAAATCCCCAAACCCTCACAGAATCCTAAGAGAGTTCAGAGAGTGCATAAAACAACCAAGTCTTCCATCTTCCTTTAATTCCCAATCATCGGTATTCTCTATCAATCAGGAAGGTTTTCAGATAGTTGGGATAGCTTTCCCAATTTACATAATTTGTAGTTTAAAAGGAAAAACTCTCATTTTCAGGCTTGGGACATTGATAATGTATATTAACCCCAATCTTTTCTTCCCTCGTATGAAGGAGAATACTCAAGGTGCTATGCCTGCAATTGTGATTTTCCCCTACAATTGTCGTTTCGTTTTATCCTTCTTCATCTTGATATGGCTTTCCCTGTAGCATATGCACACCATGGCTGATCCCTCACTTAAAGAATACTCTTAATGACTGACTTCCCTGACATGATTCTATATCCTCTCTAATACATTCTACTCATGTTCATTAAAATATTCTTCCTCAGATCCCTGTATTATTTCTGACTCCCCATCACCAAACACATCACACTCAGGCTCTTCTCACTAACCTCTGGGCACACAGGCATTTCTTATCTCCACTGAAATTAACTTCTCATTAACATCCAAGGTGCCCCAATTTTCAGCCTGGGGTCAACACTTGATAGGTCACAGAGAAAAGTTAACCTCTGTTTCCCTGTTTTCAAGTCACTGAATCCCCAACAGCTCTCATCATGCCCTTCATGGGGTTGATTTGCTTTCTGTGTTCCAGTCCATAACCATCTCACACACACACAAGAATTAACCCCAAATACAGCCAAGAAACCCTGACTCCTTCAATGCAAACTTTCATATGGCCTCTTCCAAGTGCTCATTCTCTGCTATCATGTTTTTTATCTTTTTGAAATTAAAGCTCATTCATTAGAGCCACACACAAAGAATTGATAAGTCACAATACATTGAGTAAAAAAAAATCAGAAGAATGTATAGTTTGACATCATTTTTATAGAAGACTTTTTAGCATAGAAAACATTATAAATACAAACCTTAAATATTTGACCTTGTGGCTCATCTCGTAAAGAATCTGCCTGCAGTGTGGGAGACCTAGGTTTGATCCCTGGATTGGGAAAATTCCCCTGGAGTAGGGAAAGGCTACCCACTCCAATATTCTGACCTGGAAAATTCCATGGACTGTATAGTCCATGGGGTCTCAAAGAGTCAGACACAACTGAGCAGCATTCACTTTAAACGTTCACTTTTCACTTTTTCAAATGTATTAAGGTATGAGAAAAATATATAAAGAAATGTATGGGAATAGCAAATCTGTAATTCAGGAGTAGAGGCAAGTTCTGTGCAGGAGCAGAAGGAAGAGGGGGTCTTTAATCCTACAGAGAATATTTTATAAGCTGAGTGGTGAGTACATAAACTGATATTACATTATTTCTCTGTTTTTTGTATTCTCTGCTTCCTTATACTAAATTCATAGAGTAGGCACTATCCTTAATATTATACACCAAATTCACAATATATGCACTATTTTCTTAACTGTAATATCAGAAATCCTTGGTGTCTCTCAGATGGTAAACAAACTGCCTGCAATGCAGGAGACCTGGATTCAATCCCTGGGTCTGGAAGATCCACTGGAGAAGGAAATGGCAACCCACTCCAGTATTTTTGCATGGAGAATCCCCATGGACAGCGGAGCCTGGTGGGCTCCTTTATTCTAATATTCACTTTCAATATTAGACATCCAATTACAAAAGGGACTTACAAAGTTATCCCAAACTTCTGTCAAATTAAGAACCTACTACCTAATAGTACAATTACTAATTTATTGTTAATATTTAAATTAAAAAAATTAAAAACCATCTCTTTGTGGAAAGCACCAAGGTGTCAGTAAGAAGCAGGGGAATAACTCTGCCTATTTATTCTGGGAATTTAGATTGTAGACGGAGAGACAGATCTTTTAAAAACTTAAGTGTTGTAGACACTGTGATAGAAGAATCCAGGTGGAAGGCAAAGCCTGATGGTAGCCTAGCATATGGGCTAAAGATAGCCCATAAACTAGGAAATCTTCAGCATAACTTAAGGTAGCCTAGCGTATGAGCTGGGCCACTGAGGTCAAAAGAAGAATAAGGCAACCTCTTAGATATTAGGATTTTGTTTTCTACTCCGCACTCTCCAACACTATAATCACTCTCTGTACTTGTGATCTTTACAAGTGTACTAGAGACACCCATAAAATGAATTTAATAATCACCCCAAAGTTCCAGTTGGTAAGAAAGATCTATAACAGTTAAAATGCATAGCCTATGTCTCAATAAATGAGGTGAGGAAAAGATGTGAAATAAAAGGAAGAATTAGCAGTAATGCTACCATTATAATTCTAGAAAAAATGTTGAAAACATTCACTTTGCTTTCTGGATTTTTTTATTATGTTGATTGCAAATATTGTTTTGTTCACCTGAATGGTTACTTTTACCTTTGTTTGCACGAATGCTGGCATCAGAAACACTGTCACAAAATAGCTATGTGTCTTTATGGAAATTTCTTAATCTAAGACCTAATTTTCTTTTGTGTAAAATAGGAATGACAGGAATATCACTCCCAAATTGTTATGAGAATTAAAATAGATATTTCATGTAATTTTCTTCACACATTACCTGGCACATAATGAACACTCAAAAATGTTTGTTGGTTTATTACTATCATTTCAAATTGCTTTAAGGAAAATCTAAATAGCCATATGCTGTATTTTTATCAGACATTTGAAACTCAGTTATACAGAATTCCTTCCTAATCCCTTCTTGGTTCATTGACTATACATTTTCCAAGATGGGATACTTTCAACTCTGTAGACAGAGTAAAGCTACAAACTTAGAGACTCATGAATTCTGTCTTCTACTCCAATCAAGGAATTGTCTACATGATTTTCAGCAAGCACTGTCATGCATTCACTTCTATTTTCTTCAGAAAGAAACTGCTGATTTTAATTTGTGGCTCAGAACTGCTGTGAGAAATTAGAGAAATTACTGTTAAAAAAAAAAAAAGAGCATCAAATTACATGCCACTAAGTGCAACATAACATCTAATGGCAGTGTGAATCTTGGTTTTATCTCCATGTGTGATAATGATTGTTTGCTAGAGAATTCAGCATAATTTGTATTTAAAATATTTGCATGCTAACTCTGGTATTACCTCAGGTTATGTCATTTTGTGAAGTTTATCTTTCTGTGATTTACATCTATGATAAAACTTTAAAAAAAAAGTTTATTTTTTTCTGTGCCAAATTTTCATTGCTGTGAGGGCTTTTCTCTAGTTGCAGAAAGCAAGGACTGCTCTTCTTTTTGTGGGCTTATTATTGCGATGGCCTCTCCTGTTGCAAAGCACCGGCTCTAGGTGTGTGGGCTTTAGTGGTTGCAGTGCGTGGGCTCAGTTGCAGCACATGGGCTCATTAGTTGCAGTTTCTGAGCTCTAGAGCACAGACTCAGTACTTGTGGTGCACAGGCTTAGTTATGCTGAGGCATGTGGGATCTTCCCAGACCAGGGAACAAATCTGTGTCTCTTGCACTGGCAGGCAATTCTTTACCACTAAGTTATCAGTGAAACCCTTATGATAAAACTGAGTATCAAAAGTTGACAGTTTTATCTGGTAGGTGTATTCCTTAGGAAGACTTTAGTTCTGAATTGAACTGAACTGTTCAGTTGCTCAGTCGTGTCTAACTCTTTGCGACCCCATGGACTGCAGCATTCCAGGCTTCTCTGTCCATCACCAAATCCCGGAGCTTGCTCAAACTCATGTCCGTTGAATCGGTGATGCCATTCAACCATCTCATCCTCTATCATCCCCTTCTCCTCCCACCTTCAATCTTTCCCAGCATCAGGGACTTTTCAAATGAGTCAGTTCTTCACATCAGGTGGCCAACTGACTTTGGGGACCATAAATAAATGACAACAGTGGTTATTTTCTTAACTTTTGTGTATTTTTGGCCTCAAAATGCATTTTTTACAAGTAAGTTTTTATTTGCACTTTCAAAGTCTACACAAACTACTACTAATGAGAAAGAAATCAAAAGCATTTTTATAATTTGTGCAAACTCAGATCTAAAACCATGGATTTCCATAGTTTTGGGGAAATAAAAATTAGAATGTTTTTATGAAAAATGAGACACTATATGGAAAAACATTTATATCTATTTGCATGAAGAATTTGTGTCTTTCAGGAATATTAATATCTTTAAAATACTAATTTGAAAACAATAGAAATTTTAATTTATTTTTACAGTGTTTTTAAGATGACTTAAACTAATAATAGCCACACTTTCCCATACACACAGTGTGACCTCTTTAGAAATATTAAATAGAAAACTTCAAAAAAAAAACCTTCCATAGTCATTCATCACAAAATGTGGCAACTTTTAAAATATATACATAAAATGATCAACTTAATGGTACAGTTTGAAAAAATGCAGTATCATCTATGGTTTTCTTTCTTGTAAGTGATTGGTATACATTAGCCTTTCTGTGGGAATGTGAAGTACATGACATAACCTGGTATTTTAAAGTGGCCTGAAGTGAAATCATGGTCCAGAGACAGTGTGTGGTGAAGAATTGACACAAGCCATTTATCTTCATTTTCTCTGTCTTTTTTTGGTTAATACCTACTCAAGGTTTTAAGGTAGTGCTTAATATCATCCCACACTTTAAAGAAAGAGCTTCCTTTTTCTGTTAATAAGTAAACCTTGATTTTTTAAGATGACAGAGTTAACGCTTTAAAAACTTGCTCAACAGAAAATCATATGGAGTGATGTGGAAAGTCAAGAGAGGCTAGCGGTGGTCAGCGAGGAGCCTTGGAGAATGGGAGGTTGTACTTATCAGAGCCTGGCAGCCTCCAGGAACGAGAAGTCCGCTGCCAGCACTCGCTCCAACACTTGACGGGTGTGTAGTTAGACACAGTACGATGATCACAGCATTGGATGCAGTCAGAATTTAATACCCTGGCAGCTGTGGAAACAGTAAGACGATCACCTCGCTGTAGTGGGATGGAGTAACGTTCACAGGCTTCACTGGGGGCTCAAAAAAGCATAGCAGTGCCTGCTCCATCGAGCTTCTTATAATTCTCGAGAAGTTTGAAATTTTTTTCTGTTTCAAAAGGAACATTAGCTGAAGGTCATTTCTCCTGACTGAGGCTGCAGTGATTAATTTCATTTCCCTTGTTCAAGTGGCCTGTGTATACCTTACAAAATCACATCAACAAATTGGGTTAGTGGCCTATTAGGCTAAGAAAAATAAAATTATCGCCCCTCATCTCCTCTTTGTACTTTCTGCTACAGCATGAGTGTGTTTCCCTAGGTCCTGGATGTCTTCACATGATAAGATGAACTTTAATAGAAAAATCATAAGTAAGCAGAAGAATATAGTTAATTCAATTTTCTTTGAATGTAAAATAATTAGAAATCAGGGAAATAGGCAATACTTCACGTTTTGTATTCATACATGATGATTTAGGAATCCAGTAATGCCTTTTGTTTTTCTTTTAAATTGAAATATAATTGAAATATAACGTTGTATCCATCATCAGTGTACAAGATGATAATGGAATATATATATATATTGCAAAATGGTTATCACAAGTCAGTTTAGTTAACAACCTTTACCACAGTTACAATTTCTTTTTTCTCATGATGAGAAGTTTAAGATCTACTCTCTTGGCAACTTTCAGATATACAGTACAGTACTGTTAATTATAGTCACCATGCTGTACATCCCTAGGCCTTATTTATCTTGTAACTAGGTGGCAACATCTTTTGATACAGTTTTGCTTAGTTCAGCACGATGTTGCATCTCTTCGGACACTTGATTTTATTTTGAATGCATGCAACCATTTGTTACAGTGACATTTTCCTATTTTCTGTTCTGTTACAGATGCTTAAATATTTTTTTCTTATAGTAATTAACACTCATAGTAATTTATTCAGTTCAGAACTCTAGGAGATACTTTAAAATTCTAGTCATAGAAATACTTTGTTCTCAGAAGAGCAGAACAAGTGATCTTTATGCCAGGGAATAACATAAGCGAAAAATTGGACCTCTTGGATACGGTGGGAAAGCAGATCGGGATGTGAGCAGAAATAATGTGTATGTGAGGGGATGTGGGTGTGCCTATGTGTCTGTGTTTTGTTGCTTTTGGTACTCACTCCTTCATCAGGAGGGAAGAAACAAAGAGAGCAGGTGAGACGTGTGGGTGATGAATTTTTCAGGGGAATAGATGAAGAAACACAGGGCTATGTGAAAGCTGGTGGAAAACTATTAAAAGAAACAACAAACAGCTGTTTAAATAAATCAAAACAAAACCCTGAGAGTACCATTACAAAGAACTTTTGTCTTCATATCAGTAAGAACAACAGTTCATTTTTCTGTAAATTTTCAGCCTCAAATGAAGTATAAAATATGTTGATTTTCTAAAAAGATTTGTTCAGTATGTCGGATGTCCTGGAGTTTCGGACTAGTGGTTTAGTTAATCATGACTCAGGCCCTGCATTTCTGTACCAGAAAGGAGAAAATGAAGCCGTTTCATAGGCCAGTGATACACTTGTGACAAGCAGTGGCTTTTTTACTGCCCATTCCAGTGGGAGGTTACTTAAAGGATCTCTTAGAAACATTTTGGGCTTCTCCTGAAGGTAGAAATTAGTGCTCTCCAAAGGACTCCTTTTACAAAGAAGACTGTAGAGAAGAAAGAAAAAGATATGTTAACAATCATTGACGTCAAAGAAAGGAGTTTTGTCTTTTTATTTTTTTTGGTGGTGATGGGTTGTTCTGTTGTTTGGAAGTTATGTTAATTTGATCATTTGCTCTCAGACTTGGATATTGTTTGCATATATTCTCTATGCAGATGTCAGTGATTATTTTTTTCTCTAAAAGGATATTATGTATATATTTATGTCCTTGATGTATGTATGTGTGTGTATACATATGTGTGTGTATATATATATGTATTTACCATTGCAGGCCACATAAGCTCTCTGTCTGAGCTACTGCTATTTTTTACCTATACTCTTTTCTCTTTCTTCCTCATTGTTCCCCACCCTCCTAAAATGTCTGAATTGTTCCTTCTATAAAATAAAATAAAGCTTTGAGGAGTCACTTATATAACATTAGAAGGATATGAATTATAGGACCATAGACCATTATTTCCATAAATGACCTTAAGGTCATTCTCTTTAACATTGACTTGTTTTTATGAAGTTATTTTACTTTTCTGATGAGGAAACTTACTTAAGAGAAAAAAGTGATTATATGTTGTCTTCTGTAATTCACAGTTAAGTTACCAAATAGGTTTTTAAGTCATCAGTTTTAAATCAGTGCCAAATGTCTTTTTCCAAGGTGTCTAAAATGTTTGGCTCTCACTAAAATACTGATTCTATAGATGTAATTAATAAATAAGTTTGAAAGGTAGCTGAGGGTATGTCAATGCAGCATCAAACTCCACACCTCCTAGTACAGGTCATAACTAGTGTTTAAGTTTGAATGTCTAATTTCTTTCAAGGAACATCTTATAAAGGACCTTTTGTCCTAAAGACATTGTCAGAAATGTCTCTAATGAGCAAACTAGGGATTCATTTTTCATAAGCCTTCAACAGTTCTGCTTCAGTCATCTTCCTTTTTCACTTTTCTCAGATTTCTTGAAGGATCTCATCCACACCAATCACTTTTATATCTAGCTTCCCTAACCCCTACCTTTATAACTGCAGTCCTGACTTTTAATTTTTCTCTTGATTCATTTATCTAATTGCCTAACAGACGTCTTTTTCTGGGACTATCACATATATCATAAGTGCCACTTTAGAAATATAACTAATTCTCATTTTTCCCAAGCCTCTCTTTCTATCTCTATTACAATATCTGTTTCATTCAGTTCCTCAAGCCTGAATGCTAGGCATCCTGTTTAGTTTATCTGCCACCTCACCTCATCCCTATGCCAAACCACTTATCGAATTTTGTTGACTCTATCTCTTTTGTATCTTTTATATAGATTGTGTTTCCATTTCCACCACTACTGACTTAATACAGGACCTCATTATCCTGGCTTATACTGGTTCAATAATCTCCCTGCCAGCGCCTTGACCCTCTCTAATCCATACCTGACACTGCAGCTAGAGTAATCTTTTAAAATGCAAATTTAATCATCTTATTTCCTTGTTTAAATCCTTCAAATGGCTTCTCATTTCCTCTAGGTTAAAGTCCAAATGCTTCCATATGGCATACAAGGCGCTTCCGTGATCTCACAGTCAGACTCCTCTCTTGCCTCTATAACCCCCCTCAAACCATTCTAACTCCCAACCATGAAGATCCAACAAACTTGGAATTTCTGCACAACCGAATTCTAATTTCTCACATTCTGATTTCTCTACTTATAAATCCTTTATCTCTTCATCCACTTCTTAAACTCCCACTCACAACTTTAATACTTAGCATAAGTGGCATATTCTATATTCATCAGGGCTCTAGAGAAAAAAAAATACAGATAGATAATTTATGATCTATAATTTATAAGGAATTAGTTCCTGCAATTATGGGACCTGGCAAGTCCAGAATCTGCAGGGTGGGCCAGTAATTCAGGAGCCCAGGGAGAGGTGAGGTTCGAATTCAGTGGCTATCAGGCAGGAAGATCCTATGTTGGCAGTGAAGACTGAGGCAGTCAAGTGGAGAATTTTCTTTTACTTGGGAGAGGGAGGCAGTGTCCATTTTTTCTGTTCTATTCAGGACTTTGACTGGATGAGGCCCACCCACAATGGGGAGGTCTAGCTGCTTTACTCAAGTCCTCTGATTTAACACTAATCTCATCCAAAACACCCACACAGAAACATCCAGAATAATGTTTGATCAGCTACTGTATCTGGAAACCCAGTGGTGCAGCCAGACAGACTTGTAGAATTAACCATCAGTCTGTATGAAGTAATTTTCAGTTCTTTAAGAGTGAGTTGATTATTCTCGGTATAGCATAAACATCTATTATATGCCTCTACTTCTGTTTACAATATTTTTGTAATTATTTATGTCAGTCTCTCCTATCCAGATATGAGCTCCATGAGGAAAGATAATATTACACTGGCCAGAAGTAATGGTTTTGAAGATAATAATAAAACGAGATATTGTAGAGCTCTCTATTATTCTCAAATTCTGCTGTCTCATTTGATTCTCACATTAATCATGCTTATATACAAATCACTATTTTTCTTCCATCTAACATAAGTGGTAACTGAAAAATTACAGATTAAAGAAAATATGGATTTGACCCAAAGTCACATAGTTAGCAACTGTCACTGCCATAACTGCTGGATTCTCTCTACTTAGCACTTTCCCCCTCAATAATCAGGCTTTAATAAAAGCCTGTCCTAGTCTCTTATTTTGTGATTTTCTTTTTAGCTAAGTGTCTCTTACTTGGTTATTAATTTTCAGACTCACTGTACATAGTGAAGTGATATGCTGTTACTTGGAGCAATATGTTGGAACATGCTACCGCTTGACTCATTTCCAATTTTCAATATCTGTAAAAAATGGAAGTGGTTCAAATAGCTGCAAATTAAAGCACAGTTTAAAATCACTGTATCATATCAAACCTATCTGTACTTTGGTTTATAAGTGTGTGCTGCCCGTGCGTGGATAATCCATCACAGCTTAAAATTAGAAAAAGACTCACAGCAGGTCACTGCTTTTTCTGACAACATGACCTTCTAAATACTTCTTAAACGAAATAGATGTGTTTTCCCCTCCATATTTTCAAATCCGAATACTTTCAATGGAGCCTCATTTCTGTCTGGGAAGCCTATTCGAGCCCATCATTTAATTAAACTGGTATTTGCATTCATAAAGCAGAAATAACCAAGGGCAAAGGCATTTCCTCATATGTGTGGCCTACTTCTATAATGGAGATGTGCACATCTGTCAAGTGTGTTGAAACTGAAGCCATGTGTCCTCTGATGTCGGATGGTGTTCTGGACACACTGTTTTAGCCTGTCTACAGAGCAGTGTCAGATTTCACAGACCCTCAAGGGATAAAAGGAATCTGCACTGAGATGTGATAGTATTGAATTTGGTCAATACTTCTCATCTCCCTTTTTAAAAACCATTTTTATTATGTTTATTTTCAGAGAACACTTGGGAAGTCTGGGGATAGCTATAAAAGTTAACTGTTCACAATACCCACCCAATTCAAATATCCAGCTAATATCAAATACACAGATATCTAGAAACAAGTGGATGACTGTCAGAAGCATTGCTCTTTACAAAGATTGTGCCAGTACCGTCTTCTTCCTAAACTCAATGTCCATGTTATTCCATTAAACCAAATTTCTTTGTTTATGTGACTGGAATTCCAGATATTCTCCTTAGCATGCATTATCTTATATAACCACTACCCCCAAATTTGTATCTCTCTGTCCCTCCTACTCAAAATTTAAAAAATTTTAAATTAAACACATAGTGGGTGATATTTTATGAAGCATACCTTGTCTTGTTATAAGATGAAGGTAGTGATCACAATTCTTTTAGCCATGATCACCATATTTTTAACTATGAATGGAAGGCTGCTTTAGGACACAATGTCCATTGCTGGACTGCCTTTGGTGAGGAGAATTTTCAGCTGTGCAGCTGAAGAAGGCAGCTTCAGAGTTTTTAACTGTTGAGTTTTTCCAGGAAGTTATGCAGCTGAGAGGGGGAACATATTAGTGGGCTTCTGACAGGGAGGTAGTATAAAGATGAGAGATTCTGGAGTGAAATAGGGGTGGGAGGCTGCCACAGCTGTGGAGAATTGCAGACTTTCTTTTAGCTAAGGAAATGGATCTAATGAAAGGGATCTAGAAGAAGCACATGGCATCTGGGAGGGGCCTCCATTTTAGCAGAGACAAGAGTAAAAGATAAAAGGATGGAATAGATGGAATACATGCACTTTAGTAACGCATTTGATACAGTGTCTGGTGAAATTGCCCTTTAAAATACTTCCAGTAGGTACAACTACCCAAACAGATGAGAAACACATGAGAGAGTACACATAAAGGCAAAAGCATCATAGCCTGGTGAGCTGGCACAGAACTGTCCAGAGAACTCTGAACCTGCTCCATGGAGTCCAACGGGCCATCGTGGAGCATTTGCCTAGTTCATTCCTCCTCGGATGACTAGAAATAATTGGAGGGGTTTGGTGCATAATTCATGGTGATGCTGAGTTGAGGATGTCATGTGTATGTGTGTGTTAGTTGCTCAGTACTATCCAACTCTGTGTGATCCCAAGGACAGTAGCCTGCCAGACTCCTCTGTCCATGGAATTCTCCAGTCAAGAGTACTGGAGTGGGTTGCCACTTCCTTCTCCAGGGAAATCTTCTCCAGGGATTGAACCCAGGTCTCTTGCGTTGCAGGTGTATTCTTTACTGTCTGAGCCACCAGGGAAGCCCAGGGATGTGATATGTGCACATATAAATCCTACAACAGGATAAGGAACTTGGGGATATACACATCAGAGACTAGAAGTTCATGGGAAGTAGGATTTGTGTTCTTCCTATGTTCTGAGCAGCACCTGGTTCACTTTTGGGAATCTGCCATCATTCATTTAGTGCAGTGTCAAAGCCCATCCTGAATAAAGATTTATTTTTCTACCTTATCTTGACAAAAACCACAAGAGCCAATAATAGGAACTGAAAGCTGATACTTCCTTAATATGAAAAATACAATACATTAAAAAATTGAAAATATAGTTTTTATGAAAGTTAAAGCCATAGTTGTACATTTATATGTAAAATGCAATTTAAAAAGTTATAATTACATTACAGAATAAAAGTTAATTGTTTTATTTTAAACTGTTAGTGTGAAAATTATATTCCTATACTTAGTAAATAAAAGATCTTCTAATGAATAAAGAAAAAGATACAAAGCCAAATTGAAGTGAACAGAAATTATATTTTTAGGTTTCGTTAGAGTAAGAGTAATTTAAAATGCAAAGATAATTGTAACCTTGAATGATTGCAGAATATTTTTCTTACAAAGAGTAAGTCAGAATATGCTAATGGATGAGATACAATGTGATAAGTTATTTCGATAGCTTCACAAAGCCTAGGACAAAGGCCATATGGTAAAATCAATGTATATCTCCCTTTCTAAATCTTCTCATGTTTAAAAGCGATTTTAAAAATTATTTGTCTTATAAAAAGACACATGCTCCTCTAATGTAAAACAGTGTGCATTTGAGCACAATTTGTGACTTTATCTGATTGCTAATAAGAAGAAAACTTCTATAAATACAAGGCAAATAATTGATGAACGAGAAGGAAGGAGTAAATCTAACACAAATTTTCTTCCCTTTTGGCCCTGAAAAAGAAAAGATGCAGAAGTTATCGAGCTGCATGGAAAATGTTAAAAAGGCAGAGTAAGGCTTTATCTCTAATTTACAGAAAGCTGTCATGGATGAGACTTGCACTCAACCGAAAGAGCAAAGCAATTGATGGATATTGGCCTAAAGCCCTAGAGCAGTGTGAGCACTTTGAAACATTTTAAATTTAATTTAAAATATTTAAGATGGTTGAGAGAGATCTACTCAAAACAGAGTATAAACTACTGTTAGAAAAATTAGTCATTATTAACAATTAAGGATCAAAGTCAAAATATAGTAAAATTGTTTACAAATATTTATTCTGGTATACAGAAAAAAGTCTTTTCCAAGACCAAGAACTATACTTTCATAATTTACATTTTAAAGTAAATAGTGAGTAGTTGCCCATTACCACCACTCTAAAAAAAAAATCTTGATTTCTTAATTATATTTTTAGGAAAGCTTGGTGTCCCAAACATGAGGGTATGCCTGCTGAACTACCACTCTCAACATACTATAGGTTATTAACTTTAGTATTAAGCTTAAAATTTAAACCTAGAGATGGAGATAAATAGAAACCTGCCTATTTTGGTGGACTATAAAGAGAAAGACAGCGATCATCAGATTCTCAAACTATAACTTTGAACTAAAACAGTCAAATCACTTACAGAAAATGTTTTAATGTGAACTTTTTAGTCATAATCATTGTAACCTGTGACTTACACTTTTTTTTTACACTTTAACCATAGAGGAAAATTCTGTGATTAACATTACCATTGACTTTAAAAATATTATCTGTTATCTTTTAAAAATTACTTTATTCTATCAAACTCTTTTACTTCTTTAATTCTTTGTTGGTAGCTTTAATATTTTTTATTTATTCTGTCCTTATTTTGTTTTTCATTGCTTCTATTTCTGGATGGAGACAAAGCAAAGTTAAAAAGTAGTTTTGAAAAAATAAAAGAGATTTGAACTTATGTGAAGAAGCTTGGTCTGAGCACTGATTGAGTGGGAGGCCTTCCATTCACCAGAATTTACATCTACTTGAATTTCTCCATCTCCCCTTTCGGCCTTCCCTATCTGGAAATTTCCCTGAGCAGGAATGGTCACACATCCAAGGTATTTCCTACCGCCTTCACATTATTATTTTCTCATCATAATACATGCTTTCGGGCTTGTTTTTGGTTTGAAACCTAATATTGAATAGTTTATATGGGGTTTCAAGATTCTGAGAGTATGTGACAGGGGGAGGGAGATCCTTCCTGTAGGAAGAGACAGGGTCTTACTTGAGGCTGTTGTCCAGTTTGATACCCTTCCTCAAGCTGGCCAGAAGTCAGGTTATCCCATGAATACATATTTTCTGTAATATTGCTCTACCCTAGTGATATCCAGTCTGTGTAAACTTCTTCCTGACATCTCTCCTAGTCTGAAACATTTCAAATCCCTTTTGCAAATGTTCAAGTATTTTCATTATAAAAGGAAATTTTCAAACATTTTAAAAGTAATATCTTAATTATCAATTCAACTTTACTATAGAATAACAGCCCTCCCAAAATTAAAGTTATATAAGTATGTATGTTCATATAAAAAGATTTATGTAATCTTTGTTATTTAAAGATGATGTTATTGATGATAACAAAAGGTTACTATCAGTAATACATTAACTGGAAGTAAGAAAGCTTGGAAAGAGTAAAGCAAACTGAATAACATTTTCTAATGAGGGTCCATGAATTATACAGCATAATCCACATTTCAGTTGTCCTTTGTAATAAAACACTACATTATCAGAAAGTGAATATGTATATTTAATACTAGATTGTATCAATTAATAAAGAAAAATATTGTTGACATGATAAAATTTAAGCCTAGAATGTTAGTAGTCAGGTATATAAATTCAATATCATGTTACTATTTTATTCTTGAAATTATTTTATAAATAAAGACATATATAATAGATAAATACATACATACATATTAGAGAGAAAATTTAATGTGATTGTTTCCTATTCATATAAGACATCTAAATCACAATTATCAATCATCCTGGCAATAATCTTTATAATTCTCAAATTGTCAAATTGTTTTGGAAACATTCATTACAAGATAAATGACAAAGTTGTCTGGAATTCTAAAGAGCCAGTGACTCATCCATGAATTCAATAAATACTTACTGGTATCTAGACTTCCCTGGTGGCTCAGATGGTAAAGCATCTGCCTACAATGCAGACCTGGGTTCAGTCCCTGGGTTGGGAAGATCTCCTGGAGAAGGAAATGGCACCCCACTCCAGTATTCTTGCCTGGAAAATCCTATGGATGGAGGAGCCTGGTAGGCTACAGTCCATGGGGTTGCAAAGAGTCGGCCACGACTAAGCGACTTCACTTTCACTTTACTGATATCTACCATATATTCAATAACTGTGCAAAGTGCTAGAAATTCAAAGACGAGGTCCTACCTGCAGATAATCATCTAGCCAGATATGGTGTCTCTTAGTCACCCTAGTTTCCTGGGTATTAATAAAAGACACCTTCTATGTTTCTTGATAGGCTAAGGCTCTGATTGGGCACTGTTGTTCCTTTCTGCTTTTCACTCCTGATTTCCCACCTCTTTTAATTTTCATTTATTATTACTAATTGAAGTATAGATGATTTACATATTCTTCCCTCTTCTAAATCCTTTAAACTTGAACCCTACCATCCTGATTTCTTTCAGTTTATATTCAGCTTGGACTTGAAAGATAACTGTTTCTTTAACTAGCTATGGACAGTCTTTTAAGTTCTCCTCCTGGCTGTACTGTTTCAAGTTGCAGCCATCCTGTAAATGTTCCTTTTTATTCACCTGGCCCCAGCCCCGTGGTCCCTCCGAAATGCTGCACATCTCCAGTGCAGTCTTTCATCAGATCCTTGAACAAGATCCCGAAGTCAAACAAGAAAAGCAGACCTGTAAGCACATAGTGAAGCTGTGTATGTGGAATATTATTCCACAGAAGTCCACCATGTATGTTTATGATATAGAGCAAAGAAGAAATGCATTCATTTTTTAAAAATATAAGTAAGATAACTGCATAACTTTAAACCATTCTCTATATCCTCTAACATAGTTCTTCTTTATTGATTTATTCATCCATTTATTAAGTAAATGTTTACCTACTATAGCTCTGGGTTTGCCATAGTGAGGAAGGGCCTACCCTCTTAGAGTTTACAGTTTAGCAAGGAAAATAGACATTGAATTATGAGGTGTTGTGTGCTCTAAAGGGGAAGAGGTGGGATCACTGGAATATATGATAGATAGCCTTTATTTAGCCACCCTTCTGGGAAGAAGTGAGAAGCAGTGATCTCATATAATAATGTGTCATTTTCTTGAGTGTCATTTCCATTTTTATGAGGCTACCTGTGATTCACCCAAGAGAAAGTGATCAACAGTTATTCACATTGTAATTCTCTTTTAGGATAAGGCACGATACTCTTAGGAAGCAAATATATTTACTGTTCGATTGCATTGCTTAATGTGTAATGACACATCTCTCTTGCTGATGATCTTCTATTATCATAAGTGCTTATGGTGACAAAAAACAGATGAACCCAAAAGTTAATGGGCAGGAATGCAGTAAGCACTTACCATAACATGTACCCCAAAGCACTGAGGTGGTAAATCATAAGAAATCCACAGATACTTTTTTGGTTTCATATAGATTCATTTAGGAATAAGTAGAAATGTAAATTTACTCAGGTGTCCAAGATGCTATTTGTATAATATAGTTTTACAAAGTACTGAATTTACAGGACTGCTCAAATCCCATCTTTTCCATTAAACCAGCCATCCACCCATAGATTTGAATAAATCTATCCTTTATTATTTTTATTTTCATTTATTTGCACATCACATTTTCTCTCTGTATCAGAGTTTTGTTAGTCTGTACCANAGAGTCGGCCACGACTAAGCGACTTCACTTTCACTTTACTGATATCTACCATATATTCAATAACTGTGCAAAGTGCTAGAAATTCAAAGACGAGGTCCTACCTGCAGATAATCATCTAGCCAGATATGGTGTCTCTTAGTCACCCTAGTTTCCTGGGTATTAATAAAAGACACCTTCTATGTTTCTTGATAGGCTAAGGCTCTGATTGGGCACTGTTGTTCCTTTCTGCTTTTCACTCCTGATTTCCCACCTCTTTTAATTTTCATTTATTATTACTAATTGAAGTATAGATGATTTACATATTCTTCCCTCTTCTAAATCCTTTAAACTTGAACCCTACCATCCTGATTTCTTTCAGTTTATATTCAGCTTGGACTTGAAAGATAACTGTTTCTTTAACTAGCTATGGACAGTCTTTTAAGTTCTCCTCCTGGCTGTACTGTTTCAAGTTGCAGCCATCCTGTAAATGTTCCTTTTTATTCACCTGGCCCCAGCCCCGTGGTCCCTCCGAAATGCTGCACATCTCCAGTGCAGTCTTTCATCAGATCCTTGAACAAGATCCCGAAGTCAAACAAGAAAAGCAGACCTGTAAGCACATAGTGAAGCTGTGTATGTGGAATATTATTCCACAGAAGTCCACCATGTATGTTTATGATATAGAGCAAAGAAGAAATGCATTCATTTTTTAAAAATATAAGTAAGATAACTGCATAACTTTAAACCATTCTCTATATCCTCTAACATAGTTCTTCTTTATTGATTTATTCATCCATTTATTAAGTAAATGTTTACCTACTATAGCTCTGGGTTTGCCATAGTGAGGAAGGGCCTACCCTCTTAGAGTTTACAGTTTAGCAAGGAAAATAGACATTGAATTATGAGGTGTTGTGTGCTCTAAAGGGGAAGAGGTGGGATCACTGGAATATATGATAGATAGCCTTTATTTAGCCACCCTTCTGGGAAGAAGTGAGAAGCAGTGATCTCATATAATAATGTGTCATTTTCTTGAGTGTCATTTCCATTTTTATGAGGCTACCTGTGATTCACCCAAGAGAAAGTGATCAACAGTTATTCACATTGTAATTCTCTTTTAGGATAAGGCACGATACTCTTAGGAAGCAAATATATTTACTGTTCGATTGCATTGCTTAATGTGTAATGACACATCTCTCTTGCTGATGATCTTCTATTATCATAAGTGCTTATGGTGACAAAAAACAGATGAACCCAAAAGTTAATGGGCAGGAATGCAGTAAGCACTTACCATAACATGTACCCCAAAGCACTGAGGTGGTAAATCATAAGAAATCCACAGATACTTTTTTGGTTTCATATAGATTCATTTAGGAATAAGTAGAAATGTAAATTTACTCAGGTGTCCAAGATGCTATTTGTATAATATAGTTTTACAAAGTACTGAATTTACAGGACTGCTCAAATCCCATCTTTTCCATTAAACCAGCCATCCACCCATAGATTTGAATAAATCTATCCTTTATTATTTTTATTTTCATTTATTTGCACATCACATTTTCTCTCTGTATCAGAGTTTTGTTAGTCTGTACCATTGGAGGACCCTCTGTACTGAGTGTTTGTTTATTCTCCACTTTAAGTTTCCCACGGGAGTCCTAGCTCACTGTCTGTTCTATAGTGAGTATTTAAGACATCTTTGGCAGGTTAAATGGAATGCAATGAGGGTAAGTGAAATATCTATCAAATCATTCTTATCAAAAGTTTGAAAATAAATGATCACCAAAAACACATCTGAGTACTGAACAGAAGGTCTACAATTGGATAAACATCTTAACCATGATTATAATTATTTTTCTACAGAACATGGGAACATGAAAAATTGAAATCACTGAATTATTTATTTCAGTTGCTATTTTCCATCCAATCTTCTTATTAGAATTGGTAGCTAATTTTCTGATTTGACAGTTTTTTCCTCTAACTGCTTTATGTTATAAAGAGGATAGCATCAGGGGAATGATTAAATACTGAAGAAACAAAAGACCTAGGCAGCCAATAGATGACAAGCCCTGAATTATCATGATTCTCTTACTAATTGCAACCCAATTACAACAGATTGGGATGTTGCTATGTCAGAAAGAAGAGAATCAAAAACTGTAGATCTCAATACTAACTAGGCATAGAGAACAAACAGAGCCCACAGAGAAGACAATTATGAATCCAGTTCCTTCTTCTGTGGAAAAGACTCTGGTAACTAGCATCAGTCTGCAGGCAGTAGCTTTCCTAGAAGGAATAGGGATTGAGAGAATACCCAGACTAAGAAGGATACTAAATGTGATGAAGAGGTCATTGAGCAGAGATCAAAGGAAGTCTGCAGCTGTTCTATTCTGGTTGTCCAGGGGTGTTCTTTGATGTCTGTATAACTGTTTGGGCTAAAATCAGAGCCCTGTGGAGAAAAAGCCACGCCCCCTTCTTCCCTCAAAAGTTGAGAGCTGAGTAAACACCCAGGGAATATCACCTATTTAAACATTTAAATTACAGAAACTTTCTTACTTTGGAAAAGTGCGGAATATGGTTAAATAGAAACTGTACACACGTTAAACGTCTTTCTTTTTTAATCCCCTATGCTAGTATAGTATTTCATGAGTAAGAACCTCAGATTTCCCATGATCCATCTGCTGCCTCTTTCAAGTTACGTCTGTGGTAGCTTACTAGTTTCAAAATGATCTCATCTTTATTTGTATACCTTTAGACATGTTCCTAAAAATTAAGAGGTTAATGTTGAACTAGCTAAATTAAATATATTAGCCACTGTGAATGCTATGTGTTAGGGTGTCATTATGTTTTGTATCACTAACACTTTATATGTTTTTAAGACTCAGAAATTACTTAATTTAGACATATTTCTTTTGGTAATGGTAACTAAAACCTAAAAGATTAAACTGTGAGAGAGAAGGGTGCTTACACGTGTTCAGGGACTTAAGGATAAATTCAAAATCCCCATTTTCACAAACCAATTGAGTGCACATTTCCTAAATCTTTCACTATGGCAACAGTGCCGGCAGATTCCCTCAGACCAATGTGACACAAATCTGGTATCACTGGCACATTTTCATAGCCAAAGTGAAATTTAAAGGGATTATTGAATAACTCAAGCACGAAACCCCTATCCCACAGTTCCTTTAACTATTTGCCTAATAGGTTTCTGTCTGAAACATCCCAATTAATTATAGCATTTCACACTTCAGCCTGACTGTGGACACTTGCCAATTCAGTGACATTCAAATGTCCTCTGCGCATGCAAATATCTCCGTAGCAAGGGGCATGCGTTCTGAAAAGTGACTCTCCCATACACCTTAGCACATAAGTGAGGCAATCCAAACAACAGCATTGCAAAGTGGCTCTGTTTTATTTCTACTTAAAAGCCAGAGAGACTCAGCACCAAGAAGTCAACCTGTTTCTTCAACTGGGAAATTTCACTTAATCTCTGGCACTAAAGGAACAAGTATTTAGAAAGTGTCTGATTAATGGGAGCAGTGAAGCCCACCGATACGCACCATATATGAAGAAGCTGACCTCAGTGACTAAGTGTGTAGTCTATTCTGAAACTCACTATATCTGCATTTGTACCCCATGAACCAGGTCTGGCTGACTGGGTAGATAATATACTGACCAACAGACAGAAGACAGAAACAATATTTGCTTGCTGATTGAAGACTCTGAAGATAAAGAAACATCTGAAAAATGGATTTTTTCATCTTTTTTGCAATTCAGGCATATTTCATGTGATAATTTGTGAAATATAAATATCTATTTATGATGCATGATTTCTGAACAGACCTGTTTCTAGAATAATTTTTAAAAGTGCTTTATTTCAGCTGAGTTTTTGTCTGGTTTTCTTTTCTTCAAAAAATTAAAAGCAAGAAACTATACTGCTAAACACTTCAGGCTTTTTAAAAGCTTTTGATACATTCTATTTCCTTTCAAGGTTTTATGTTGAGAACTTATTTTAGGATAGAAAAATTAATTACAACTATAACAATTACAAAATGGAAGGCAAAAAGAGACCAGGTTAACATGTCATATACAAAGCATGGGGCCTGATTTATGTAAAAAAATTATAAAATACTCCAGTATTATCAGTCACATCATACAAAAGTAGTTCTAGCTCTAGGGTAGCCAGCAGAGGGGATTTAGAGATCAAGGGCATATTCCATTGCTGTGAGGTCCACCAGCGGCAGTGCCTGTTGCAATGTGGATTTTGCTGTTGGTTTCAAGAGGAACTTTGGCACAGAATTGGCCCTGGAGACAGAATTGTGGTGGCAACATACTGACCATTCTGGCTTGTGTGTTCAGCATCTCAAGTGGGAACTGATTGAATGGTTGTGCCCATGGCATTTTGTTGTCCTGCCCACTTAATCTATCCCTGTAGGAATGAAGGTGAAGACACTGAGGATGAATTCTGGGAAAGTTAAGAGATGCCTAAAGGGCCAAGGAACAAAACAGCTCTGAGCTCTGCAAATGTCCCCAGCTGTCAATTTGGACACTAAACACTAGTTTTAAAGCAAAAAGATAAGCCTTAGCAAGTTGTGTGCCTTCAAATTCTAGCCTCCTTCCTACAAAAACAGACACAAGTTTATCTGTTCTTTTTTCTCATTGAATAAAGAAAACCATATTAACAAAATGATGCACTACTCTTTATCTGTTTTGGGCTTGTTTCAGTCCTTTCACATTCTTATACATGGTTTCTACAAAGGTATTACGAACAGTTTTTCTATATAAATCATTACTCTTTGTTTTTAAAATCATAGTAATGGTTTAACCTCAGTCTCCAATTCTGTTCAAAAGCAATATCTTTTTGTTTCAATGTGTGCTTTGAAACAATATGGGTGCTTATGTCTGAAATATAAGAGAATTCCTCCAGATGAATGAAAATAGAAAGTTTTAGTGAAAAGAAGCCACCACCACCACCTCAGTCTCTTAGGGTACATTTGGTGACAAAAACCCAGCATTTTGCAAGACTCAGAAACATATACCTGTTAGTGAAATTCGAATATCCACTTTTGAACCTTTAGAAGTACAGCACTTGCTACAGTTCAATACAGTGGGATTACTGTTTCTTTCTCACAGGTTGGCAATACAGACCATTGCTTTCCAGAACACTCATTAAGCAGATATGCATTCAACAAAAATTTATTGAGTGCCTCCCACGAGCTCAGCATTTGATGTTCCAGTCACACTAAGCTACTTGCCACTGCACCCTCTCTCATCTTCATTCCTTTGATTGCACCAACCCCTTTGCCCAGATTCCTCCCCCTACTGTGACTTCACCACATCTCTCTCTCTCTCCCAATCTTGCTCCTTCTTTAGGCACAGCTCAAATGTTTCTTCCCTTTGAAAGTATTTCTTATTCCTTTCAGCAGGAGGTGATTTCACCCTATTTCATGCCCCATAGGACCTTATCTGTACCCAGCTACTTAGTGTGTGGGGTCCAGTATGAAATGGAAATGAAGTGCCTCTTGTTCACAACTTAATAAGAATTTCCACAGAGTGACAGCAGAGCATGAAAACAAGTGTGGGCCCTTCGAAGCAGGAGGCTCTGTGAGACTGCACAGGTCACATGCCCATGAAGCCAGCCCTGTCTGTGCCTCCCCAATGCACTAATTGCTCTCAATTTTGTTAATGCGTGAGCTATTTTTACACACAGATTGACTTTTCTTTTTGCATATACTGTACGCTCCTTGAGAACAGCATCTCCATATATCCCCACAGTAACTGAGAGAGAGTAAATCTTGAAAAATATCAGATATTCTCATCCTTGCTTCTAAAATGTAGTCCACAGACTGACATCACCGGGAGCTTGTTAGAAATGTGGAATCTCAGACTTTACTCAGAACAACAGAATTAATCCGCATTTCACAAGATCTCCATGTGATCTGTATGCATATTCAAGTTTGAGAAGCACTGTTGAATGAGTAAAAGAATAGCTCTCTAGAACAGAAGGCACACATGAAGTGAGAAAAATTATCTGTTAAGGGTTCTGTTACTATCTGTTACTCCTTCACACTGTGACAGAAAGGAGATTTCTGCTTTTCTCAAAAGGAAGGAAGCCTTGAGTTAACGGTTCCTATCCCTCACTTAATCCTCTGATCGTCTCTTTCTTTTCAGAGAAAGGGCTAGTTTTCTCATTGGTGATATGGGGGAAAGTCTGCTAGCTTCTAGAAGTGTTGCCTTGTAAAAGACAGGTGTGGAAACACAGATCTGGAAATTCCAGACTCTCTCCATCCCATTCTCCCTCTCTCTCTTTTTCTCCTCTGTTTTAGGGTACTGGTTTGCCAGCAACTCCTGTTGTTAAATAAATAGCCAAGCAATTCTGTCAGTATGACAGAAGTCAAACAAAATAGGCTTATTGATTGATATAACTCAGATTTTGCCAGAAAACTCAAAAGGCATCATGTCTACTATAATATTCTTCCTCTGATTCTCTCTTTGATATCTCTCTGAATCTTCTACATTAAGCCTCTTTCAGAGCAGCCAACATAGCAGTTGTGTGGGAAGATGGAGTATTTTGGAAATTCTCTAAAACTTCCATGTCTACATTCCAGGAGATTCTGAAATATATTTCCTCACAAAGATCATAAGATTTGTGCAATCATGTAAGTCACTCTCTTATAATGACAGCTCTGTGACTTGGGTTTTAAAGAAAAAGCTAAATAAGTTAATAGGAAATGTGGAAGGAAAAATAAATTTAACCTTAGAAAAACTAGAGAATCTAATTTCACCAATTTAGGAAAAAATCTATTAAATAAATAAATAGTTGCTTCAGTGATACCAGAAATGAAGCATGATTTTATTTAGAGTGTATTCTGACATTACTTATGACTATTACTTGCTCCCAAGATAGCTTATTTTATCTGATTTAGATCTGAGGGCTCTGAATACTTACATATAATCAAAGTTTAGAAATTCAATACACACTGATTTTAAGAAAACTTATAAAACCTTTATAAAATTTCAACTCCAATAGTGACTGTATGTAAGCAAGTATATTTGTGTATAAAAGTCCTCTAGGAGAAAGTCTCAGCAATCTGGTTAGCCCTCAGTTTTTTCAGACCTCATTTTACCTGCTCCTATTCATGGAAGTGAAGTTTCCTTGCTATTACATTTCAGTTTGTGTTGTAAACATAATAATTGCAGGTATCACCACGTCTAGTTCTACTACCGCAGGTCCAAAATGCTGAACAGAAGGCAATTGTGGCAGAAAAATAACATAGAGGGGCAAAAAGCCAGAAATAAAATGTTAAGTTTGCTTAAAAGAGATAATTTTATTCAGGTCTTTTATAGTGGTAATAGCAGGTAGGAGATTTGGATAAAACTGAAACAAGCCAAATATCCCTTGACAGATCGCTGGTGACTGGAGATAGCTACAGTTTTACAATTGCAACTTTGATTCCACTGAATAAGCTCTGATCTTGATTCTGTTCCTGTGTATTATCTGTTTCTGTGTAGTATACTACTCAAAACTTAGCATCTTAAAGCAGTACCCATTCGTTATTTCATATTTTAAAGAATCTGTGTGCTGTGTATCTAGGTGTGTGTATGCCTCTAGGTTTCTCACGAGTTAGCAGTCAACCTACGATCTGGAGTTGGGGTCTAAACTAGAGATTTGACCAGTGAATGACCTGATTTGGATCTAATTAACAGGACAACTCAAGGCACGGTAAAAAATCCGAGAGAGCAGAACTTCAAGAGGAAGCCCGTTTCTGGGTAGCCTAAATGCAGAAGCGGTGTGCCCTCACATCTGCAGGTTTCTATTGGTCAAAAGTGAGTCACTAAATCCTGCCCACACTCACAGGGAGGAGATGATCAAAGGCGAGAATGCCAGGAGTGGAATCATTGGGAGTCATCTATTATATCCTACCATTTAAAGGAAATACGAGTTAAAAATAATTTTCTGTTTTAGTCCATTACCAACATTTTCCAAAATATTTTAATTTGATGAGCCTAAGGAAATTAATATGTAATGCTCCCATTCCATCCTAGAAATATGTCTATATTATATATATTCTCTCTATACACACACACACACACACACACACACACACACACACATACACACTCTGGTACATTTTTGTTTCTTGAATGGAGCACACTATTCACTTTGAGGGAAATTTGAAACAATTTAGAAGGTATTAATCAGAATTCTTTCTTTTACACATAACCATAACTCAAATCAGATAAATATATATTTTTTAAAAATTGGATTGAATGCCTGAAAACTACAGAAGCGTGTTTGGATTTAGGCATGGCAGAATATAGGAATTTATCCAATTTATCATGTCTTTCTATCTCTTGCTCTCACATGCTCTTTCATTCTCTCTGTTTTCTCCAGTTTTGAACTCTTTCCCAAACATACAGCATTGATGTGGAGAAACCTGACATTTCCAGACTTATGTCATTTTTATAGCCAGAATTTCTATTAGAAAGCAAGATTTTTTTCTATTTCTAAAATTCCAACTGACATCCTAGAATTGAGTGTTTATCATCCAGATTTAAGTTACATATTCATTTTGACCAGGGAAAGGCATATGTAAAATATGTGAAGAGCCAGGCCTGGATAATATGTCTGTGCTTTAGCTGGGTATAGGGTGGAAAGGGTGGGATAAGAATCAGTTTCACTCAAATAACAAGTAATTAGTGTGGAGGAGGAGTAAATCCCTAAAGTAAAATTGGGTGCTAAAGATTGGAGTGGCTCCAGCAAAAACTACACATCCATTACATGTATTTGTCTATTACAAATATTTATTCAATGCCTAAGATGTGCCTGGCAAAATGCTTTCACTAGGAACAGTTTTTTTTTCCAACTAGTATAGTTCTCTTCACCTCCTGCAAGAGAGGGACTAGAAGGCTGATTAAATGAGAACAGCATGGGTAAAGTCTGCTAAGTTCAGAGGGAAAACAAATCAGCCCAAATGAGTACTTTGAATCATAAAAATTTCTGTGACTGTGTATGGTTTTAAACCATGTTGTATTAATGTGATTAAATAGCTTATGGAGAAAGTGTTTTCTAAGCAATTATTTTAAGGAAAAATTCGGATCCTTCACTTTTGGCATTATAAAGGTATCCCCTCTGGTATAACCTTCTGCCTCTTTGGGTACAGAGCCATGGGAAAAGCCGAGTTATTTAATTAGTCCTGATTCGTCTTTCTCTTTGGTGACTTGGAGGCTCTGTCACCAGAACCCTATTGGAGCCAGATTGGGCTTAAAATAATCATAAGGATCAACCATTATGGTGTTCATTTTCACTCAGGAATATATTCCTAAGAGACGGTTGTTCAATCGCTCAGTTATTGCCAACTCTTTGTGACCCCATGGACTGCAACATGCCAGGCTTCCCTCTTCTTCATTGTCTCCTAAAGTTTGCTCAAACTCATGTCCATTGAGTCAATGTTGCCATCCAACCATCTCATCCGCTATTGCCCACTCCTCCTCCTGCCCGCAATCTTTCCCAACATCAGGGGCTTTTCCAATGAATTTGCTTTTTGCATCAGTCTTTTCCAATTAGTTGGCTCTTCATATTTCCTAAAGTAAATTTTATAAATTTATAAATCTGATTGTGCAAAGAATGATATGTTAATTCATGTCATAGAATTGAGCTAACCTCTGTCCACATGCTTTAGGACAGTCACACCACTCACATTTTGAGTTTCTCTTACACTTTGTGAGGAGATGAAGATCTAAAGGAACACTAGAAGAAGACTACGGAGAAGGCAATGACACCCCACTCCAGTACTCTTGCCTGGAAAATCCCATGGACGGAGGAGCCTGTTAGGCTGCAGTCCATGGGGTCGCTAAGAGTCGGACACGATGGAGCGACTTCACTTTCACTTTTCACTTTCATGCATTGGAGAAGGAAATGGCAACCCACTCCAGTGTCCTTGCCTGCAGAATCCCAGGGACAGGGGAGCCTGGTGTGCTACCATCTATGGGACTGCACAGAGTTGGACACGACTGAAGTGACTTAGCAGCAGCAGCAGAAGAAGAAGAAGGATAAAAGTTATCGGAATAGACATGCTGCTTTTTCTGGCTTTAACCAAATGAAACTGCAGAAGAGCTGAAGGTCAGTGTGTGCATGCAGTTGTTCAGGGAATATGTTCACTTGTATTTGCTTAAGATTATGGACTGTTGGGGTACTGCGACGGTTGTAAATGATGTATGGGATGAGATACATCCATGCTTAATGCACAGACTATCAACTGTGTTAGCAATTACAGAGACATGGTGCTATTTTTAGTGATATGGTTACACAGTAAGCGCATTACTATTATATGAAATACCATGAAATATAAACTGAGCTTCTCTCACAATTGAGTTCTTAGGAAATTATGCCTAATAAGAACGTAGTGAGAGAATGATTATATTTCTCTGCAGTCTATGTCTACACTTGCAAAAATGAAGGGATTAACAGAGATTATACATCATTTTATTCATAGCACTTGGTTCTGTAGGGAGCCTTAAGGGTCACGTATGCATTCCAAGTGTTGGTCTCCCTTCCCCCTTCAAGGGTGCACATCCTCTACTATATTTGGGTAAAGTCGGTATACCTTGGTCCACTTCTCAGCCAGCCATTTGCCAGCTGTTTCTTTACTTACACTGTGTTCTAGGCATGGTGTTCATTGCTATATTATTGCACCTCCAGGTATATCCCAGATCATTTCATTCTCTAAGCACCACCTATAGATGGATGGATGTATGGCAAATATTAAGTATATATTTTGGGAAATGGAGGAGGTACTTTTTTAAAGCCTGGAAATTAGAGCATTATTGAGATATAATAAATGTTTCTCTTAAATATTCTGCACCATTTCTGCTATGAAATCTTCACATTGTTGACTCTTACCTTTTCACCTTTGCTCCCAGATTGCAGAACTTGCCTTTCCCCATTGACCTCTTCCCCAGTCATCTCAAGCATTCTTCAAACCCAAGATATCTGACAATAAGTGTATACTGAGAATGAAGTTATATTTTACCTAGTCCTAATCCACAGGGCTACAGACCCATTAAAGCATTTTCCCTGAAATGCAAATCACTGGTCTCACAGATGTGTAAACTAATACACATAGAAAGCAAGATGGAGACACACAGAAACACACAAAAACACATGCAGAAAACAAGATACAGAGAGACATACAGACACAGACATGCTGCATATATTATATGTGATACATACACGCACTCAACGTATATGAATAACAAAAGACTGGAACAGAAAAGAGTGGTTTATTTTTGTTGCTACCATTCATTATTTGAATCAACTCTTTTGAGATATAATTTCTGAAATAGTTCCTTGCAATCTAGACATAAAAAATGGAATATTATAGACATATAAAGCATAATGGTTGCTAAATTAACCAGGATCAAAAGATCAAAAATGTTACTAGATAAGTAGGAGTCAGCTGAAACATGCTAAAGTAAAATCATAGAATGAAAACACAGACACACACACACACACGCACAGAGCCTAAGCAGCAATCTACACAATTTGGGGAAATACTGCCTGTGAGTGCTGATTTTGCATTTACAAGATCAGCATGATGGAAGAATTTCTCTAACTTAAGTAGCCATTGTCTTGTCCCTATTCCTTTTGATGACTGTGTATTGTCATTTTTATCCTGGCTTCTGAAAGCCATCATTCTGTGAGTAGAGTGTGGACCCTGTGAGCAAGAAAGCTTTGTCAAATGTATTCAGGAGTAGGAATACAGCTGTCTGGTATCTTGTCCTCATTTAATTTCTAGGCAGGAGAATCTTAGAAAATCTTTCCTTGTCCTGTATTTCCCTGTTTTAGAAACTGAGACAACCACATGTTGTTTAGGATTTCTCTCACCTAAAAATTCCTGTTAGTCTGTGAAAACACAATAATTAGTCATATCTCACATTTGGGATCACAGAGTATCATAATGGTGAAAAATTCATTCACAGAGAAAAAGTCCATCAATAAGTATCAAATGTTTGAGATACTGGATAATCCTCCCCATGAAAGTGGAGGGTGGATCCAAGAAGAGAGTGCCAGTTCTCCTTGGGTGCCCTGAAGTATCCAGAAGATTCAGGAACCATTTCCATGAAATTTCCTACTTTAAGACTTAAATGAAAATTTTACCCAAGCAAAAAGAGAACTGCAGCTCATTCAGTGGCACAGGATGGCAAAAAAGGCATAAACTGTTTTATTAAACCATTTTATTAGGTATATCCAACTAATTCAGACATCGCTCTATGAAATACACAAATCCAAGTTGAACTGAGTCTGCCAGATTGAGACTTGTGGCTAAGGAGTGGAGAGGGAAACTCACCTCTAGTGAGTTTTTTTTTTTTTTTTGTCCTTTGCTTTTGAGCTAATTTCATAATGTGTCAACAAGTGGTTCTAGTGGATCAAACTTGTTCAACTAACCATTATATTCTCTTGTCTTTATCCAGTTATTTTATATTGTAGTAGATTTACTTATGGAAGTTAGCTCATATTAGTAATGGTTATTGCTAATATGTACTAAACACTATATGCTTAGCACCATTATAATTTCCTTATAGAGAACTTGTTTGGTCCTTGTAACGCAAAGAGGAAGGAAAGCAGTCAGTATCTCCATTGTATAGCTGGGCAAACTGAGGCACTGAGTAGTTAAGTAACTTACTCAGTGTAACACATCTAGCAGGGATGGCCTCAGAACTTGAGCCTGGATGAACCGATTCTAGAGGCTATGCTCTTGACCACTAAGTACATGCCTCTTATTGGCTTCATTATTTTTACTGCATGTTAGCTTGCTTGTTACTGTTATTCCAATGCTCTGCATCCTTGCTGCACATATTAACATTTTCACTGTCTGTTTTACCCTCTTCTCATGTATTTTTCATCTTTTTCTCTGTGAGACAGACTCCCTGCAACAGTCTACTCAGACTTGATAAGGTGCTCCTTCCTTTTCTCTGATCACTGTCTACATTCTTTTTTCCTCTCTTCTCACACCACTTACCAGCTTTGAACATAAAACAATTTATACCCTTTCTCTTAACATTTCCTCTCAGTCTCTGCTGTCAAGGCTGTTGAATCAAAGATCCTCTTCTCCCAAAGGGTGACTTATTCTGTGATTTATTTTTATTATATATGGCTTGAGTGAATATTTTTCCTTCAGAAAAATACATTCTTTGAAATAAGAAAACAAAGCCTTCCAGGGTTTTGTTGTTGTTGATGTTGTTTTGTTTTATTTTTAAACAATAAAGAGATAAACATTTGGTCTCTTCAGAGAAACCAATACAGTGAAATTCCTTTCCATTTACTTGAAAGCATCCTCCCACCTTAAAAAAAATCCATATGTCAAAACTTGTCAGCTCTTTATGAATCACAAAAGTATCCCTTAAAGGTTAAGACACTTAAGATATGATTGACCAGTTTATGTGTACAGGACTCTGCTAGACTCCAAGGGAATGGTAATCCGAGTGTCCTTTGATTGAACTTACAAAGGGACTCCACAATGTACTCAGTTTTACAATAGTTACTCCCAGCACAACCAAATTGAAAGCTGTTGTTTTTGTTTATCACCAAGTGCATTTAAAGTATTATGGGAATTGTTTAATCCAGATGTCAGCTAAAACTTGTTCCTTCAGATCTCAATGAAATTGTTTCAAACCTCTAATCTACAGATTATGGAGAATCAAGTATCTTCTCCAAGGTTTCTATGAATTTCTGAAGATGTTTTTGATTTTCAACTGTTCTCTTGTTTATATTTAGGGGTTAACTGTGTCTAGATTGTCTTACTCTGTTTTTAGGTACAAACACTGGGAAATAGGTGGGGAAACAGTAGAAACAGTGTCAGACTTTATCTTTTGGGGCTCCAAAATCACTGCAGTTGGTGACTGCAGCCATGAAATTAAAAGACGCTTACTCCTTGGAAGAAAAGTTATGACCAACCTAAGATAGCATATTCAAAAGCAGAGACATTACTTTGCCAACAAAGGTGGTCTAGTCAAGGCTATGGTTTTTCCAGTGGTCATGTATGGATGTGAGAGTTGGACTGTGAAGAAGGCTGAACGCCGAAGAATTGATGGTTTTGAACTGTGGTGTTGGAGAAGACTCTTGAGAGTCCCTTGGACTGCAAGGAGATCCAACCAGTCCATTCTAAAGGAGATCAGCCCTGGGTGTTCTTTGGAAGGAATGATGCTAAAGCTGAAACTCCAACACCTTGGCCACCTCATGTGAAGAGTTGACTCATTGGAAAAGACTCTGATGCTGGGAGGGATTGGGGGCAGGAGGAAAAGGGGACGACAGAGGATGAGATGGATAGATGGCATCTCTGACTCGATGGACATGAGTTTGAGTGAACTCTGAGAGTCGGTGATGGACAGGGAGGCCTGGTGTGCTGTGATTCATGGGGTCGCAAAGAGTCGGACATGACTAAGCCACTGAACTGAACTGAGGAGGAGCACAGTACACTCTGTGTATAAACATTTATTAAGGAGGGGGAGGGTGTTAGAGGAATAGGAGTGCATCGCAAGGTGTTCAAATTAAAATTCCACTTTGGGTGTATAAATGTAAGGGGAGGACCAATAGACCCCATAGAGGATAGTTAGGGTACTGGAACTTCTCTATTTGATACTATAATGTAGGTATATGCCATTCGGTTGGTCAGCCAGATTTATTATTCATTATTGTTGTTCAGTTGCTAAATCTTGTCTGACACTGTACAACCCCATGAACTGCAGCATGCCAGGCTTCTCTGTCCTTCACTCTCTCCCTGAGTTTGCTCAGACTCATGTCCATTGACTCAGTAATGCCATCCAACCGTCTCATTCTCTGTCACCCCCTTCTTCTCTTGCCCTCAATCTTTCCCAGCATGAGGGTCTTTTCAAATGAGTCAGTTCTTTGCATCAGGTGGCCAGAGTATTGGAGTTACAGCTTCAGCATCAGTCCTTCCAATGAATATTCAGGACTGATTTCCTTTAGGATGGACTGGCTTGATCTCCTTGCAGTTAAAGGGACGTCTTCTCCAGCACCACAGTTCTAAAGCATCAATCCTTCAGCTCTCAGCCTTCTTTTTGGTTCAGCTTTCACATCAATACATGACTACTGGGAAAAATCATAGCTTTGACTATATGGATCTTTGTTAGCGAAGTGATGTCTGCTTCTTAAAACACTGTCTAGGTTTGTCATAGCTTTTCTTCCAAGAAGCAAGTATCTTTTAATTCTGTGGCTACAGTCATGTCAGCAATTATTTTGGAGCCCAAGAAAATGAAATCTGGCACTGTGTCCACTTTCCCCCATCTATTTGCCATAAAGTGATGAGACCAGATGCCATCATCTTAGGTTTTGTTTCTTTTTTTTTTCATGATCTTAGATTTTTGAAAGTTCAAGTTTAAGCCAGTTTTTTCACTCTCCTCTTTCACTTCATCAAGAGGTTCTTTAGTTCCTCTTCATTTTCTGCCTTTAGGGTGTGTCACCTGTGTATATTAGATTATTGATATTTCTCTCAGCAATTTTGATTTTAGGTTGTGAGTCATCCAGCCTAGCAGTTCTCATGATGTGCTCTACATATAAGTTAAATAAGCAGGGTGACAATGTACAGTCTTGACATTCTCCTGTCCAAATTTTGAGCCAGTCTGTTGTTCCATGTCCAGTTCTAACTCTTGCTTCTTGTCCCACATACAGGTTTCTCAAGAGGCAGGTAAGGTGGTTGGTTATTTCCATCTCTTTAACTATATTCCCTAGTTTGTTGTGATCAAAATCATCAGACTTTAGTGTAATCACTGAAGCAGAGGTATACTTTTTTTTTTAATTCCCTTGCTTTGTCTTTTATGATCCAGTGGATGTTGGAAATTTGATCTCTGGTTCCTCTGCCTTTTCTAAATCCAGCTTGTACATCTAAAAGTTCTTGGTTGATGTATTGCTGAAGCCTAGCTTTGAAGGATTTTGAACATAATCTAGTTAGCATGATGTATTATTCCTTATACACTTGTCAAAACCCACACAATGTACAACACAAACGGTGAACGCTAATGTAAATTATAGTCTTTGAGTGATAGTGATGTATTATTCTAGGTTCATCAACTGTAAGAAAGGACCATTCTGATGTGAGATAGTGATAGTGGGAGAGACTGAGGAAACAGACTAGAAACAGGGGGCATATGGAACACTCTGAACTTTTGCTGTGAACCTAAAACTGCATGAAAAAGCTAAGTCATTAAAAAAATATTGCATGTAAGAAATATTTCTGTTTCTAAAGCTTTAGAACCATTTCTTTGGTTCCAATCTTACCTTCCTGCCATGCTATCCAGCCATCTCCTGTCTTCTATTTTCTTTACTCTCTCACAGCCCCTTACATTTCTGTTCACTTCCAGTGTAAGGTAATGTTCCATCACATTTACCAGCACAGATTATACAGAAATATGCTTTCAAAGTGTTGCCTACCACTTGCAAATTGTTTTAATAAGGTATTTTCTCCAAACAAAGACAATTCTCTTCCTAAAGCTAGAATTCTGGAACCAGCTGTGGGGGTAATTATATATCAAATTCCACTCTAAAGCGATTGTGAACAAGGTTCTGATTGCTTCGAAGCAGTCCAGTACTCAGAATAAAATACTATTCAGTCACTAAGGTGTGTCCGACTCTTTGTGATCCCATGAGCACATGCCAAGACTCTCTGTCCATCACCAACTCCCAGAGTTTACCCAAACATATGTCCACTGAGTTGGTGATGCCATCCAACGATCTCATCCTGTCATCCCCTTCTCCCGCCTTCAATCTTTCCCAGCATCACGGTCTTTTCAAATGAGTCAGCTCTTTCCATCAGGTGGCCAAAGTATTGGAGTTTCAGTTTCAACATCAGTCCTTCCAATGAGTATTCAGTACTGATTTACTTTAGGATGGACTGGTTTGATCTCCTTGCAGTCTTAGGAACTCTCAAGAGTCTTCTCCAACATCACAGTTCAAAATCATCAATTCTTCTGTGTTCAGCTTTCTTCACAGACCAAATCTCACATACATGCATGACTACTGGAAAAACTATAGCCTTGAATAGACAGACCTTTGTTGACAAAGTAATGTCTCTGCTTTTTAATATGCTGTCTAGGTTGGTCATAACTTGCCTTCCAAGAAGTGTCTTTTAATTTCATGGCTGGAGTCATCATAGGCAGTGATTTTGGAGCCCCCAAAAATAAAGTCAGCCACTGCGTCCACTGTTTCCCCATCTATTTGCCATGAAGGGATGGGACTGGATGCCATGATCTTTGTTTTTTTGAATGTTGAGGTTTAAGCCAACTTTTTCACTCTCCTCTTTCNAAGTGTCTTTTAATTTCATGGCTGGAGTCATCATAGGCAGTGATTTTGGAGCCCCCAAAAATAAAGTCAGCCACTGCGTCCACTGTTTCCCCATCTATTTGCCATGAAGGGATGGGACTGGATGCCATGATCTTTGTTTTTTTGAATGTTGAGGTTTAAGCCAACTTTTTCACTCTCCTCTTTCACTTTCATCAAGAGGCTTTTTAGTTCCTCTTCACTTTCTGACATAAGGGTGGTGTCATTTGCATACTTGAGGTTATTGATATTTCGCCTGGCAATCTTGATTCCAGCTTGTGCTTCATCCAGCCCAGAGTTTCTCATGATGTACTCTGCATATAAGTTAAATAAGCAGGGTGACAATATATAGCGTTGATGTACTCCTTTTCCTATTTGGAACCAGTCTGTTGTCCCATGTCCAGTTCTAACTGTTGCTTCCTGACCTGCATAGAGGTTTCTCAAGAAGCAGGTCAGAGGATCTGGTATTCCCATCGCTTTCAGAATTTTCCACAGTTTGTTGTGATCCACACAGTCAAAGGCTTTGGCATAGTCAATACAACAGAAATAGATGTTTTTCTGGAACTCTCTTGCTTTTTTGATGATCCAGAGAATGTTGGCAACTTGATCTCTGGTTCCTCTGCCTTTTCTAAAACCAGTTTGAACATCTGGAAGTTCACAGTTCACATACTGCTGAAGCCTGGCTTGGAAAATGTTAAGCCTTAATTTACTAGCGTGTGAGATGAGTGCAGTTGTGCAGTAGTTGGAGCATTCTTTGGCATTGCCTTTCTTTGGGATTGGAATGAAAACTGACATTTTCCAGTCCCGTGTCCACTGCTGAGTTTTCCAACTTTGCTGGCATATTGAGTGCAGCACTTTCACAGCATCATCTTCTAGGATTTGAAATAGCTCAACTGGAATTCCATCACCTCCACTAGTTTTGTTTGTAGTGATGCTTCCTAAGGTCCATTTGACTTCACATTCCACTATGTCTGGCTCTAGGTGAGTGATCACACCATCGTGATTATCTGAGTCATGAAGCTTTTTTTTGTACAGTTCTTCTGTATATTCTTGCCACCTCTTCTTAATATCTTTTGCTTCTGTTAGATCCATACCATTTCTGCCCTTTATTGAGCCCATCTTTGCATGAAATGTTCCCTTTGTATCTCTAGTCTTTCCCATTCTATTGTTTTCCTCTATTTATTTGCATTGATCTCTGAGGAAGGCTTTCTTATCTCTCCTTGCTATTCTTTGGAACTCTGCATTCAAAGGGTTATATCTTTCCTTTTCTCCTTTGCTTTTCCCTTTTCTTCTTACCACAGCTATTTGTAAGGCCTCCTCAGACAGCTATTTTCTTTTTTTCATTTCTTTTTCTTGGGGATGGTCTTGATCATCAGGCATTCTGTCTATCAGATCTAGTCCCTTAAATCTATTTCTCATTTCCACTATATACTCATAAGGGATTTGATGTAGGTCATACCTGAATGTTCTAGTGGTTTTTCCAAACTTTCTTCAATTTCAGTCTGAATTTGGCAATAAGGAGTTCATGATTTGAGCCACAGTCAGCTCCCAGTCTTGTTTTTGCTGACTGTATAGAGCTTCTCCATCTTTGGCTCCAAAGAATATAATCAGTCTGATTTCGGTGTTGACTATCTGGTGATGTCCGTGTGTAGAGTCTTCTCTTGTGTTATTGGAAGAGGGTGTTTGCCTGGCCAGTGCATTTTCTTGGCAAAACTCTATTAGCCATTGCCCTACTTCATTCTCTACTCCAAGGCAAAATTTGCCTGTTATTCCAGGTGTTTCTTGAATTCCTACTTTTGCATTCCAGTCCCCTATAATGAAAAGGATATCCTTTTTGGGTATTAATTCTAAAAGGTCCTGTAGGTCTTCATAGAAGAGTGTTCAACTTCAGCTTGTTCAGCCATACTGGTCAGGGCATAGACTTGGATTACCGTGATATCAAATGGTTTGCCTTGGAAACGAAAAGAAACCATTCTGTCATTTTTGAGATTATATCCAAGTACTGCATTTCAGACTCTTTTGTTGACCATGATGGCTACTCCATTTCTTCTAAGGGATTCCTACCCACAGTAGTAGATATAATGCTCATCTGAGTTAAATTCATCCATTCAAGTCCATCTTAGTTTGCTGATTCCTAGAATGTCAATGTTCACTCTTGCCATCTCCTGTTTGACCACTTCCAGTTTGCCTTGATTCATGGACTAACATTCCAGGTTCCCATGGAATACTGCTCTTTACAGCATTGGACCTTTCTTCTATCACCAGTCACAACCACAGGTGGGTTTTGTTTTTGCTTTGGCTCCATCCCTTTATTCTTTCTGGAGTTATTTCTCCACTGATCTCCAGTTGCATATTGGGCACCTACCAACCTGGGGAGTTCATCCTTCAGTATCCTATCATTTTGCCTTTTCATACTGTACATGGGGCTCTCAAGGCAAGAATACTGAATTGGTTTGCCATTCCCTTCTCCAGTGGACCACATTCTGTCAGACTTCTCCACCATTACACACCTGTTTTGTGTGGCCTCATGGCATGGCTTAGTTTCACTGATTTAGACAAGGTTGTGGTCTGTGTGACCAGATTGCCTAGTTGTCTGTGATTGTGGTTTTAATGTGTCTGCCCTCTGATGCCCTCTCTCAGCGCCTACCTTCTTACTTGGGTTTCTCTTACTTTGGATGTTAAGTATCTCTTCACAGCTGCTCCAGCAAAGTGCAGTCACTGCTCCTTACCTTGACTCCTCTTGGATACTGCCTCTGACCTTGGACATGAGTGTTTTTATGCCTAAAATAATGATGATAATCATACTATGGTTCTGCCTCTCCTCTTCTCATAATGCAGTGTAAGGACACATTTCCCAAACTCCTTTCTTCTCTTATGATTGTTAAAAAAAGGATAAATCATTTGAAATCCTGACATTCCCAGACGTTTAATTTTTTGAGCTTATCTTTTTTAAAGCAAGGAGATCCAACCAGTCCATTCTGAAGGAGATCAACCCTGGGATTTCTTTGGAAGGAATGATGCTAAAGCTGAAACTCTAGTACTTTGGCCACCTCATGCGAAGAGTTGAATCATTGGAAAAGACTTTGATGCTGGGAGGGATTGGGGGCAGGAGGAGAAGGGGATGACCAAGGATGAGATGGCTGGATGGTATCACTGACTCAATGGACATGAGTCTGAGTGAACTCCAGGAGTTGGTGATGGACAAGGAGGCCTGGCATGCTGCAATTCATGGGGTCACAAAGAGTCGGACGTGACTGAGGGACTGAACTGAACTGAACTTGTTAAAGCCAGAGTTAAATATTACCAGTTCTGAACTTGACTACTTCCCTTAGACCTTTTATATACCCTGATCTTCCCCAAATTCCATGTTCATCTAGGTAATCCGAGTCAAGAATTCCAGCACTGTAATTTCTGTTCAACATACATATCAAATCAGGAAAGCTATACCATAAAGTTTCAAATCTTCCTCGACTATCTTCATATAAGTGATGCTGACTTTTGATACAAAGTGATATCCAAACGTTGACTAAATTCGCTTAATCTTGCTCTTCTGTCTTCTTGTCATTGACTTTTCTACTTAATAGGGACTTATTTAATCTTGAAAATGTAGGTAAAATGATTCTAGTTGAGTTGGTATGTACAGCCACATTCTTGTGGTCTGTTTCTTCTAGGCAATTTCATTTAACTGTTAGACATAGTGGTCAGAAGAACATGAATTTAAAATCAATATACTAAGATTACTATTGTCATAATTATCTGTACAGAATTTAATTTTTTTTCTTAATTATGTGTATGTCTACCCTTTGAAGAAATCACTATTGTTTAAAGCCAAGTTTAAACTGTTATTTTTTCTATTGCTACTTGCTAATTAATTGTGCTTAATTATAATTCACTTTTAAACACAGTTATTATGAAAGTATAATTATTCCACATTATGATAGATTTGGGTATAAAATAATGTATTCAGAGAACATCAAAATATCCTGTTGAAGTAAATATTTTCCAAAGTTTGGGTAATTATTTCCCTGTGCTGCTGAAAACACTATGAAATGACTCATTTTAAATAAATATTATTATAAGACCAAATTAAAAATTGTTAAGATAAATATTATGATTTATCATGTATATTTTATATATGGACTTCAATTTTTTCTGCAAAACCTATTTGCATATATTTTTTAACAATTATTATTGAAAGATAGTTGGGCTGTCCGATGATGCAAACTGAACAAAAATGAGAAAAGAATGCAATAGAGCATGACTTTTTATGACTTAATAATAAAGATATATTAGTGAACATGTTTTTAGTAGAACTGAAATCATATATAGCAAAGGTTAAAAAATGTTGCACAAGGCTCTGTCTTGCATTGTATATTATACCCCTGTTTCAGTTATCTGTTGCATGACCAACCACTCCAGAACTTCGTGACTTAAAACAGCAACCACCGTTTTTATTTTTCACCTTTCTGCAATTGGGGGCATCTTTGCTTTATGGGATATCCTGTAAGGTGACTTGACTGGGCTTGAGGATCACAGATGGTTTCACTCTCATGTCTGACACCTCAGAATAGTTAGAAGAACTGTAGGACTGCCTGGGACTCAGCACTCATAGTCTTTATCACGCAGAATTCTTGCCCAAGTTTCTTTACAGGGAAGTGGGATGCCAAGAGACCAAAAACTAAAGCAACCAGGTTTCTTAAAGCTGACTTGAAATTGGTACAGTCATTTTGGTGGAGTTCTGATCAAAACAAGTTACAAGGTCATCCAGATTCAAGGAGGGGGGAGATTGATTCCCACTTGTGGGAGTTAGGACAAGCATGTAGGGGAGGGAGTGCAATGAACTGTTGGCAGCCATCTTTGCAGCCATCGCGCCTACAATCACTGTCAGACTAGCACTTAAAGAAGTAGAAGTGGTGGCCAACAGGAATTGCCAATGTGTGAGACTTCAGATATCAAGTGAAACACCAAAACTTTTTAGATGAGGTTGCTGCTATTTAAGAATTCTGAGATTCCAAAATAAAATTTTAAAATGAGAACGAACATGCTGAGATGTTGGCAAAGTTAGTTGCCAACTAGCAGCTACCAGTTAGCACTGATTAATTTAATACAACTGATTCTAGCCAGTTCAGTTGTATTAGGAATCTATTCTAGGCATTCAGAATTTTTATAGGGAGAACATATAAATGCTAGAATCAATAAATAATGTGCTAATAGCCAAAATTATACGTCAGTTATCACATTTTAAATTATCTACCACATTTGGCAATTAATATGTTGTTAATCATCTGCTGTCCAATTTGATGTGACTTTCTAAAGCAAGTAGCTTACCCTCTGCCTCTGAAAAATTACTGTTTATCATTGGTGAATACATAATCAGTTCCTAAACTTTGCATTTGATTTAGAACTGTTTTGTGGCAATGAATTCACCTCAAGCAGAATTTGTTTGGAGTTGTGTACATATGTGAGAACAGACCATTGAAGCAATGGTTTTGTAGTTTAGATGTCCTCACTATACAAGTAGAACACCAAAAATGATTATCAGGCATTAAAAAATTAATTTTTAATATCATTCATTTTGACAGAGTGCTTTTCATAGGATTACATTGTTGGCAATGTAAGGAAAGCAAAATGCTATTATGGTCAATATAAAATAATATGAGCTGAGATTTTTGAGTAATACTTCAAATGCAATCCTTCTGTGTGCATTGTGGCAAATGAAGTGTGGTATAGTGGCAAGTACACAGATTTTGACAGATCAGAGTTCAGATATTTGCTTATCAAATTATTAGTGGATTTGGCAGCTATTGCAATGTTAATGCTACCTAACAAACCATCCCCAACAACAAACATTTAATTTTCTAGCTCATGGGTCTAGAGATCAAGGCAGTCTGGCTCTATAGGATATGCTTGACTGGTCAGCTCTGTTTCAAGCTGTGATTAGGGTGGATTTGATTCTTTAAGTCAGGTTTGGGTACATCTTCCATGGATCAATGACTACTTAAGGTATATTATTATCATAAATAGTTGAAAGGTAAAAGCAAGCTAAGCAAAAAACACATCTAGAGGTTGTGCTCACATAATATCCAACTATGAATATTTCATTGCCAAAACACATTGCCAAATCAAGATGAAGCATAGAACATACTAGATCCCAAGAAGGAGGCAGGATCTTGAGTGAATATTTGCTGGGGATTACTGTAGTCAATCACAGTAGCATTCCATATTTGGACATTATCCTCATCGTCTCTGGAGTTTTAGTGTTATCATCTATAAAACAGGAATGATGATATCACATATTCAGAATTATGTGGGGATTAGCATGTTCTCGACACAAAGTTGCATATCCACTTCAACAAGGATCTGTGTGATGCAATAGATTTAGCTGAATGGACAGGAAAGTCCTGCATGCTGTGATTCATGGGGTCGCAGAGTCGGCCACGACTGAGCTACTGAACTGAACTGAAGTGAAATCTTGGTTATTTTAAAATTTCTGTACTCAACTAGTAAGCTGCATTTGCTTCTGTTTAAATTAATGTTGAATTCAAACTATTGGTGAAAGTTCACATAAAAATACTAAGTTCCATTTAATATAGTCATGAAGCCATATTCCTTAGAATATGATGCTGACTTAGTAATATGACAGTAGATAAATTAATCACATCATTAAACGCTCTGCACTAAATGCTCTGCAAATCTATGAAACTGCCATTGTAACAAAGTACAGAGAACAAACATAAGGGATTTCCCTTCTAGCAGCTTCTGATCTTGATGTGGAGTATAAAAGAAGAGTATTTAAAACAAAAATTAATGATGCAGATAATTAGATTACAGAATTAGGGAGGACAAAAATCCTGGTAGCTTGATAATAATCATAAATAAAATGTAAGACAAGAAGTAATATTGTTGAAACTTGATTGACGGATTGGACTTGAATAACAGATGGCTGGAAACTACTAGCTGAAAGAATTTGCCACCATTATTATGACTACTGCCAGCTTTCTTTATAGACCATCTCCCATGCCTCAAACTCCATGCAGGCACTTTACCTTCATTAGTTCATTATGCTACAAAGTTGGTGGTTATACCCTTTGAAGAAAAGAACCAAAATTTAATAACTTTTAGAAATGCATCATAAGAGATTAAAGGCTAAGTGTTAAAAATGACAGGTCTCAAACTCTCTACCCAAAGTTATTGACGATGCAATACTCACTCACACAGTGTGACTTTAGTCTATGTAATATAACAGTAAGAAATAATAATTAGAAGAGTCTCAGTTCATATAACTGAATATCAGGCTAAGGAATTTGAACACTTTGTGTCAATAGGAGGCCATTGATGGATGTTGAGCAGGAAGTTGATGAAAGTGAAGTGTTATAAAGAAATCAGTATGATACAGACACATTAGACTACATTGCTGCTGCTGCTAAGTCACTTCAGTCATGTCCAACTCTGTGCGACCCCATAGACAGCAGCCCACCAGGCTCCCCCGTCCCTGGGATTCTCCAGGCAAGAATACTGGAGTGGGTTGCCATTTCCCTCTCCAATGCATGAAAGTGAAAAGTGAAAGTGAAGTCACTCAGTCGTGTCCGACTCTATGCGACCCCATGGACTGCAGCCCACCAGGCTCCTCCATCTGTGGGATTTTCCAGGCAAGAGTACTGGAGTGGGGTGCCATTGCCTTCTCCTTAGACTACATTAGATAGATGAAAAAAATAAATAGTATGCCATAATCCAGCACTATCAGTGAAGGATATACAATAGGACATAATAGAAGTGAAATAGAGGAGTGAAATTACGGCAACAGCATTAACAGGACTTGAGAAAGAGGGGGTCTACTTTTTTTGAATTCTTCAGTCATGTTTTTTTAATGTACCATTTAAGGGAAAATTATTTCATATTATAGTGTTCAGCCATTAATAACTTCTATATGAACATGCACAAATATGCCTGTAAAGCAGGGCCAGTAAATTTGTTATCTTTCTCCTGTTAAGACATTCCGTTGGCTCACACGTTATTGTTGAAAGACAGAAGCAGATGTTAATGGAAGTGATGTTTAATGATCTGTGACCCTATATACAAAGAATACAGGCATCATAGTCATCTGCTAACCACATCCATGAAACCTGCCAGTGTGATAGAATTCATGACCTTCAGATCTCAAGCACCAACCTCTTCCCAGTGAGTTGAAAGAGCTCAGCTGGAAGAAGAATAAAAAAAAGAGAGTAAACATTTGAACAAGTGTGACATCCCCTTGTACTGGGGTAGGTGATATATACACAGCCTTCCCTTTACCTCCCATTTCCCTTACAATTAGGGTGAAGCTTGTTCTCAAGATGCAGAGCAGCTGGGGTTCACAGAAGGGCATTGCCACAGTTGGGTGCCAATCTTTAATGATGCAGTACTGCCTGCATACACAGACATCAAGGTCAGCAGCAAATATGTAAAAACTATCACAACAAGGCTCTATTAAAAGCATCAGCAATGATTCAATGACCAAAGGAAGAAGTTCACTTTCTGATCAAATAGAATCTATAGACAGCTGAGCACACATAACTTTGCATACGAGAGAAAGGGCAGTATATATTATCAGTTGGAGGGTAAATCTCCATAAAGTAGGTTTTGTTAATTATCATTACTGAAATGAAAGTTTCCCTTTGACACTGAGAGTCACCAAGAGAGAAGCAGTTCAAAATTCTTAGGCATGCTGCCATGTTATGATTAATTTTACAGTCCATGCATGGATGTTTAGTTAGAGAAGAGAACTGTAGATATCTTGTACAATCCATCAAAATAGTAGGAATAAACTGTCACTCCCAACCTGAGCCGTGAACATGTTTATTTATGAGCCACTCTGCTGAAATTGAAAAAAAGAAAATCAAGACAGCAATGCAGAGAGAGGCATCTGAAATGTTCCCTGTTAAGCAACAGCTAATGGAAAACATGCCGCAAAGAAAGACCGGCTTATTTCCAGTTTTCAAAAAGGTTGAGGACTTTGGTTCAAATGGTTCAGGTTTCTTATTTGACCCACCTTAAGACCCTTAAAATCCAATGTGATTGTCTTCAGAATGTGGCTTATGTTTTAAAAGTGAGTGAAATTTATTTTTGAAATCTTTATTTTTAAACATTAGTAAGAAAAACTAGAAATAAACACACCAATGTGATAATGGTCATTGTTGAGGAAAAGTACCGTGGATGAACTTGTGTCTTAGGCATCCTTTTTATCCCTTTTTCTATATCATAAATTATAATGATACATAAAGACAATATCTTTTAAATCTTTTATTGTAGCCTTATTCCCATTTCATAGGACAAGAAACTATAAGGTAGAGACTCAAAAAATAGCTGTTAAATGAAAGAATGATTGAATTAATTGATCAAAGTGATGTCAGTCTTATCACCTCATAAACAAATTGCTATTAAATTACCACTAATATAGATAAAAGTATACAGATATACGTAAACTTTGATAGGTTTATCTTTAAAATCTACTTATTTTTAGCACTTGGAAGATCTGTTGGCAAACTAAAAGCAAGTAAAAGTTAATTGGTGCCTTCAGTGTGTTATGCTAAGGTAAGAACCATATAAATGTAAACATATTTGATCCTCTTATTAAATAATATGTCAAAGGCAGGATAAAACTTTGATTAAAAAATCAAATGAGATGCTGTCAAAGATTTTTTGATGGAGAAGACAATGTATTAAAATTTGATCCAACATGTTAAAAAAAATAGACAAGAAGATAATAAATGAGGACTCAAGAAGTAAAAGAGAGGGGAGCTATAAAAAGATGACAACCAGTGAAAACAACAACAGCAAACACTGAAAACACATTCAGAGCAAAATACAGAAAATGACTTATAAGAGTAATTACAAAGTGCTATTAATACAAGTGGAGTGGGTATGTTAAAAATCATGATAAAATATTCCATACACAATGGAAATAAATTTGAAAACAAGTATTTGTTTTAAACAAGCATTATGGTTTTCTGAAGTGGTAGAAAACTTAGCAATTAACCAATAACCAAAAATGTAAAAGTCAAGAAGTATCAAAGAAACACTGAGCCCGATGCAGCCAGTGTCTTATGATTTTTCTGACGAATGATATCAACAAGTAAATCATAAGCAGAAAATTCTAAAATTTCTCCCAATAATTTTGTGATGCTAGTATTACCAAACCTAAAATATACCTAGAAACCCAAAACCACTTTCTTGGTACTTTTGTTGTTTGCCTTCTCCCTGGAATGTTCTTCCTAAAGCTGAGATTCCCTCTCATCACTCAGGCTCAAACGGCAACTCCTGAACCTTCCCTTGAAGACAGCACTGCCACAGCCACTCTCTCCTTCTGATTCAAACAATTTTACTGGTTGAATCATCATATGAATTTATTTTACTTTTTTTCTTTTTAACATGTTTTTCTTTTCTTGCATCTTTGGTCACTACAGGGTAAATTTCATGAAGACACAGCTGAAACATAAGTGCCTTAAACAATGCTGATTAGGCACTGCTAAGTAGGCATTCTGTAGATATATGTAACTTATTTCTCATTTGTGTAAGGGATGGAAACATCTTAGATATGTTAGAGAGTAATTAATGATTTCTCTGTAAGCATAATATTTATATATTTTATAGGACCATAAACATACTATATCACAAACTGATTATAGTTTATTCTGCAAAAGCAGGGATGTTTGGTTCAACATTTGCTCTGAATGTGAAAAGCTATGACAAACCTAGACAGCATATTACAAAGCAGAGACATTATTTTGCCAACAAAGGTCCTTCTAGTCAAAGTCAAGGTTTTACCTGTAGTCAAGTACGGATCTGAGATTTGGACTATAAAGAAAGCTGAGTGCCGAAGAATTGATGCTTTTAAATTTTGATGTTGTAGAAGACTCTTAAGAGTCCCTTGGACTGCAAGGAGATCCAACCAGTCAATCCTAAAGGAAATCAGTTCTGAATATTCATTGAAAGGATGATGCTAAAGCTGAAGCTCGGATACTTTGGCCACCTGATGTGAAGAACTGACTCCTTAGGGGAAGATTGAAGGCAGAGGAGAAGGGAACAACAGAGGATGAGGTGGTTGGATGGTATCACCAGCTTGATGGACATAAGTTTGAGCAAGCTCTGGGAGTTGGTGATGAACAGGGAAGCCTGGCGTGCTATAATCCATGGGGTTGCAAAGAGTCAGACATGACTGAGCGACTGAACTGAACTTGTATTTGGTTCAGCATTAGAGAATCTATAACTGTTTACATACACATGTTAACAAGCAAAAATAAAATTGTTGGCATGGATATAATTGGACTTCTCCATTGATGCTAGTGGTTAAGAACCCGTCTGCCAATGCAGGAAAAGCAAGAGATGCAGGTTTGATCCCTGGTTTGGGAAGGTTCTCTGTAGAAGGGTGTGACAATCCATTCCAGTACTCATGCCTGGGAAATCCTATGGATAGAGGGGCCTGGTGGGCTACAGTTCATAGCATTGCAAAGAGTCAAGCATGACTGAAGTGACCTTGCATGCATGGATATAATTAAAGTATTTTATAAAATTCAGGATATATTCCTACTTTAGTAAAATGGTATATATGATGGAGCCCACTATTTAAATGAAAGTGATCTTTTGTGTGATAGCTAGTTACATTCCTGTGGCACATGGCCATAGATTACAGGTGTTGGCTGTGGTCTGGGGAATAACTAAGCTTGACTAGGTCACCTGACAGGAAAGGATGACTTCTAACTTGGCCCATTTATCTCTCCATTCTGATGTTCCAGATGTAACTCTGCATTCTTGAAAGTGAACATGCAATGGAAGAAGCTGTTAGATGGTCTCAGATGCTACAACAACCCCCTACACAAACTTTGAGGAAGTTGAGCTGCACTGTGTGTTCTGGCCTGTAGAAATGTGAAGGCACCAAACACTGAAAAGGCACAAGGTCCAGGGCACTCAAGGGAGACCAAGGATTCCTGTCTGCAAATACAAGAAAAAGGAAAAGAAGGCAAGCCAGCCAGGCCTTATGGGAGAGAGGACTTAAAGTCCTCAAATTAAATAATCAATTACTAATGGGGACATAACATGCCAATTGGCCATAAAATTAAAGTATTTTAAGAACCTAATATAATTTTAAAACTTCAGAGAAGAACGAAAATAGAGATATGGCTTGCTGAAACAGAATTGAGTCCAGAAACAGAACCAAATTTAAAAAATGTATATGTGATCAAAATTATATTTAAGACCAGTGTAGGATATATATACTGCATTAAGACAAATGACAAGCCATTTGTGGAAAATAGTTAAATTTTTATGTTATTCCTTCTACCTGAATAAATTTCACATCCATTTCTAAATTAAAAAGGAACACGGAATCATTAAATGTTCTAGAAGAAAATGAAAATTTAAATTTAAAAAATCTTATGGGTGTCACACTCTTTCTAATTCTGATCTAAAACCAGGAAAAGAGATCACAAACTTAATTTAAAAAATAAACACTACTTGTGGTAAAGGCATGACAACATATTTAACAGACAAATGACAAACTGGGGGAAATGTGCAACATTCGACAGTTATAAGTAACTGAATAACAAAAAAAATTATAGTTACATAATTTAAAAACATATGCACTATTAGTATCCAAATGAGTAAATTATAATTAAGATGAGATATTATTTTTGCCTATTAGCAGCTACTTTTTTGTTTTTTCTAAAAATGATAAAATTATAATAATTAAGAAAATTAGGTCTTTTATTATAATAGACTACTAGTAATCGATTTGACATAAATTCATTGTTTGGTTTTTGAGACTATATCACAATTATAAAAGGAGCATATGTTGAAATTCTCCTTATTGGAATTTGTATCAATTAAATCTGATAAGTACAAAGACATAAATAAGGGTTTCCATACCAGCACTGTTTGTTAATAGACAGAATGAGACATGACTAAAATGCCAATCAGTATTCAAACATTTACAGAAATGTTGTACATAAATCTTCACAAGGGAATGCTATGTAATTGTGATACAGAGTGATAGATGTGTGCATTTTCCTCTTTGACTCTATACATACAAAAAAATGGAAGTTATACATGCAGTTTTAACATTCTGTGCCTATTAAAGTGGTACTTTTTAATTTTATTTTATCTTTATTTTTTGTATATATAAACATAATTTTTTATGAAGAAAGATAAGTAAATATCTTTAATCAGGAAAATTGGAGTAGTAATAAAATGGAGAAAGAAGACTTTTCTTCAAGATAGTAAATGACAGCACAAAGTTTAAATAATTTCTGTAATGTGATACTACTATAAGAAAGTAAACAGATCAAAAATAATTGATATGGTTGATATTTAAATATTAATAGTTTATACTGAGAATATACCAAAGGATATATCACAGATACATTAAGGGAAGGGATGGATTACTTACCAGCTGGTATAAAGAAATGCATCCAACTAGAGTAAAAATTAACTTTGATCCTAATCTTACACCACATTTGTAATAATAAATTTAATTTGAAATGAAATAACAAAATTTAACTGACTTCTGATCTGGGTAGGGATTAAAAATTATTTACTAAATATGAGAATAGTAGAAGATAGTATAAAGGAAAATAAAAATTTATCCAAATTTAAAAGTGTTGTGTGCTGAAAAAACACAATTTTAGAAACACAGTTCTTTATTCAATCAAATATTAAGGCAGAACAAAGGAATTTCATTCATGAAAAGACTCTTAGTTCCTGAATACCTTTCATAGGAAGATCAAACCAGTCAATATTAAAGGAAACTGACCCTGAATATTCAGTGGAGGGACAAATGCTGAAGCTGAAGCTCCAATACTTTGGCCACCTGATGCAAAGAGCCAATTCATTTGAAAAGACCCTGATGCTGGGAAGGATTGCTGGAGAAGGGAGTAACAGTGGATAAGAAGGTTGGATGGCATCACCGACTCAATGGATGTGACTTTGAGCAAACTCTGGGAGAGAGTGAAGGACAGGGAAGCCTGGGGTGCTGCAGTCCGCAGGGTCACAGAGTCAGACATGACTAAATGAACAACAACTGAGGCTATACATTAAAAAATAACATGACTGTAACAGACAAGAAACAGTTAAGAGAGTCAACATTAAGTTGATCTAATCCTTTAGAGCTACAGTTGGCCCAAAGATCAGGCTTGAAAAAAAAATGCTCCACAGAATACTTATGAAAATGGAGACATGGTATAAAATAACAGTCAGTCAGAAATGTCAAGAAAAACAAGTAATTGTAAATGACAACCACAGATCAATTGTAAAGAAGTCAGTCAAAAACAAAGGTTGTTTAAAGGAAAAACAGAGTGGAATGAGCATAGCAAAAATAAAAACAGAACAGCATCATTACAACTATGAATATTATTTATTGAGAAGAAAGCACATATTAATTTTCTTTACTAATGAAAGGTAATTACTAAATCCAGGAGAAACCTACAATTCTGGAAAAGTCTGATTCACATATAAAGGAGAAAAAAAACCGGTATAATTTAAGACACCTACTGCTGCTGCTGCTGCTGCTGCTAAGTCGCGTCAGTCGTGTCTGACTGTGCAACCCCATAGACGGCAGCCCACCGGGCTCCTGTGTCCCTGGGATTCTCCAGGCAAGAATACTGCAGTGGGTTGCCATTTCCTTCTCCAATGCATGAAAGTGAAAAGTAAAAGTGAAGTCGCTCAATCGTGTCCGACTCTTAGCCACCCCATGGACTGCAGCCTACCACGCTCCTCTGTCCATGGGTTTCTCTAGGCAAGAGTACTGGAGTGGGTTGCCATTAAAGAAGAATTTTTCGAGTAGTGCTGGAGCTGTGACACTTAAAGCACAAAAAAGGAAATGTAACTATAGAAAACTATGTGATTTTGTGGTGANCACCCCATGGACTGCAGCCTACCACGCTCCTCTGTCCATGGGTTTCTCTAGGCAAGAGTACTGGAGTGGGTTGCCATTAAAGAAGAATTTTTCGAGTAGTGCTGGAGCTGTGACACTTAAAGCACAAAAAAGGAAATGTAACTATAGAAAACTATGTGATTTTGTGGTGAATTATATCTATTTAGTCATAATCACAAATAATGACCATTTTAAATTTTAGAACCAACCTATAAATAAAGCAAGAAACTAATAAAGTGTGCAAATCACAGATGTAAGGGAGAAGAGAAAGAATGAGATAGCAGAGTCATTGATAAGTTCTACAAGTTACAAGATAATCAAGAAATATTTATTATCTATGTGTTTAAGGTATTGATTTAATGATCAAATGATAAGCAATAGAGGAATTAAAGATGGGTTTATAAAACTAATTGGAATTGGAGAGAGAGGGGAAAGGGATGTAATTTAGCAAACACTTATGAAATGAAAAGAAGAGAAGTGAAAAGCAAAGGAGAAAAGGAAACATATAAGCATCTGAATGCAAAGTTCCAAAGAATAGCAAGGAGAGATAAGAAAGTCATCCTCAGTAATCAATGCAAAGAAATAGAGGAAAACAACAGAATGGGAAAGACTAGAGATGTCTTCAAGAAAATTAGAGATACCAAGGGAATATTTCATGCAAAGATGGGCTCAATAAAGGACAGAAATGATATGGACCTACCAGAAGCAGAAGATATTAAGAAGAGGTGGCAANCTTCTACCACACATCCTAGATATAGCCCTCCCTCATTAAGACTTGCATAAATGTGTTATAATTTTCTGTACAGAATATCAGTTTCTTTAGAACACAGAGATAATACTTGTACTTAGTTGATTTCAGATAGAAATCAACAAATTGTGAGTCCCTAAGAATAACAGTGATCTGCTAACTAAGGGTACAATAAAATTAAATAATGATTAATAACAACTATATATGGATCCCCAAATTTCAGCTTAAATAGACATCACACAGAACAGATGTGTCTAAGTTAGTTCTTCACACTTACCAAATGAAGGCAACTCTTTGACCTTAGGGACGTTACCTAACTTCTCTAAAATGTGGTTTTGTCAAAATCAAAATGGCAATAAAACAATGTGTGTTAAATATAGCACTAAAAACACTATACTAATAATCATAATGTACAGAAAAGATAAATGGCAAATCAGCTCTATATCTATTATATTCTTCAATAAAACAGGGTAAGTAATGATGAGAACCCTGGAGGAGGCCATGGCAACCCCCTTTAGTATTCTTGCCTGGAGAATCCCATGAACAGAGGAGCCTGGCAGACTATAGTCCATAGGGTCACCAAGAGTCAGATACTACTGAAGCGACTTAGCATGTACGCACAATGACGATTATTACCTCTGTTTTAGAAAAGAAACTGAATTTTAGATTGAGAGCACTTGAAAAAGACTATAGGACTAGAAATCTATAATTAAACCTAGAGAAGTATATATACTTATACCACATACTCCTGAAAAAAGAATAAAGGAACTATCACATCTAAATACAGTTTGAAAGGAGACAATTAAAAAGAAAAACAGAAGAAAAATAAACTCCTAAGGATCACAGAAATAGCCATATTTTAGGAACCTACTATGACTTATTTAGTGTAGTTGGTATTCAAATTCCATCCAAGCTGTAGCAGAATTGTTGNATACTCCTGAAAAAAGAATAAAGGAACTATCACATCTAAATACAGTTTGAAAGGAGACAATTAAAAAGAAAAACAGAAGAAAAATAAACTCCTAAGGATCACAGAAATAGCCATATTTTAGGAACCTACTATGACTTATTTAGTGTAGTTGGTATTCAAATTCCATCCAAGCTGTAGCAGAATTGTTGCTGTGGACAGATTGAGTGAGACCAATTTCCCCCAGCTGGTGTGAACTTCTTCATGAAGGGTGAGCAGTTTTAAGTGCTCATATTGATGTTGAAGGGTTTTGCACATTCCCCAGTGAGTGTCTCCATTTTACCTATGCTCTTCTGTTTCCAGTCACAATCACAGTTCCCTCACAACTAGAAAATCCCTCACCCTGGACTTAATTCTAATCTAGGCTATTTAACTCTATCTCCCTCAAGTTTATTTTATCCATGCAAAAATATGTTTTCATCCATTCTCTTCTCTGCCCTCTACTGCGAGAGAACTATAAACATTCTCCTATCTTTTAAGGCCAACTATCTTCTGGTGATCTTGTCTTCTCACCCTCTTCCATCATCAATTTCCTGCCTGGTTATTGTATTTCAAACTCCTCCTCTCCACTAAAATATTGATCTTTTCTTGGTGGTGGTGGTTTAAGTCACTAAGTCATGTCTGACTTTTCAACCCCATGGACTGTAGTCTGCCAGGCTCCTCTGTCCTTGGGATTCTACAGGCAAGAATACTGAAGTGGGTTGCCATTTCCTTCTCCAAATAACATTTCCTGATTCCTGCCTCATCCTAAAGTACAGAGAATACAACTTAGAGGGTAAACTGAATTCATGTTGAAAACCAGTTACTCATGAGCTACCCAAATCCTCTACCCCATCCCAAGTATTCAGCTTGAGTCCTATTTTTAATTTTTCTTCCCTCCCAACTATATTTGAATTGAGCACATTGTGTCATTGTGCAGATTTTCTCTGAAATATTTTTGCTTTGATTTCTTCTTGTTGTTTTCTTCCACAATCATACAGATTTACACTTTGATTGATTGCTTCCTTTCTAAATTATTGCCATTGACTACTATTTGGTCTTACCACTCTTAACTTTCTGATCTCCAATCTATATTTTCCATTATGTGATTATAAGAATAACTTCCCCAAATCATATTTTTCATCTAAGCTTTGTTGTTAAAACCTCAATGATTTCCATTGGCTGAGAAATAAATTGCTATCTCCACCAGCTTTCCAATTCTCCCAACAACTGAGTTTCATGGACCCTCACTTTACAATTGCAAAACAATAAAGTTGGCCTGTGCTTTCCTGCCTCTGTGCCTGTGATCATAATTTTTATACCAAGATTATTTTTTTAAACTTCTCAAAACTCTGAGAGTCTTTGATGCATCTTTAAAGGTGCCCTTCAAAGTGTTTCTCTTACAGTAACTTTTCTAGGATTCCCCAGCCAGAACTTCATTCCATCTTTCCCTTTTTCCAGAAGGCTTCATGATTTTCTTTTGACATTTTATCTTCTTTCTTATCCTTTAATTTTTCCCTCTGTGTATCTTTTCTTGGCTATTAGAACCAAACTCATCCATATCCATCATTATGTCAATTTTGTCTCTGCTCAGTCCTCATCAAATCTTTTTGCCTTGAAAATACTTGGGGTTCAATTAAAAGTAAATGAATGTTGACTTTGCACATCTCTACAAAATAGAGAATATAGAACCAATTGTTCCTTTACTCTTACATCAAAACAGAAGTTCACATTTTAGCAGTCTGTGATGCACACCTACACACACAAAGGGCCCCTGAGATCTCATCAACTTAAGAAGTAAAATTTTGTGCCAAAGTGATGTTTACATGGTGGGTGAAAAGAGAGAACTGGATGACAGGAAGGATGACAAGTCAAGTGAACCAAATCTGAAGTGGTAATTTTTACAACCTGAGTAATCTGCTCTCCATATGTTTCCTGCAAATCCTAGGAAAGGTACTATAACCATGATCTTTGCATTAGAGTCAAGCATATAAAGATTCACCTCTTCGCAGGAATAAATTTAGAAACAGAGAACCAAGAGGAAAGCTTTTTGGCAACATTTCCTGAAAGTGTGTGCAAGGCTAAAAAACCAAATGGAGAGAGGAGTCTGTTAACCTTTATCACACACCACATGCAAAGTAATCACACATCATAATGCTTTCATATCATATGTTTCTTTCACATTCTTGGACATGGTACCACCCAGTTAAGCTTCCAGCAGCTGGAAAAATTGTAACACAGTGATAGTCTGTCTACCCATAGAGTGCAGGGCCTCATTTAGAGTTCTTGGCTTCAACAGTTCGATACAAACAAGAAGTTTTATGTTCATACACTAAAGCCAGACTGTGACCTAAATTAGTTTCCTCACATATTTTTTTTTAAAGTTTTAACTACTTTAAGTCAAAGAAAAATCTATACAAACAAAACTGAAGAAAGTTATTTTGAATTTACATTTTTATGGAGGTGTGACACAAATTTTTATAATTCGAATAAAAGGTCTTGTCTTTTCCTCCTGTCTGCTTGGTTCTCATTGTCCCTCATTTGTCCCGTCATAAGCAGGGGTATGTGGACTACCACTTGAGGAAGAGATATTTTAGGTCATTTGTTCACATCTTAAGGAATGATTTTATTGCCACCATCCTCAAATACATACCCTTTTGGAAATTTTCTTTAGATAGTATCCCCTTCATTAGAAAATATGAGTACTCATGAAGGCAGCACAGAAGAGGCATTCACATTTGGACTCCGTGTTAATGAAAACCTGTTCTTAGGTACTCTCAACAGACAAAGGCCACGGTTCTGGCCCTCTTATTTATATTTTTGGCTAACAGAAGACCATAGATATGAATAAGCAAATTGTTAAAATACATCCACATGGCTTTTCGTAGTTGTACTGAAGTGCTGGTGTGATATGAAGAGAACGTTTTTGGCCTGGTTGTCTGGATTTGATTTATCCCCATCTTCACCCCTTCATTTGCTGTGTGATACTGAACAAGTTACTTAGAAAACTTATTTTGCATCTATTTAGTCATCTCTGAAATGAGGTTAATAAAACTCACTCTCCAGTTGCCCTGAGGATTTAATAATATGACATGAGTAAACATATCTAATAATGCTCATTAAATTGTGACTCCCTTTTATCTTTTTCCCCCACCTTCATTATAAAGGTAATGCAAGCATTATTTTGCCTTTCAGATGGACTTTAGGCATGGACCCAGTTCTCACTTTTCTCTCACATCTGGTCTCTGCACCATCTCCATGCTACATCTATTTCTGAAGTACTCTATTGCTTTTCACCATTTTCTAAAAATGCTCATTTTAAAAAATACTGCCAGTATAAAATCCATTTACATCTGCAATACCTAAGTGAATTATCATAACAGTTATTCAAAATAGATATTATTTATCTGTAATCTATACATGAGGAAACTAAGGTTAAAAGGCTAAGTGACTTTCACAATACCATGAAAACTAATAAGATTAAGTGGCTTCTACCGTCACATAACATGAGTAAGTAGCAATTCTGGGAATGGAACTCTGGTTTTCCAATTTCAAACTGCCTCAACTTTCCTCTCTTCCATTCTGGGAGAGCTCTTCTTTGGATAGTACTCCCCCTTTAATATACTTCTATAACTTTAATATTAAACTCAACATTTTGCTCTAGTCAGCTTCCTCTTCCTGATCTCTTCTAAGAACCCAGAGAAAACTCGGCCTATTTCTGTAAATAGTAATCTTTAGTCATCCTTATTTTAAAACATTCTTAGGGAAAAATATTTCAATCATGCTATTTAAGCCAAATCAAAGGGGGAAAACACTGCTTATCAATTATATGCAATGACTTTTTGGGTAAATGACAAAATATTACACTTTTAATAAAAACATACAACTTTAGGGTATTAAATGATCATTAGCAAGAAAAGACATTAGATTAACTATGGCAGAAGGAACATAATTATTTGTACAATTAATACCAATAGCAATCTTGGAAATAAGGTGGTAGTAAATATCATTAGGTAAGTAAACAACATAGGCTTAAGGAAGGAAAAAAGAATGTGCACTATGGAATTTGAATGTCTGAATAACGTTTAGATGACTTCTATAGGGCTTCTGAGTAACATATCACATCACATATTCCTCTAATTAAGATGGAAGAGAGAAAGGAGAAAAGAGAGATTCCTTTATGCTGAGTGAGAAGTGTTTCTGAACGAGAAAAAGCAGCATTTCCACAAAAATAATATATCCTCTTAATAAATAGTAGGAACATTGAGAATTTTTCTTAAGCCACCATCAATCATTAAATATTAAAGCTTATTATGTCTAAGTATCTCTTTTAAATAATGTTTCAAGTAATGCTCTAATAAATTAGAAGCAAGAAATTATGAAATACTACAGTAGAATCATTTGGTTGAAAGAAAAGAATATACATGTGATTCCTCTTGAAATGAGAGCTACCAAACTACATAATAAAGTGTAGCATGATAGAATAAAAACTAAAAATTCTGAGTGATTTGAACAAAGATATAGGGGAAAAAGAAGAAAACGATTACGTTTCTCCACCAAAATATTTATTGTTTTAGACATTCTTACCCTGGACCCTGAAAAATGCATTTATTTTATAAGTAGGATTTACAAATAAACCCGAGGACAGTCATATAATTGAGCTGCCAAAAAGTGAAAGTGGTAATGATGAGTCTTTAAAGCAATGGAAAATTGTTACTGATAAAGTGATTTAGAAATGGCGATGTACCAAAAAATACAGATTCTAGCCTCAAATGTGTCTAAAGTCTTTACATTTAGATGTATCATTGACAAATCGTTAACTGGGAAAATATAAGCAAAATATTAACAGAGGTTATCTCTGGAAAACATGCTTGTGCAAAATTTTTAATTTTGTGCTAGTTTAGATTTTCTAAAATGGACATAGTTTTAAGTCATGAAAAGGTGATAAAGCTGACATCAGAAGTCCATGTTGACTTAGTCTGTTTTGGATGCTGATCACTCAGACATGCCTCATGCATTTTCTTCACTCAGGGAGATGCCACTACCAAGTGACTGACAAAGGGAAATAAAAAAGAACTCCTTTTTCAAAGAAAAAAAATATAAAGCAGCCCCTTTTTGGTTGTCAGTATGATCACGTCAGACTCTGAGACCCATGGAGAGAGACGTTTCATTTAGACTTTGTGCTGTGCACAGAGCTCCTGGTGCCATGCACACAATTATGATCATTGACAGTCACTCAATCTCCTTCCTTCTCTTCTGTGCCATTGCTGCCCTGGTGCTGCCTCGGCAGCATATTTAGGTTTTAAGTTGTCAATCATGATTCTTTTATATTCCAGCAAAATGATAAAAATTCATAATATAAAAAAGATGCCTAGTGGGACAAAGTTTTTGCTGGACAATTGCCTTCTTTTCCATGTGTATACTCTGCAAAGGTCTAATACACCAAATATCCTATAGGCCAATCAAAGTAAGTTTCCTTGTTTTAGTTTCAATCTATTTTATGTCAAAAATTCTGTTCATCTTTAAAGAATGTTCAGCTATTGCTGCACAACTCCCCGAGACTGCCTGGGATTAAACAGGGAAACCAATCAGAACAAAACAAGATCTCCTTTGCCCTTCTACATCAAAACACTACAATCCATTCTCTAACAGTTCCCAGGAGGAAAATCTTCATTAAGCTGAAATACACACATTGCCATAAATCAAAGCAAATATATATATCTCTGCTTTGCACATTCTATTTTAGGCTGAGTGATCAATTCTACTTACCACTTACTGAAAGAAAGTAGCTGTGTGTGTGTGTGTTTTCAATATTTCAAATGGAATTTTCAGAGAATCTGGAAAGCTAAAGAAAATCTCAACAAGCACAAGATTAACATTACAGTAGATGGACATTTAGTGAACTTAAAATTGAATTCTAAGAATAATGTGTGTGTATTGTTTTCTCTTCATGAGTCAGAATGACCACAGAAATAGTTACTAAAGAAGAGATCACCTTTGAAAGCCCTAGAATCCTAGGGTGGAAAAGGAAGTGACAATCTTCACAGTTTTAGGAACAACTAAAAGTAAACAAAATGTTTGGAGTTCTTACTCCATTGCCAAATCGAGCTGGCCAGATATGTGGCTGGTCATGTTGAATAATAAGGTTTGGGAACTGACTGTCCCCTTGAAGTATATGAACTGCTAGACCTTCAAGTTCATTACCAAAGTTCTTCATGCACACACTTCTCAGTAAACGTGAACTATCTAGTATGCTTAGAATTGTGTGAAACATCAATTGACAATGAGAATTTTATTTTAGACCAGAATTTCGTTTTTCCTCCCATAGAATAAGTTAGATGCTAGCAAAATTAACAATAAAACTGTGTCAATTATCATTGCACAATTTTTGCTTTTCGTGCCTATTTAGTCTTACATTTATAGGTTCAGATTAGTGTTTTTTTTTCTTTCTTTAATTGAAATATAGTTAACTTATAATGTTGCATTTCAAATATACAGCAAGATAGTTTCATATATATATATAGTTATATACATATATATATATGTATAAATACTTTTTCAGACTCTTGTCCATTATAAGTTAGTATAAGATACTGAGTATAGTTCCTAGTACTATACAGTAGGTCTTTGCTTCTTATTTTATACATGTGTGCGTGCTGGATCACTCAGTTGTGTCTGACTCTTTTGTAACCCCATGGACTGCAGCCCACCAAGTTCCTTTGTCCATGGGATTAGTCAGGAAAGAATACTGGAGTGGGTTGTCATTTCCAGGGGATCTTCCGACCCAGGGATCTAACCCAGGTCTTGCATTTCCTGCATTGGCAGATGGATTCTTTACCACTAGCACCAGTTTGGGAAGGCCTATTTTATATGTAGTAGTAATGGCACCCCACTCCAGTACTCTTGCCTGGAAACTCCCATGGACAGAGGAGCCTGGTAGGCTACAGTCCATGAGGTCGCAAAGAGTTGGACACAACTGAGTGATGTCACTTTCACTTTTCACTTTCATGCATTGGAGAAGGAAATGGCAACCCACTCCAGTGTTCTTGCCTAGAGAATCCCAGGGATGGGGGAGCCTGGTCGGCTGCCGTCTACGGGGCTGCACAGAGTCGGACACGACTGAAGCCATGCAGCAGCAGCAGCAGCAGCAGCAGCAGCAGTGCGTTTATGTTAATCTCAATCAAATGTAGTTTTTCAATAGAACTTTGCTCCTCGAAAAGTAAACAAATATTCATGGTAAAGTTCATTTTCTGTTTGAAATCAATGTTTCAAATTTCTGATGTTTTTAAGTGCAAAAAGACTAAAGTACAATGTGTTCCAGTAAGTGCTATGAACAGAAGTAGTTAGGACTTTGATTATATGTCTCATCTCAGAAAATCACCTTCAGAAACCTAGAATGCCCTAACTTGAGTATAGGGCACTATTGAAATTACATTTAAAAAGGCAAGGAAAATGTAGTTACAAGGTAAAAATGTAAGAGTAGTAATTACTTGGTCTGTGTTAGGGCAAAGTCAGGAGACAGAGTCATGGAATGAAACCCGATTAGCAGAGGTTACAAAAAGAAATAAGGAAACACTTACTGTAAGTGCCTGAGAATCGAAAGAATGTCACTGAAGAGTCCAAGTCCACTGCTTAATAGGAAAAGGGAAAATTACAGACTACATGGAGGGCAACACGTTTAATTGCTCCTTGGGTTATTCTTTTCTAAATACTAATAATTGTAAAAGGTTGCTTAATGTGATAATAGTTACCAGGGATGAAGAGATCAAAAGGCAATGTCAGAATGTAACAGATTGAGGTGAATAAACATTATTGTGAATGTATTTATATTAATGGTACCCTGAGATGGACCAAGGAAGGAGATGCATCCGATGCTGAGGTAACTGTGAGTATAGAGAATGATAAAGTAAATAAATACTCATTTCAACTTGAGTGATGAAAAGACAACCATTATTCCGCCAAAACTTTTAAAAATTGATAATCATAAAATCAGTCAACTAGCAAATGTCTGTTGAATGTAAACTATCTTCCTAAGAGAGGCTATAGACCCTAGTGAATCTCTAATACATGACTTATTGCTACTCAAGATTCACTCCAGATTTTGGTGAGCAGCTAATAATGTGTATTGCTCACATACATATTATCAGTTAATTGTAATTAAAGAATAGTTATAATGAATATGAGGAGCAGTAATGAAGATATTCTAGGTAATATGTGACCAATGACCTAGGGTGTTGAACTTCATTAATGTGACACTAATATGAACTCTAACCACATCGACATTTACTGTGTAGAATAATTCTATTCTGTGTTCTCATGCTACTATCAAACTTTTCAAAGGAGCTTGTTACAGGGTTCAAGGCCCTGAGAAAATAAGTGTGAATTACCTTCTCAATAGAGCAGAACAGATAAATATACATTCTGATTTCCCTAGATCATAAAATATTTTATAATATTAAAAATAGTTAAAAAGACTTTTCACTTCATGTATTTGCTTTCTCTTCAAAGTATCAGAATTTTTTCTTTTATATTTTAATTTTTTACTTAGTGGCACTCGATTTACTTAAACCAAAGAAAAACTGTTTACCCATTTCTCCTACCACCTACCCCCACCCCTGCCTCTGGCAACCACAAATCTGTTCTCTGTATCTGAACTGATTTTTATTTTGAATTAATTTTTAGATTTCACACATAAGAGAGATCATATGGTATTTGTATTTCTCTGGCTTATTTCACTTAGCATAATGTCCTTGAGGTCCATCCATGTTGTGATGAATGGCAATATTTCATTCTTTTTTTCTCATGGCCGAATTATATTGCATTGTATGTATGTGTACACATATGCGTGCATATATATGCCATACTTTTTTGATCCATTTATCCATGGATGACACTTAGGTTGTTTCCATATCTTGTTCTTGTTCAGTCACCCAGTTGTGTCCAACTCTTCGCAACCCCATGGACCACAGCACACCAGGCCTCCCTGTCCTTTGCCATCTCCCAGAGTTTGCCCAAGTTCATGTTCACTGGACCACTGATGCAATACAAATATCCCATCTTCTGTCACCATCTTCTCCTGCCCCCAAATTTTCCCAGCATCAGGGACTTTCCCAATGAATCAGCTTTTCCCATCAGGTGACCAAAATGCTGGACTTCAGCTTCAGTCCTGCCAGTGAGTATTCAGGATTGCTTTCCTTTAAAATTGACTGGTTTGACCTCCTCACTATCCAACAGACTCTCAGGAGTCTTCTCCAGCACCACAGTTTGAAGGCAACAATTCTTTGATGCTCTGCTTCCTTTAGAGTCCAGCTCTCACAATGGGATGTGACTACAGGGGAAAACATAGCCTTGACTATATGGACCTTTTTTGGCAGAGTGATCCCTCTGCTTTTCAGTGCACAGTCTAGGTTTGTCATAGCTTTCCTGCCAAGAAGCAATTGTCTTCTAGCTTTCTGCCATTAGAGTGGTATCATCCATGTAGCTGAGTTGTTTTTGAATCTCCACATGTCAATTCCAGCTTGGAGCTCATCCAGCCTGGCATTTCTCATGATGTGCTCAGTGTGTAAGTTAAATAAGCAGGGTGACAACAGACAGCCCTGTAGTATTCTTTTCTCAATCCTGAACCAATTGTTCCATACCATGTTCTAACTTAACTGTTGACCCACATACAGGTTTCTTTGGAGACAGGTAAGATGGTCTGGTATTCCCATCTCTTGAAGAGCTTTCCACAGTTTGTTACATATAACCTACACAATCAAAGGCTTTAGCATAGTCAATGAAATAGTGGTAGAGTCTTCCTGGAATTCCCTTGCTTTCTCTATCATCCAGCGAATGTTGACAATTTCTGGTCCCTCTGCCTTTTCTAAACCCAAATTTGACATCTAGAAGTTCTTTGTTTGTGTAATGTTGAAGCCTAACATGTAAGACTTTAAGCATGATCTTACTAGCATGGGAGATGAGTGCAATTGTCTAGTGGTTAGCACAATGTTTAGTATAGCATCCGGTTCCATCACTTCATAGGAAATAGATGGGGAAACAGTGGAAACAGTATCAGACTTTATTTTTCTGAGCTCCAAAATCACTGCAGATGGTAANGGGAGGCCTGGCGTGCTGCGATTCATGGGTTCACAAAGAGTTGGACACGACTGAGCGACTGAACTGAACGGAAAGAAAATTCACACTTCTAGGTAGTAAAATTTTAATTAAAAGAAAGCTTTGTTTTCCTGTTTCTTACAAATGCAAATTTGAACATCATGGTACTCTGTACTGGGGAAAGTGTGGTAGCAAAGGTGACACATTCTTAGGAAATAGTTGCAGGACAGAATATGTGTACAGGAGTTTGCTACAATGTAGGATAAAATAGAAATTAGACAAAAACAAACTAGAGGGAGATGGTTAATTTATAAGAGATATGAATAAAATTATATTTACAAAGATTAGTAATCTAAAAAAATGCTTACTTTGAGAGAGAACTATTTATATATTAAATTCATATCAAAATTAATATAATAAAAAGTATTAACATATGTATAGTATCTTTTTGAAGTATCTGTTATTTTTACATTGTAAAAGTAACATTTAGGACTTGCTTGCCTATTCTACAAGTTATGTAGAACATATTGCTTAATACATTGAGCAAACCAGCATTATGGAAAAAAAAAAAGAGAATGGGGGAGGAGAGTTCTAGATTAAGAGGAAGTTAAGGAACACAAAACACAAATGCAAATCATGGTTTTGAGAACATACTTATATGAACAAATTAGAAGTCAAAGATTTTTTCTGGGACTACTAGAGAATTTTGAATATATAAGCTTATTCCATCATATTCTAGGTTTATTGTCAAACATTTACAGCTTTAATAATGTTTTTGTAGAAAAATATCCTTCCTACTTAGAGATGCATTTGTAAGTATTTGAGATGAAAATATATGACTACCAAAGCTTATTTCAAAGAATTTATCAAAAGTAACACAATGTAAATAAAACAAATTGTACAATTGTTAAACCTCAATTATATATTAGTGTTCATTGTATTTTTGCTCTATTTTTCTTTGAATTCTAAAAATTTTATCATATGATGTTAAAAATTCCTCATAGATTTTTCTTTATTAGAGATGGATCCATCAATTTAATATAGAGTTATATTTTGCTTTTAAAACATAAACCATAAAATAGGATCTTTATAAAATTATATGTCCACTCATTAGAAAAGAGTAACTTTAAACTCATCATTAACTTTAATTCTAATACTTCAGAATACATTGGTAAAGTTTTTGTTTAAATTTTTACACAAATTAGGTGTATCCTTAATAGAATGCTGTGCTCACAGGTTAAAGAAATGAATTGTTTTAACTTGTTTTCCTAAATACTTATGCATTATACCAGAAAATTCTTTGGGGGAAGCAAATGTGTTTTATTTTCCTTTACTTATATAACATAAGATTTTACTGAGTGATGAAGAAACGACAGAATAAAGGAATAGAACTGGGCTTGGCACAGAATCATCTAGTCTGGGATATTATAAGAAAATAGTAATTATGAATATATCCTATTTTTATTATTAATACAAATGGTAGGTTACTACCTACACATTTCTGTACATGGCTTGTTTTATTCAGCTCTGCATTTTAGAGATCTCATATAAGAACATAAAAACTTTTTTCATTCCTTTTATTTGGTTGCTTGATGTTCCCTATGTATAAATATACCATGTAATTTATTAAACATGGTCTTTATCCATGGACATGTCATCATATTTCTAATCATCTGCTACTTGCTTCTCATGAAATCAACATTTTACTATTATAAATTTCTCTTAGCTGTATTTGGGAAAATTCAAGCTGGCTAGATGAGGCCTGAACATGCTGAAGCAGAAACAAATTGAGCAGAAAAGAATAATAAAATGAAAGCCCAGTTACAAAACAGAACAAGTTTCTTTCAGAATTATAGGGCAGGCTCATTTCAAAGCAAGGACTGAAAATGCAGGTGAAACCAAATCTAGCATGAATTTCTGAGACATCCAAGCAATCATTAGGGACTTCAAGTAATACTTAGAAAAACTAATTAGGTAAAATAATACACTCCTTCATTTTTTCTTGCAGTATGTGAGATCAGACATTGTGTGTGTGTATGTGTGTGTGTGTTTGGAGGGGATGTAGTCCAATAAACCAGTAGATCTCAATGAATCTATCCCTGCCCCTTGACCATTTACTATGAATTGGTATTCAGTTACTAAGCTGTGTCCAAGTCTGTAACCCCATGGATTGTAGTATGCCAGGCTACTCTGTCCGCCACTGTTTCCCAGTTTGCTCAAATTCATGTCCATTGAGTAGGTGATGTTATCTAATTGTCTGATCCTCTGCCATCCCCTTCTCCTCTTGCCTTCAGTCTTTCTTAGCATCAGGGCCTTTTCCAGTGAGTTGGGTNGTAGTATGCCAGGCTACTCTGTCCGCCACTGTTTCCCAGTTTGCTCAAATTCATGTCCATTGAGTAGGTGATGTTATCTAATTGTCTGATCCTCTGCCATCCCCTTCTCCTCTTGCCTTCAGTCTTTCTTAGCATCAGGGCCTTTTCCAGTGAGTTGGGTCTTTGCATCAAGTGGCCAAAGTATTGGAGCTTCAGCATCAGTCCTTCCAATGAATATTCAGGGTTGATTTCTTTTAGATTTGGCTGGTTTGATCTCCTTGCTGTCCGAAGGACTACACCACAATTTGAAAGTGTCAGTTCTTCAGTGTTCAGCATTCTTTATGATTCTACTCTCACATTCATACATGACTACTGGAAAAACCATAGCTTTCACTACATGGACCTTTCTTAACAAAGTGCTGTCTGCTTTCAATATGCTGTCTAAGTTTATCATAGCTTTTCTTCCAAGGAGCAAGGTCTTTTAGTTTTATGGCTGCAGTCACCATCCATAGTGATTTTGCAGCCCATGAAAATAAAATATGTCACTCTTTCCAGTTTTACCCCTTCTATTTGCCATGAAGTGATGGGACCAAATGCCATGATCTTAGTTTTATTTCTGTAATTTATTTTTTATTGAAGGATAATTGCTTTACAGAATTTTGTTGTTTTCTGTCAAAACTCAACATGAATCACCCATAGGTATACATATATCCCCTCCCTTCCAAAACTCCCTCCCATTTCCCTCCCCATCTCATCACTCTAGGTCGATACAGAGCCCCTGTTTGAGTTTTATGATCTTAGGTTTTTTTTAATGCTGCGTTTCAAGCCAGCTTTTTCACTCTCTCCTTTCATCCTCATCAAGGGGGTTTTCAGTTCCTCTTCACTTTCTTCCATTAGAGTATCAGCTGCGTATCTGTGGTTGTTGATATTTCTCTAGCAATCTTGCTTCCAGTTTGTGATGCATCCAGCCCAGCATTTCACATGATGCACTCTACATATAAGTTAAACAAGCATGGTGATAAAACACAGCCTTGTACTCCTTTCCCAATTTTGAAACAGTCAGTTGTTCCATCTCAGGTTCTAATTGTTGCTTCTTGACCTACATACAGTTTTCTCAGGAGACAATAAGGTAATCTTATACTTTTATCTCTTTAAGAATTGTCCATAATTTTTTTGATCCACATGGACAAAGAATCTAGCATAGTCAATGAAACAGAAATAGATTTTTTTAAACTCCCTTGATTTCTCCATGATCCAATAAATGTAGGCAAGTTGACCTCTTGTTCCTCTGCCTCTTCAAAACCCAGCTTTTATGTCTGGAAGTTCTCACTTCATGTACTGTTGAAGCCTAGCTTGAAGGATTTTGAGTATAATCTTACTAGCATGTGAAATGAGTGCAACTGTACAGTAGTTTGAACATTCTTTGGTATTGCCTTTCTTTGGGATTGGAATGAAAACTGACCTTTTCCAGTCCCATGGCCATTGCTAAGTCTTCCAAATTTGCCGACATATTGAGTGCAGCAGTTTCACAGCACCATCTTTTAGGATTCTAAATAGCTCAGCTGAAATTACATCACCTCCACTAGCTTTGTTAGAGTGATCATAATGTCCCTTTAAAATGTGTTTTTTAGCAATATACCTCCCCCAAACTTTCAGTGTTAGTGGAGACCAAAGCAGATCCCAAAATCTCAAGGGTAATTCTGAGAACAAACAAAAACAAAAAAGGTGCAGGTGCTTGCTGTTGAAAGTGAAATTATATTGAATCTTCCCACCCCCACATCATATTAAACCTAGACAGTGTATTAAACCTAGACAGCATACTAAAAAGAAAAGACATTACTTTGGCAACAAAGGTCCATATAGTCAAAGCTATGGTTTTTCCGATAGTTATGTATGGATGTGAAAGTTGGACAATAAGTAAGGCTGACTGCTAAATAAGTATGCTTTTGAACTGTGGTGTTGGAGAAGACTCTTGAGAATCCCTTGGACTGCAAGGAGATCCAACCAGTCCATCCTAAAGGAAATCAGTCTTGAATATTCATTGGAAGGAATGATGCTGAAGCTGAAGCTCCAATACTTTGGCCACCTGATGCAAAGAACTGACTCATTAGAAAAGACCCTGATGCTAGGAAAGACTGAGGGCAGGAGAAGAAGGAGACAACAGAGGACTAGATGGTTGGATGTTATCACCAACTCAATCAACATGAGTTTGAGCAAGTTCCAGGAGGTGGTGAAGGACAGGAAAGCCTAGCATGCTGCAGTCCATGGGGTCACAGAGTCAGACACAACTGAATGACTGAACAACAACTTCCCATTCCCACAGGCTTTCAGACATATTAACAAAGTTAAAATCTCACCAGAACACTGGCACTGTCTTCTACAAAATGCAGGTAGAGGGAAGGATACAATTAAAGATCAAGTCTAAGGAAACTCCCAATTTAAGAGGTCTGAGAAAAGCAAAAAAATCAATAAAGGTGCCTGAAAATGGATGATCAGTAAGGAAGAAGTATAATCAAATGAGTAGATGTATTAATTTTATAGGGCTGCTATAACAGAGTACCATAAACTGAGTTCCTTAAGGCAACCAAAATTTCTTTTCACAGTTCTGGAAATTAAAAGTCCAAAATCTAGTTGTCAGTAGGCCCATGTTCTCTCCTAAGACTTAATAGAAGACTCTTTCCTTGTTCCTTCTAGTGTCTCATGTTACCTATAATTCGTTTCATTTCTTGACTTATCAACCTGTGTCTCCATCTTCACACAGTCTTATTTCCTGTGTGTTGTGTCTTCACACTATCTTTCCACTGTCCATGTCTCTGCTTCCAATTTCCCTTCTTTTATAAGGACACCAGTCATATTGGATTTAGTGCTTATCTGAATTTAGTATGACTTCATCTTAATTTGCTTACATCTGTAAAAGACTCAATTTCGAACAATGACATATTCACAGGTTCCATATGGAAATGAATTACGTGGTAACACAATTAAACCTAGGACAGTAAAATATCCCAAAAGCCCAGTAAAGGAAAATGATCAAGGAAGGAGGAATGATTAACTGGTTAAGTACCAGTTAAAAATATCACTTTGATTTAGCTACATTATTTCAGTGATGTATTTGATAAATGCACTTTTACTGATAGTTGCAGCAAAATTCTAACTCAAGTAGCTCAAGAGGAAATGCATACTGAGAAAATAGAAACCTAAAGAGGCCTGGTGTGCTGCGATTCATGGGGTCACAAAGAGTTGGACACGACTGAGCGACTGAACTGAACTGAAACATGGAAGAATTTTCTTAACAAAAGGGAAAAATCACACAGTATTTTAATTATCTGGTTGGTTGTTGTTCAGTCACTAAGTCCTGTCTGACTCTTTGCTATTCAATGAACCATAGCAAGTCAGGTTTCCCTGTCCTTCACTACTGTCTGCATCAGGTGGCCAAAGTTTGGAGCTTCAGCTTCAGCATCAGTCCTTCCAATAAATATTCAGGGTTTATTTCCTTTAGGATTGACTGGTTTGATCTTCTTGCTGTCCAAAGGACTCTCAAGAGTCTTCTCCAGCACCACAATTAGAAAGCATCAATTCTTTGGTGCTCAACCTTCTTTATGGACCAACTCTCACATCTGTATGTGACTACTGGGAAAAGCTATAGCTTTGACTATATGGACCTTTGTTGGCAAAGTGATGTCTGTTTTTAATATGCTGTCTAGGTTGGTCATAGCTTTTCTTCAAATGAGCCACCATCTTTTAATATCATTGCTGCAGTCACTGCATTGATTTTGGAGCCCAAGAAAATATAATATGTCACTGTTTTCAAATTTACCCCTTCTATTCGTCATGAAGTGATGGGACCAGCTGCCATGATCTTAGTTTATTGAATGTTGAATTTCAAGTCAACTTTTTGACTCTCCTCTTTTACCCTCATAAAGAGGCTCTTTAATTACTCTTCACTTTCTATCATTAGAGTGGTATCACCTGCATATCTGATGTTGTTGATATTTCTCCCAGCAATTTTTTTTCTCTCAGCAATCTTGATTCCAGCCTGTGACTCATCAAGCCCAGCATTTCACAGGAAAAGTAAAAGTGTAATCACTCAGTCCTGTCTAACTTTTTTGCTACCCCATGGACTCTAGCCTGCCAGGCTCCTCTATCCATGGAATTCTCTAGGTAAGAATACTATGGGCATACTAAGGGCATGATTGCCATGCCCTTCCATGTTGGCTCAGAAGGCTCTGTCTGCAATGCAGGAGACTCAGGTTCAATCCCTGGGTCAGGAAGACCCCCTGGAGAAGGAAATGGCAATCCACTCTAGTATTATTGCCTGGAAAATCCCATGTACAGAGGAGCCTGGTATGCTACAGTCCATGGGGTTGCAAAGAGTCAGACACAACTGTGTGACTTCACTTCACTCACTCTCCAGGGGATCTTCCTGACCCAGGAATAAAACCTGGATCTCCTACATTGCAGGCAGATTCTTTACCATCTGGGCCACAGGTAAGTGTTTCACATGATGTACTCTGCATATAAGTTAAATAAGCAGGGTGACAGTATACCACCTTGATGTACTTCTTTCCCAATGAAACAACCAATCAGTTGCTTCATGTCTGGTTCTAACTGTTGCTTCTTGTCTTGCATACAGGTTTCTCAGGATAAAGGTAAACTGATCTGATACTCCCATCTCTTTAAGAATTTTCCACAGTTCATTGTGATCCATACAGTCAAAGGCTTTAGTCTAGTCAGTGACTCAGAAGATTTTTTTTAATTCCCTTGTTTTCTCTATGATCCAACAGATATTGGCAATTTGACCACTGGTTCCTCTCCATTTTCTGAATCCAGCTTGTACATCTGGAATTTCTTGGTTCAAGTACTGTTGAAGCCTACCTTGAAGGATTTTGAGCATTACCTTACAAGCATGTGAAATGAGTGTAATTATATAGTAGTTTGAACATTCTTTGATATTGCCCTCTTTTGAGATTAGAATTCAAACTGACCTTTTCATGTCCTGTGGCCACTGGTGAGTCTTCCAAATTTGCTGACATATTGAGGGCAACATTGTAACAGCATCATCTTTTAGAATTTTAAATGGCTCAGCAAGAATTCCATCACCTCCACTAGCTTTGTTCATAGTAGTGCTCCCTAAGGCCCAAATGACTTCACACTCTAGCATGTCTGGCTCTAGGTGAATGACTGCCATGGTTATCCATGTCATCAATGAGCTTTTCTGTATAGTTCTTCTTTGTATTCTTGCCACCTCATTTTAATCTCTTCTGTTTCTGTTAGGTCCTTGCCATTTCTGTCCTTTATTGTATTCATATTTGTGTGAAATGTTCCCTTGGTATCTCCAATTTTCTTGAAAAAATCTGTAGTCTTTCCCATTCTGTTGTTTTCTTCTATTTCTTTGCATTGTTCACTTAAGAAGTGTTTCTTATCTTTCCCTTGCTGTTCTGAACCTCTGCATTTAGCTAGGTATATCTTTCCCTTTCTCCTTTGCCTCTCACTTCTTTTCTCAGCTATTTGCAAGGACTCCTCAGACAACCATTTTGCCTGCCAGTACAGTATAACAAACCTCTGTCCATAGTTCAAACACTCTGTCTACCATATCTAATCCCTTGAATAGAGTTGTCATCTCCATTGTATAATCTTAAGGGATGTAAGTCCTACCTGAATGGTCTGGAGGTTTTCCCGAGTTTCTTCAGTTTAAGTCTGAATTTTGATTAAAANCTTTAAGCCAACTTTTTCACTCTCCTCTTTCACTTTCATCAGGAGGCTTTTTAGTTCCTCTTCACTTTGGTTTTTTGGAGAGGAAATCAAGAGAACAGTCATTATTTTGATAGATAATTATTAGCAAACATCAGAAGCAGCATCTTCTGTCTAGTTTGAACATAAAATTTAATGTTGTCAAAAACATGTATTAATTGTCTTTTAGACCAAAGCTGAGATTTGACCAGCTCATAAATGAGGTAGTCATTATTCTGTGTAATCCGTTGCAAATCAGTAGGTGGTGCAGTGGTAAAGAATCTGCCTGTAATGCAGGATACCACAAAAGACATGGGTTCAATTCCTGGGTCAGGAAGATCCCCTAGAGAAGGAAAGGGCAAACTTCTCCAATATTCTTGCTGGAAAATCCCATGGACAGAGGAGCCTGGTGGGCTATAGTCCATGGGGTTGCTGAGTCAGACATGACTAAGCAGCCACACACATGTGGAGGAGGTTATCGGCCTATCCATAGTTCAGCTGCATGACATACCCGTGAAATTTGTTTTTAGTCTGAAGTTGCACTTATGGAGTATTTTCACCCAACTGTTCTACATCATATTTTAAGTGATTATTCTTGTTGAAAAACATATCTCATCTCTGATTACTGCATGCTTAGTTGTGCTCTCTGCCCTTGTGTTTTGCGAGCAATTTATCTAAGAATGCTTCATGTGAAGTTGTACTTAAATATTTTTAAACATTTATTTCCCATACCTCTTATATAATATAATCAAAGTGAAATTGTAGAAGACCACTTACTGGTGATGAAGTGCACAGAAGAGAATTCGTTACTGCAGAATCCCAAGTGCATCAAATTTCAGTAAAATGACTGGTACAGAGATGATAAGCTGACCACAGTATCAGGAATGTGAAAATTCCATGAATACACAAGAGACCAAGGGATATTAAAAAGTTTCTACTAAGAAGTATAGTTTAGAATTAAATGATACTGTAAAAGTTACTCAACTAACTACTCTTCATATGAATACATACCCAGTTTAGATTTGTGTATTCTGTTTGACCTCTTTCCTTAACAGAAACTGTATAATGAGTGGAGTGATTATTGTTATGAATTATGTTTTCATTCAGGCAAGTTCATACATTCTGGGTTACATGAGAAAAAAGATCTTGGCACTTGCTTTCCCTAAGATACCATCCAATCATAATCTAATGATTTTTTCCCCTTTTATCAATTTTCATAAAGACCTTTTTTCTGATACTGGACATCACAACACAGATTTGTCCTCTCTCATTATTATGTTACCATCCAAGCCAGATTCCTTTATGATAGTTATTATTTTTTCTTAACATCTTTATACTCAAATCAATCACAATGCTACTCTCATTATTCAGTTACATGAGTCTTCCTAACTTTACCCTATCTTCTGAATCCACCTTTTTTAAATAAAATAGAGCTCCCCACAAAGGCAAAATCTTATGTTACTGGGGGCATTAGCTCAATACTCACAAGTAAATAAAAATAGATATGTAAGAAACAGGCCTAGAAAAAATTGGTAAGCCTTATTAACATCTGTTTATGATGATACTGATCATAATAGTAATTCATTGACCACTCGTTATGTGAGATAAGTGCTATTAAGATGTGGATTTTATTGATAAGGAAATAGGCGGAGATAATTACATAATTTAATGGAGCTCATGCACCTACTTAGTGGGAGAGTTTAGAATAAAAATCAGCTTTGACTCAGAAATCGTATTCATTCTGCTCAACTGTCTCAGAATTTTGAGAAGTCAGAGGTAGGATCCCATGAAGGTGTAGAAGACTTGAGAGACAAAACTATGTGTATCTTGGCCTTCTGCACTTGACTTTTATAAGGACTGTTACAAACTGTGTGTTCTCATTCACTGCTACAAAGGTGGCTAGAATTAAGTGTGTGAATTGTGCATTATTAAAAACAACCAACAAATAACCAAAATAACTTTTGAACCTGTCATAGTATCATATTTGGTGGAGTGGAGATGGGGCTCTTTTTTCCCCAAGATAAAATAAGTAGTTGTAAACTCCTGTNACTGCGTGTTCTCATTCACTGCTACAAAGGTGGCTAGAATTAAGTGTGTGAATTGTGCATTATTAAAAACAACCAACAAATAACCAAAATAACTTTTGAACCTGTCATAGTATCATATTTGGTGGAGTGGAGATGGGGCTCTTTTTTCCCCAAGATAAAATAAGTAGTTGTAAACTCCTGTGTGGATGCACCAATCCCTCCATTCAAGGGTAGCTTTATTAAACATATTAGGTTTAAGCCTCAGCATGATGCATGGCTTATCTGAGGCAGACTTTGAGTCCTCTGTGCCCTAGTAAAATTAGCATTGTAGGTGTAGCTGAGATCTGTCAAGACCCAGCAGATGATAGAATTTATCAGTCTTAAAATGTATTGGGAATTGCAGATTACTATATATTTCTCACGAGAATAATATTTGGCATCTAAGGAAACTACCAGAAATTCCACTCAATCATATCTGTAGGGGTCTCCTTGATCATTATGACCCCTAAACAGCATGAACAATTATATTATTTGCAAAGCACTTAAGGTCTGCCATATGGGCCAACTTTTTTGACCCTGTCTTGGAAGACCTGTTTCGTTGTCTCTAATCTTTTTCCACACGGATATAGCTAAGAACGCATTTTGGACCTGTGCCTAAAAAGGATCAAAGAACTGATACCATGTACATGTGGCCAGTAAGCTAATCTGGCATCCAAAGGATGCCATCAGACAAGAAATTAGAAATTATCTATTATGAGAAAAAAGCATATATTACCAGGTAATATATCCAAAATATCAACCAGAAGTCCCGAGTTGGTGGGGATCTGTGCTGATGGCTGATAGATTGTGGTGCTCCTAGGAATGTAATGGATATTCAACAAGAGTGTCATTGACTTATATATTACAGACTATATAATTACAGACCAAATGAGAGTGAGCTGAAAGTTGGTATCTGATATGCCATTTAAAAACCCATCCCTCATTCAGTTTGTGTAGGAATGGGCACAAATTTTTATATATCAGTGCTGAGTAAAGAGTATCTGGCACAGAAGAGACACTAAATAACGAGGAGGATAAGATGAATCATTCAATGCAGGTCAGTCAGCGTTAGCCCTTGACTACTCCATACTTGTATAAAGGACCCATGAACAGAGTCATCACTGGCATTTTGACCAATGGAATAAAAGTGACACACTGACCAGGTGTGAAAACTATTATGTTATTTGCAACCTTGCTTCTTTCCCTTCTGTTGTTAGTATGCAAATATCCTTGACAGTAACTGCTCTGTCACACTGGGTCCAAGGTGAAAAAAGAGAAGTGTTCAGAGAGATGAGGGTACAGCTGACCAGTGATGGACATATAAAATATGCAAAAATTAAGCCAGCTTTTTTTTTTTAAGCGACCGAGGTTTTTGAGGTCATTTGCCAGCACAGAATTACTTAATTTATTCTGGCTGATCACAGCTATCCACTCTGAGTAGTTATAGCAACGATTTATCAAAGAAGAATTAACTATCCCTATTTTATAACCTATACTTCCCAGTGCTTAATTTTCACAAGACCCTCTCACAAGAGACATAGACAGGAGGACATGCACATGTTTCTGGATCATGACTTAATATCTCTTGTTATAAAGAATGAACTTGTTTTCCTTGTGGCAGGGGCTAAGTGTGCACAAGACTCATTTCAAGAGCAATCTTGACAGATGTTCAGCCAAGTTAAGTAATAGCTTCCTTATCACCATGTACAATGGGCTACCCATGTAATAGTGCTTTCAAATTCAATATATGCCATCTCAAATGAATTCATGAGGCAATAAGTCAGTAATTTTCAACCTTTGCCTTCAAAATTTTATAAGAGAGGAAAGAGAGCAGCACATTCATTGCAGATTATCTTTCCAGGTCTAAATCAGGATCTCTACCACTCACAGACTGTCACTGTGAGAGAATATTCAGTTTCCTATCAATTTTCAGCAAATTTGTAGACCTATCATTACCACCAATGCAAATGTAGGCTCAGTCTGATTTAATCACATAGGCATCTGCTCATTTGTAAAAAGAAAACAAAACAAGAAAATCTACATAATGTGTGATGTAGTTCACATTTCAGAGATTGAAAAGACAATTTCTGATGACAGAGCCTGATAAATTCAGTGTGGTTTTGAACCTGTAGCCTCAAAGTCTTTACACTCTCCAAGGTACCTCAGAAGCTCACAAGCTTTTGAACATGCATTAATGTCTGTAGTGAAACCAGTAATTCTCATGTGTATTTCATAGAAGGGAAGAATTAATTCAAGGCATCTTCCATCAGGTGTATCCAGGGGGTGGGTATAGACAGAAGCATAGTATGTAAACAGAAGTGTAGGATTAACCCCTTCCTTTTTCCTTACTGTGAATCACTACTGTGTATTTTTATGTCATTTTCCTAGGGATGAGGTGATATGAATAGTCATTTATCCTGGAACACATCTCCATCATTATTCATATAAATATTGCTTTTTTGGTCTAAGACTCACTGAATCACAACGTACCTTCAACAAATATATATATTTTTTAATTACTTATCTTGGTGGCTCTGGATCAAAATCAGTAGATTGCTTTTTAAAATATGAAGACAGTTGGTGGTTAGACTCTTGAGGGTGATAGCAGTAAATTCCTATTTGCACACTGCCTGAACTAAAGGAATCACATTTCGCGATAGTCATAGTTACACACTGCAGCCATCATGTTCCCTTTTGAAAGACATGGTCATACTGGTTTACTGATTGAGCTCCAGCATCAGTTTTTAAAATCTCCACACAAAATGTCCCAGAGCGATTTTTAGCATATTATGGGATACATCCTGGTGGACTGGTGCCACTTCTTTGTATCACAAGCTACCTGGTGGCTTTCCCTACCTAAGTTAGCTATGTGCTCCTGTGCCTCTTCCAGACACTTAACACAGGACTTCTTTAGGATCAATGTAGNTGAGCTCCAGCATCAGTTTTTAAAATCTCCACACAAAATGTCCCAGAGCGATTTTTAGCATATTATGGGATACATCCTGGTGGACTGGTGCCACTTCTTTGTATCACAAGCTACCTGGTGGCTTTCCCTACCTAAGTTAGCTATGTGCTCCTGTGCCTCTTCCAGACACTTAACACAGGACTTCTTTAGGGTCAGTGTAGTGACCCCATGTGCCAAGCATTCCATATTCTTTTCTCCAGTCATGAATTTTATATTCTGACAAGGATCTCATGATGTCCACATAGAAACGTAAATTCTTTCATGACCCAATAAATAGCAAGACCAATGACTTTATGGCCTTGAAATCATTACTTCTGCTCTTCTAAGATGAGGACCAGAAAGACAGAATGAGTTAGGTAATGATATATTACTGAACAATTTGGACAGTAGCTGCAGTGAAATCAGCAACAAAAGCAGAAGCTTTCAGTCAAGATGGCTCTTTCCAATAGCAGCAAATCCAACATGAAAAGTTCTCAAGAACAGAAAAAGTTAAATCCATAGGTTCCACAATTATGTTACCATTTTTCTCAATTAATTTACTAAGTGATTTAATACAATCTTATATCCTTGTACATGTCATATCTGTCAGATAGTAAAATGGTCATTTTTGCATTATTTTGATTTTTGTATTGTGTATTGGCAAAAATCACATAAAATATACTGCTTTAATCATATGTAGCTGTACAGTTCAGCAGCACTAAGTACATTCACATCGTTGTGCGACTCTCACTATCTCCATCTCCTAAATTTTCCACCTTTCTAAACTGAAACTCTGCCCTCATTAAACACTAATTCCCCATTTTTCCTCCCCACATTTACCAATGTACTTTCTGACTCTATGAATTTGACTATTCTAGGTACCTCAGATAAGTGGAATCAAACAGTCTTTGTCTGCACCTAATGTATTATGGAATGCATTTTTGAGGTTAGCTTAATATATGTCCTACAAACATATTATACTTCCCGCCTCCCTCCATGCCACACAGTATGTTCTCATTAGTTATTTGTTTTATACATAGTGGGCTTCCCTCGTGGCTCAGACAAAAACAGAATCTGCCTACAGTGCGGTTGGGTCAATTCCTGGGCCAGGAAGGTCCCCCGGAGAAGAGAATGGCAACCCACTCCAGTATTCTTGTTTGGAGAATTCCATGGATAGATGAGCCTGGCAGGCTATACAGTCCATAGGGTCGCAAAGAGTCAGACATGACTGAGGGACTATAACACTCACTTTTTTTTTTTCACTTTATACAAAGCAGTGTATATATGTAGTCACAATATCCCAATTTATCCTATCCCCCTTCCAATCCCTTGGCATCCACGTTTGTTCTATATGCCTGGGTCTCTATTTCCATTTGGTTNCTATACAGTCCATAGGGTCGCAAAGAGTCAGACATGACTGAGGGACTATAACACTCACTTTTTTTTTTTCACTTTATACAAAGCAGTGTATATATGTAGTCACAATATCCCAATTTATCCTATCCCCCTTCCAATCCCTTGGCATCCACGTTTGTTCTATATGCCTGGGTCTCTATTTCCATTTGGTTCATCTGTACCATTTTTTCAGATTCTTCATATATGCGTTAATCCACAATATTTATTTCTCTCTTTCTGATTTACTTCACTCTGTATGAGAGTCTCTAGGTCCATCCATGTCTCTGCAACTGTCACAGTTTTGTTCCACTTTACAGCTGAGTAATATTCCACTATATATATATATATATATATGTATATATGTGTATATACACACATATATACATATATATATATACAGATATAAATACACACACCCCCCACACACACATTTATCCATTCCTCTGCTGAGGGACATTAGGTTGCTTCCACGCCCTGGCTATTGTAAACAGTNTTTTTTTTTTTTTCACTTTATACAACACAGTGTATATATGTCAGTCACAATATCCCAATTTATACTATCCCCCTTCCAATCCCTTGGCATCCACATGTTTGTTCTATATGCCTGGGTCTCTATTTCCATTTGGTTCATCTGTACCATTTTTTTAGATTCTTCATATATGCGTTAATCCACAATATTTATTTTTCTCTTTCTGATTTACTTCACTCTGTATGAGAGTCTCTAGGTCCATCCATGTCTCTGCAAATGTCACAGTTTTGTTCCACTTTACAGCTGAGTAATATTCCACTATATACATATGTATATACACACACATATATACATATGTATACACAGATATAAATACACACACCCCCCCCACACACATTTATCCATTCCTCTGCTGAGGGACATTAGGTTGCTTCCACGCCCTGGCTATTGTAAACAGTGGTGCAGTGAACACTGAGGTGCATGTATCTTTTGAAATTATGATTTTCTCCAGGTATATGTCCAGGAGTGGGGTTGCTGGGTCATATGGTAGTTCTGTCTTTAGTTTTTAAGGAACTTCCACACTGTTCTCCATAGTGGCTGTATCAATTTACATTGCCACCAAAAGCACAGAAGGATTTCCTTTTCCGCACACCCTCTCCAGCATCTGTTTCATTTTGTGAAGATTTGCTTGTTTACTTTGGGCTGCGCCAGGTCCTCAGTGCTGTGTGGGCTTTCCTCTAGCTGTATCGAGTGGGGCTCTTCCCTCTAGTTGCTGCGCATAGGCTTCTCATTGTAGTGGCTTCTCTGGCTCTGGGGCATACCAGTTTCAGTAGCTGCAGCACATGGGCTTGGTAATTGTGGTTCCTGAGCTCTAGAGCACAGGTTCAGTAGTTGTGGCGCACAGCCTGAGTTGCTCTGCAGCATGTGGGATCTTCCTGCACCAAGGATGGAACCTGTATCCCCTGCATTGGCAGGCAGATTCTTTACCAATGAGCCACCAGGGAAGCCACATGTTTAGAGTTTTTGATGATGGCTATTCTGATTCGTGTGAGGTGGTACCTCACTGTAGTTTTGCATTTCTCTATTAGTGAAGTTGACCATCTTTTCATGTGCCTCCTGGCTATCTGTACGTCTTCTTTGGGGAAATGTCTAGTAAGGTCTTCCACCGATTTTTTTTTTTTTTGTATTGAGCTGCATGAGCTATTAGTTAGCTTCATATTATTGGGAAAAAATGTCTCCAAGTATCCAAATGGAAATTGATAAGTAATCTATTAAAATTTAGAACTCTATGTCCCAATTCCTTCACATATGCTTTTCAATGAATTCTTTATTTTCAAAATCACCATTATGTTCTATGTTAGAAACAAACAAAAAAAAAACCCCATAAATATGAAGTGTGGATCATAGAAAGTAATTTTCATTAAAAAATTGAAGTGTGTACTAAATGTCTCTGGAACTGTTACAAACACTCTTCATAGGAATTCACCTTGTTATCAGAAATATGTAGTGTTTGTTGTTGTTGTTCAGTCACTAAGTCATATCTGACTCTTTGCAACCCATGGACTGCAGCACGCCAGGCTCCCTTGTCCATCTGCTCAGATTCATGTCCTTTGAGTCTGTTATGCTATCTAACCATCTCATCCTCTTCCCCCTGCTTCTCCTTTTGCCTTCAAAAGGAGAATATATGAAAAATGCATATGTACACAATGGAAACTAACTTTTTATTGGTATTTCTCAAAAATATCTAGTATTTTCAAAATATCAAGTATCTAAGTAAACAGTATTTCGGTTGGTCAACTGCCAAGTATTTTTGTAATTTTTAAAAATTTTTTGTTGTTTTGTTCAATGCCAAAAATTAGTATACTTTTCCCCTATCATTGTTAATAATAGAAGAGCTCTTATTTGTATTTATAGTTTGTTTTCTCATGCATGGTATGGCAACAGGACTTCTAAGAAGGTATATATTAATAATCTTAGCTCAGACTTATTCTTACTATCTATCTTATGATTTTTATGGAGCACTAATATGGGTCTAGAGTCCAGAAATTATTTGTGTGTAGACTTCCCAAAATCTAAATGGTAATCAGTAGTTTTTCTTCTTAAACCAGTGGAATTATTTTCACTTAAGCTGGCAGAGGGAAAACAGTTTCCTCTTCAGAAAATCATGCAATAGGATCATATATGGCCATAATACAATTGTATAATAATTATAAAATGGTTGTGTAGACTACTATAACAGTTGGGGTCCAGTCAGGAAAACAAGAAGTCATATTTATTATTTGAACACAGAAGTCAGTATATGAAATTGCTAGCACATATGCTAGAGAACTGAAACTATAAAAATACCAAAGTAACACAAAAGACTTGTCTGCTGGAAGTAGCCACCAACTCCAGGGCTGAGTAACAACGAGAAGAGGTAGATGGAGGGTCCTGAGAATCATGCCCCTTGTACGTCTAAGGGGTCTGAGGAGTGGGGACAAATACAGGCTGGAATCAACTGCCACTGCTGGGGTTAAGGGTTATTGCTAAGCCATCTATCAGGACCAGCCAGAAAAGAGGACAGAATAAGCCCCTTTTCCCCTCCACCCTTCTATGTGCTTTCTTATGACCCTACTGATGGAATCTGTTGATGAGCAGCTGACAGTGTGGTTTGCAAGAACTCCACCCTTGCATCAAAGTACAGAAGGATGGTTTTGAAGTTAAGAGAAAGAATAGCTCAATAACTGACACATTTATTACTATTAGTGTGAAATTCTTATAATCTAAGGATTTAGATTTCATGATTTAAAATATACTTTTAAAAAGTCAACTTTGTACATCATTTGTATACATTTTAATAAATGTTGGTATTTAGTGATTTTTACTTATAGTAAAATATTACATAAAAAAAGAAACATTGCATTTTTCCTTGATAGTTTTTAACCTCTGTATTTCTCAGCTTGAGGGGAAGTGACAGTAGTATTTCAAATCCATGTTCACTTTTGTGCTCTTTCCCATGAAGAAGGCAGGTTGACTGGCTGGGCTGTGCCAAATGTCAAGTTTGTCAAGGAATGAGTGAGCAGTACATTCAAACTGTAAGCTGCTCCTCTTCTATCCATGAAAGAATTAATTTATCTACATGTATTGTTATTGGATGACTAGTACAAATTTAAAGATTTATTTTTCTATTAATGCCATTGCACCATTTATATTCCATTAAGGCATAATATTCATGGTTAGGTACTAAAGAAAATATTTATATGTGGCAAAATACATGATTAGTTGACATTTTCATTTTCCTAGTCAATCAGTATTGAAAATGTCTTTGAAATAGAATTATTTTTTTCAAAGAAATTGATAAAATTGTAATTAAGGTATTATGATTTAATAAGTTCATACTGATAGTGGCATTCATGAAAAATTTGAGATTGTCTCCTAAGTATACTTTGTCTTCATATAGCTAAAAAATATCCTAAGTAAGAAAAGTTTGAATAGGGTCTCAAGAACAATTGCTTCCCATGTAAAAGATCAGATCAATTTATCAATTTCTATTCTGAATACTGGTGAATTTACCTGTTTGTAAGTGGGATCCTTAGTTAAAATTCTTAAATATTCTTAAAGCAGTCCATATTTCTAATGAGTGGGGTAAGAGAATCTCTCAGACTTTACTTTTTGGGGCTCCAAAGTCACTGAAGATGGTGATTGCAGCCACGAACTTAAAAGACGCTTACTCCTTGGAAGAAAAGTTATGTCCAACCTAGATAGCATATTCAAAAGCAGAGATATTACTTTGCCGACTAAGGTCCATCTAGTCAAGCCTATGGTTTTTCCAGTAGTCATGTATGGATGTGAGAGTTGGACTGTGAAGAAGGCTGAACACCGAAGAATTGATGCTTTTGAACTGTGGTGTTGGAGAAGACTCTTGAGAGTCCCTTGGACTGCAAGGAGATCCAACCAGTCCATTCTGAAGGAGATTAGCCCTGGGATTTCTTTGGAGGGAATGATGCTAAAGCTGAAACTTCAGTACTTTGGCCACTTCATGCAAAGAGTTAACTCATTGGAAAAGACTTTGATGTTGGGAGGGATTGGGGGCAGGAGGAGAAGGGGACAACAGAGGATGAGATAGCTGGGTGGCATCACCGACTCGATGGATGCGAGTCTGAGTGAACTCCAGGAGTTGGTAATGGACAGGGAGGACTGGTGTGCTGCGATTCATGGGGTCACAAAGAGTCAGACACGACTGAGTGACTGAACTGAACCGAACTCAGTACACTCAAGGAATCTGGAACATGAAACTTGAAGAAATTTTATGACTGTTTATTTTTTTGAAAGATACGAATTTATTAAGACAAGCCAAACATCACATTAACTTAGATGTCAAGGGGAATTTAGTACTGCAGGAAATCACCATATCTGTAGCATCACCAAAAGTAATTGCAAGACAAATAAGACAAGCAGTGTGTTTCATAGAAACCAGTCCACAAACTATTCATAGTACTGCTCTAAGTTTTCTATCCATTTCTGCCCCATTTAACTAAATCTCATAAAGACATTTTTAAGGTATATTCCAAAATACCTTCACATGATATCTGTCATTTCTGAAAATATGACTTTATTTTTAATTAAAAATATTTGTTTTTGTAAAANATGGCATCACTGACTCGATGGACGTGAATCTGAGTGAACTCCAGGAGCTGGTGATGGACAGGGAGGCCTAGCGTGCTGCGATTCATGGGGTTGCAGAGTCAGACATGACTGAGTGACTGAACTGAACTGATGCCACAGAACAACTAAGTTCATGAGTCACAACTACTGAGTCCATGTGCCTTAACTACAGGGTCCACCTGCTTGTAAGACCCAAAATAGCCAAAAATAAACACATATTTTATAAAATGGAAAATGCCTAAAAACACAGTTATTGACGTCATGGAGACCTAAGCTTCCTTCCTATCTCTGCCATTTTGATGCCATGAGGACAGATTTAAGATCTCTGAGCCTCAGATTCCTCTTCATGGGGACAGTTACACCTGCCTGTGACTCGCTGTAGGGATTCAATGGAACTCTTTGTGTGGAACCCTCAACAGATTGTCCACATCTTGGGCTGGTGGGTCGGAGACTTATTCCTGGAGACAGCAGGACTTGGGGTGGGTCTTGAAAGCTAGGGAGGGACTCCAGAAGTGCAGAGCATGTGGGAAGAGCCTGGCAGGTGAGAGGACAATGTTGTGTTAGGATCCCTGACCCTCAACTAGAGCTTGTTAAAAGCTACAGCACATTTGCCTTGCCAGCAGGTCTGACTCTGTGTGAGCCCACGGACTGTACCCCATCTGGCTCCTCTGTCCATGGAATTTCCTAGGCAAGAATACTGGAGTGCTTTGCCATTTCCTTCTCCAGGTGATCTTTACGACCCAGGAATTGAACTCAAGTCTCCTGCATTGGCAGGCGGATTCTTTACCGCTGAGCCACCAGGGAAGGCCAATGGTCCCCTTCTGCACCCCTAAAGGAGAGAGTGACTGGTGTCATGAGAGGAGCGGGCTCAGGCAGTGGACCTAGGAATTGCGGCATTCTACCTATGCTTGTTTTAAAAGTTTTCCCAGGGACTTCCTTGGTGGTCCAGTGGTTAAGACTTTGCCTTCCAACGCAGGGGACATTGTTCCCCGGGTCTGGGAGCTAAGACACCACATGTTTTGTGGCCAAAAAGTCAAAACATAAAACAGAAGAAATACAGCTACAGATTTTTATAAAAATGGTCCATATTTTTAAAAAAGTCATCCCAGGTCCTGTGTGACTATTACTGCTGCTGCTGCTAAGTCGCTTCAGTTGTGTCCGACTACTAGCTCATGCTTAACTGATATCCAGTCACTGGTATTTTGTCATCATAGGTAGGTTGTGGGTTTTCAAGCCCCTGGGATGGAAGAACTGAGTTTGATAAATGGTAGCAAAGGCTCTGGACTTTATTCCTCTCATTTGATTCTTTCCAAGAATGGAGGGCAGCCTATAAGCAACCAGGTTTGCACAAGGGGCCCCACTTTCCCTGGACTGTGGTGTGAAGGGAGAGTGAGCTACACTGTTTCACACAGGATTACAATCCCATTCCACCACCACTGCCAACCATTAGAGCTCCACACTGTAACTTTCTGCTGCCGGTGGAGATGTCTTTCTCCTGTTTTGAACCTACCACAGCACCTGATACCTAGAATCACCTCTGGAATGACTGAACCTTAAATCTGTCCTAAAAGCGCTAGAATGTGATCAGTTGTGTCTGACTCTTTGCAACCCCATGGACTGTAGCCTGCCAGGCTCCTCTGCCCATGGGATTTCCAGGAAAGAATACTGGGGTGGGTGCCATTCCCTACTCTGGGGAATCTCCTGGCTCAAGGAATTAACCTGTGTCTCTCGTGTCTCCTGCATTGGCAGGAGGATTCTTTACCACTGGCGCCACCTGGGAAGCCCAGAAAGCACCAAGGATTCTAGTTTTGAGAAATAACCCTGTAGAAAANTTTCCAGGAAAGAATACTGGGGTGGGTGCCATTCCCTACTCTGGGGAATCTCCTGGCTCAAGGAATTAACCTGTGTCTCTCGTGTCTCCTGCATTGGCAGGAGGATTCTTTACCACTGGCGCCACCTGGGAAGCCCAGAAAGCACCAAGGATTCTAGTTTTGAGAAATAACCCTGTAGAAAATCCTTTTGTAAATAAGAATATTACTTTGGGGCAGTGACTTCATTGTTAGCTCCTGGCCCACAGGAGTGGAGAGAGGGCAGAGGATGGAAATCTATGATCTGAGGCCCGTGTTATGGGTGATCTTATCTTTTGACTCTAAGATCTGAGTTGACTGTTCCCCACTCTGGTTATTCACTTCCATTTCAGATCTACCACATCTTTGGTGGTCGGCTCAAGCACTGCCAGGACAGCCTGTATTCACTGAGATAGTAAGGTCAGGGCTTCAAAAATACCAAAGGTAGATGAAGTTCACCTAGCGGCCTGGTGAGAGAAGACCCAGTCAAAACCAAAGCTGAACTAATATTAAACCAATCAGGGGTGATGCTAGCTTTACAGTAGGATTCCCTTAAACAATATTCCTGTATTGTGCTTAAATATTTGTGGTAGGAGTTGTAAATTAACGGTATGAAACACTCTCACAACTTGTAGATTACCAATAAATATCACAGTTGAATGAATTATCAACCGTTATACTGTGAAAGAGAAGGGGCAGAGAGAGGGGGAAAGATGCGCATAAAAAGAAAATAGAAGAGTAACAACCACGGATGCTAGCATCTCTCAGATGATGATGTAAGCACGTGTAGAAGGATTCATTTTACAAAAGTTCACTTGTTCACCATAAATGGTGAACACATCTATCATAGCATGCAAGACATTCAGGGTATTTGATGTAGAGCAATTTCGTTTTGGTGCAGCAAGGTGCTTTAGTAGACAGTGCTACTAAAGTAGTTTTGAACAATAATGATTCAGAATCTGAAAAGAGTCGAAGTATATATACATATATAGCTGAATTACTTTGCTATACATTTGAAGCAACACAACGTTGTAATTCAGCTATGTGCCTGCATGCTAAGTCACTACAGTTTTGTCAGATTCTTTGTTATCCTATGGACTGTAGCCCACCGGGCTCCTCTGTCCATGGGATTCTCAACTATACTTCAATTCATAAATAAAGGGAAAATAATTAAAAGCAGAAATTGACCAGATCACACACAAAAAATAATGATTCAGCTTAACTACCATTACCAAACACCTGCTCCACACACTGGGCTTATACTATGCTAGGCACTCTGGGGGCCCAAAGAGATAAAATAAGGGCTGTGTCTTCAAGAGACTCCCAGCCAGTGTGAGGATAAATCGAAAACAATCCAAATATAAGGTAAAAGGGAAAAAAATTGTATAGGGAAGCAGAGAATCCAATAGCAAAGTACAAGAGAAATAAAAAGGAGAAAAAGAAACCATGATTTTGTCTCATCAAAGACTGACCGACCACCTAACTCCAGGAACAGAGCCAGAGGAATGCTTCCCCTTCAGATTAGCAGAGTTCTTTCTACAGACACCAGCTTCAACAGGGCACAGTCCTCTCCTGGCCCAGCGGAGAGGGAAAAGGAGGCTTCCTGAGAGGCAAAGACTTTGTTGAGGGAGATGAGTGAGACTGATGAGACAGTCTCAGGCAGTACAACAGAATCAGGTGACCAAGTGTACATCCTGTCTTCTGTTGCCATCTGGAGAGCTAGCCTCGGGGTTGCCTCCTTTACGGGATCAGCTGAATATGGCCCTCATTTTTGTTAGGGCTTCCGAGGTGGTGCAGTAGTAAAGAATCTGCCTGTCAATGCCGGAGGCCCAAGAGTTGAAGGTTCGATCCCTGGGTTGGGAAGATCCCTGGAGTAGGAAACAGCAACCCGCTCCAGTATTCTTGCCTGGAAAATTCCATGGACAGAGAAGCCTGGTGAGCTGTTGAGGTCCTTTAATGGACCGGAACCTGGTGGTCCAGAGTCGACGATAAGAAAGTAAAAGAGAGAGAAACAAAGACAGACACGGGGACCCAAGCTCTGATGGAGCAAAGGTGTTTTGTTCAACATTGTGTGGATATTTATACTGTCTTATAAGGTAGCTATTTTCAGCAGAGATAAAATCAAAACTTACAAGTTATCAAGGAAACATGAGGTCATCCATATGAAAGAGAGAGGGTTGTAAATAATCACTTTTACTGTATGGTTCATAAAAAGGAAGAGGGTTGTAAATAGTTACTTATCACCGTATGGAAAAATTAACCAAAGAAATGTATGCATTCCTAAGCCCTGGAGTAGCAAGCTACTCCACTTAATTCCTGAATATTCAGGAATTAATAAGGGACAGAGGATTCATGACAGATCCAAAACAGCACACAGGAAGCCTTCTGTTAAATGCTTCCTGACAGTGAGCCACAGTCCACGGGGTCTCAGAGTCAAATACAGCTGAACCCATGAGCACACATGAAGCAGTCATTACATAGGTGGCTGCCCATGCCTCAGACATTTAGAGATAATCTTTTAGAAACAGAGAGGTCATGTTTAATGCCTCAGCTCAAACATGGCATTGACACCTGAATCCAAACGACTTTATTACAGTCAACTTGCATCTGTTATTTTTATTTTTTAAGATGATTAGACCTAAGTAAACTTAGAAACAACTGGCAATCAAATAAAGAAGGGCTGTTAAAGACACATTTGTTCAAGCATGGAATTGTGCCATAATCCACTTACCAAGGCCGGTAGTTACAATGGGAATATGTTTTGCAGCAGTACAAAACCCATCTGTATTGGGGACAGATATTAAAAAATAATATTTTGCTGTCATAGAGAAAATATCAATGAGTATTAGACAAGTGCTTTATAAATATTATTTTACAGAATCTTCATAATAGATCAGTATGATAAGTATTATTATCCTGTTTATAAGGGTATAAACTAAGACTCAGGTTAGGTAAACTTACCAAGATCACACAGTGAGCAAGTGGGAGAACCCATGTTGGAACCCAAGACTGTCTGATCCCAGAGCCTCCACGCTGACTGACTCCACAACACAGATCGAGGCTTGATGTTTCTGACATGGAGGACAGATGGAACAGGAATAAGTAATGCTTTAGACCCTCGGGGATGTCTGCCTGGTAGTTACTACTGAAGAAGTTTCATGTAGATTTCCCCAAAATGTGACGCTAGAAACATAGCTGAGAGTCTGATCAAGTGGAAGGCAAGTAGCAAGCTTTTCTGTCAACAAATACTTGATGGGTGAATGGATAATTTGAGGGGTACTGCTCGTCTAATGGGGCTTCCCAGGTGGCTCCGTTGTAAAGAATCCTCCTGCCAATGCAGGAGATGCGAGTTCGACCCCTGGGTCAGGAAGATCCTTGGAGGAGGAACTAGCAACCCACTCCAGTACTCTTGCCCAGAAAATTTCCATGGACAGAGAAGCCTGGTGGGTTACAGTCCACAGCGTTGTAGAGTCAGACACGACTGAGTGACTGAGCATTTCTATAAGGAATCAGGGGATGCTTCTGTACCAAAACAGCAGCCACTATGTGCTTCCATTTGTGGCGACAAGTACCCAGGACCCACCCTCTGACTGAGCATGCATTATTATTATTCCCCTTTTACAAACAGAGAAGACATAGATGGATTCTTATTGTATTACTTGCCTTAGAGCTGAGATGAAAAAGTACAGTGAAAGAGATTTGAGAGCAACAACTGAGTGGCAGGGGGAAGCTTTTTACAAATCTTTTCCTGGCCTTAAAGCAATGGGGAGATGTGGGCATAGCTGTCAGTTTGGGGAAGAGGTATAGCAGTATATGTATCACACAAGATGACGATAAATGTAGGAATTTCTTTGTTTTTGTTGACTCAAGACTTATATTTTTCTACAAGAATCTATGAGTCAGGACCTTACCTGCCAGTGCAGTGGTCAGGGAGCTAAGATCCAACATGTCTCACAGCTAAAAAATCAAACATAAAAACAGAAACAATATTGTAACAAAGTCAATAAAGACTGTAAAAATGGTCCACATCAGAAATTTCTTTAAAGAAAAAAAAAAGTGTGAATCAAATCAGTCAAACCAACTTGAGGAAACTGAAAACAGTACAGCCCAGACCCAGGCTGTCTCCTGAGCTCCCCTCACACAGTCCCTCCTTTACTTCTGAATCCAGTAAATCTGCCCTTCCATTTTAACCTGTATACACAGAGACCTCTAGTGTCTTCCAATAGTCCTTCAAAGACTTCCCTGGTGGCTGAGATGGTAAAGAATCTGTCTGCAATGCGGGAGACCTGGGTTCAATCCCTGGATTTTAATCAAAATTAAAATCTCGATTCATGCCTCCACTCACTGCTGCAGTGATAAAGTGAAGATTTTCTGGGGAAGGAAATGGCAGCCCACTCCAGGGTTCTTGCCTGGAGAATCCCATAGGAAAAGGAGCCTGATGGGCTATAGTCCATGGAGTTGCAGAGTTAGACACAACTGAGTGAGTAACCCTAGTGTCTTCAGCTAACCCAAAGTCAACTCATCACATTCCAAAAAGCATCCACTTCCCTCCATCTGGCCAAGTCTTGTACCAACTATGTCAGTAGCTTCTTGAATCTTCACTTTTTTTTTTAAGACCCCTAGAAGGCTGGACAAAAGTGGAGTAGAAATAGCCAGTGTGGCCAGGTTGTAGGAGGTGGGGAGGAAGGGTCATGGGTTCTCTGCTCTTCTCTCAAGGCTGACTGCTAAACCTGTGTGTGTGTGTGTGTGTGTGTGTGTGTGTGTGTGTGTGTGTGTGTAAACTAGATATTCAGAGCATAGTGTTTTGTGAAGAGATTTTTCTGAACCAATCACCTTAGAGTTACCATCTCTCCAATTCTATCAATGGGAAAGATGCTAAAGGCCCTGCATTCTTTGGTCTGAGCTGAAACACATTCATGAAAATATTACCACCAGACAAGGGAGAAAGAAGATGGGCTCTCTAATCTTTCTGGTGCAGGTCAGGAAGGCCACATATGGAGGAAACAAGCCTGGCATGCCTGCTTATGTTACTCTGAGCACTGTTTCACCTGTTGGATACTGCAGGGAATAAAAGAAACTCCTTGACTTCATCATGTTTACATTCTAGAGGGAGTGGGTACAAGCAATAAACAAATAAATATGGAAGGCTCACCAGGAAATATGGGGAAAGAGTGCTACTTAGACTTGGAGTTTGGAGGAGTCACCCAGGTGCCAGAGGGCCGTGAGACAGTAGGTCATGCTGGTATCTGGGAGATGAGTGTTTCACACAAAGGAAGCAGCAAGGACTGGGGTCCAGAGATGGGCTTGCTCATGGGGTGTCTGAGGAAATCTGTGAGGAACTAATTCAGCTTTAATAGAAACATGGGGAGAGGAAGGTAGTTGTGTTCGGTTGTGGGAATTCTGGCGGCTGGATGATCCCCGTCAGCGCTGCTGACCAGACCTTATTTCCCAGGCCAGGCTCTCCTGAAAAAACTGTCATTCTTTTTTCTTTCTTACCAAGTGGTTAGCCAATTGTTGTTCAGTTGCTCAGTCATGTCCAGCTCTTTGCAACTCCTTGGACTGCAGCTTGCCAGGCTTCCTTGTCCTTCACCATCTCACGGAGTTTGCTCAAACTCATATCCATTGAGTCGATGATGCCAGTAATTGTCTACTATTTATGCAAGAGATAGATGGGCTCCAGGTCAGACATTTAGAACCAGCCTCCTGTTTACATTTCATGGGGCACGAAGATGTGGGCTTCAGGCTGGATACTGGCCACTATTGGCATTTCCTGAGACAAGAGATGGTAGGGGTCCAGTTAAGACATTGACAGTCAGCCTCCTGTTTGATCTCCAAAATAGAAGTAACAACAGTAACAGGGTAAATAGCCAGTGTTTGTCTCTTGTAAACACCTTAAAGGAACACTCATGGTAATAATCAAGGTAAGAGTCATGGCAGGGCCATAGAGGTGAAACCCTGTTTGAGTAAAGGATTAAGGGATCTCAGCTCTCACCTCTTTCAGGACAAGGGAGACACTACACAAGCATAGAAAGGCTTCTTGCGAGTCAAAAGTCAAGGAATGACTCCAGGCCATAAAGAGTCTTGCTCCTCCCAGAAGCCTACACTTCAAGATCCATCTTGGTGGAGGGATGCAGGTGTACCCAGGGGAGGGTCCTAGTGTAGGTCAGGTGTGGAAAAAGAAATCAGATAATTTGGCCTGAAGGAAGACAAAGATACGGAAGAACTGATCTATATAAATGACTTAACCTTCTCTTTACTGTGCTCTTCCTTACTAGGGCGATGCCCACACCCCTTCTCTCCGGGTGTGCATCTCTGCCTTGCTTCTGTCTCATCTAAACAAATTCAATTTGTTGGGCAGGGAACGATTCCTGGGCAGGAAATTAAAATCTCAATTCATGCCTCCACTCACTGCTGCAGTGATAAATACATTTTTTGCTGAGGGCAAAGATCCAGGGGAAAATAGCTTCTAGCCTCTAGCCCTTGCTGGTCTGGGGGCTAGGACCCCTGGTTCTCATCCAGGCTGCCCAGGTTCAGTTTCTGGGCAAGGAATTAAGATCTCCCTTCATGCCTCCACTCACTGTTGCCTTGCTGAGACCATTACTACCAAAATAGAGTTATCACACATTTTGATATCACACAAGAGGAGACTCTACACATGGATATCACCAGATGGTCAACACCAAAATCAGGTTGATTATATTCTTTGCAGCCAAAGATGGAAAAGCTCTATACATTCAGCAAAAACAAGACCAGGATCTGACTGTGGCTCAGATCATAAACTCCTTATTGCCAAATTCAGACTTAAATTCAGAAAGTAGGGAAAACCATGAGACCGTGTAGGTATTACCTAAGTCAAATCCCTTATGATTATACAGTGGAAGTGAGAAATAGATTCAAGGGATTAGATATGATAGATAGAGTGCCTGAAGAACTATGGACAGAAGTTTATGAATTTGTACAGGAGACAGGGATCAAGACCATTCTCAAGAAAAAGAAATGCAAAAAAGCAAAATGGCTGTCTAAGCAGGCCTTACAAATAGCCGTGAAAAGAAGAGAAGCGAAAAGCAAAGGAGAAGAGGAAAGATATATACATTTGAATGCAGAGTTCCAAAGAATAGCCAGGAGAAGTAAATCCTGAATGATCAGTGCAAAGAAATAGAGGAAAACAATAGAATGGGAAAGACTAGAGATCTTTTCAAGAAAATTAGAGATACCAAGGGAACATTTCATGCAAAGATGGGTTCAGTCAGGGACAGAAATGGTATGTACCTAACAGAAGCAGAAGATATTAAGAAGAGGTGGCAAGNGATTCATGTCAATGTATGGCAAAATGAATACAGTATTGTAAAGCAAAACAAACTAAAAAAATAAAATTTAAACTTAAAAAAATAATAAAATTTAAACTTAAAAAAATAATAATAATAAAGGATGTGGCTTCCTTCTTGGCATTCTCTCTCTTGTTCTCCACTTAAAGCACTCACAGTGATTCAAGTTACCTCTAAAGTCACCAGACGGCCCTGGGGAGAGACCCACATGAGTGAGCTTGGAAGCAGAATTCAGGAGCCTGTCAGAACCAAAGCCCTGAGTCTGGAAGAAGATACTTTAGCTCCACTTGAGGCTCAAAACAACTGTTCTGGCTGACATTTTAATCTCACCCATAAGAATGATACTAAAACAGAGGGACCCAGGTAAATTGTGCCCTGATTCCTGATTTCTAGAAACTAATAATTTTAAACTAATAATTTTAAAACTGCTACGTTTTCAAGCAGTAGATACACCATCACTCAAAAGCCCTTTCTGTCCCCTCCTACTCATTTCCCTTCTCTACTACCTTGTCCCCCAAAGTAACCCATATTCCTACTGTTAATTTTTTAAAATTTGAGTATAATTGATTTGACAATGTTGTGTTAGTTTTTGCTGTACAGCAATCTGAGTCAGTTATACAAATATTCACTACTTTTTAGATCCTTATTCCCAAATAGGTCATTACAGAGTACTGAATAGAGTTCTCTGTGCTATACAGTAAGTTCTCATCTATTTTATATATTATAACGTACATGTGTCAATCCTAATTTTCCAACTTATCCCTCCCCTGCATTTCTTCCTTAGTGACCATAGGTTTTCTATATCTGGGACTCAATTTCTGCTTTGGAAATGGTTTATTCATACTTTTTTTTTTTTTTTTTTAGATTCCACATATAAGCAATATTATGTAATATTTGTTTTTGCTGTCTGACATACTCCACTTAGTATGATAATCTTTAGGTCCATCCATGTTGCTGGAAATGGCATTATTTTGCTGTTTTTTTATGGCTGAGAGCTATTCCGTTGTATATATGGACCACATCTTCTTTACCCATTCATCTACATGTTGATGGACATTTACTTCATATCCTGGCTATTGTAAACAGTGCTTCAGTGAACACTGAGGTGAGTTTACCTTGTTGACTTATGGTTTTCTTTGGATATAAGCCCAGGAATGGAATTTATGGGTCATATGGTACTCCTATTTTTAGTGTTTTAGGGAACCTCCATAGTGACTGAACCAATTTACATTCCCACCAACAGTGCTGTGAGAAGGCTCCCTTTTTCTCTACACCCTCTCCAGCATTTATGGTATGCAGGTTTTTCGATGATGGCCATTCTGACTGGTGTGAGGTGATATCTCATTGTAGCTTGATTTGCATTTCTCTAATAATTAGTAGTGTTGAGCATCTTTTCATGTGTTTGGTGACTACTGCAGGTCTTTGAATAAATGTATATTTAAATCTTCTGCCCATTTTCTGATTGGGCTCTTCTTTTTATTTTGAGCTATTTGAGTGCTTTGTATATTTTTGGAGAGTAATTCCTTGCTGGTTGCTTCATTTTCAAATATCTTCTTCTATCCTGTGGGGTTTCTTTTCATTTTGTTGATCCATAGTCCTACTTTTAACACAGTCTTTTTTAATTTTTGGCTTTTGAATGCTTTCCAACAATACAGATGATATTCTTCTGTTTCTGGCATCCTATGCTTCACATTATATTCATGAGATTCATTTTCATTAATCTATGGTTTCAGTTGGGGTTCTTATGGTTATTATTGTTAAAATTCTTATGTATATTGTTCAGTACTCAGATTTATTTCTCACTAGTATAAACCTTCAATTAGAATTTCTGTATAAAAAGTTGTCATGTTTCTAATGTTTGTAAATCAGTGAAAACTGTTTTCTGGTAGTTGTACTGATTTACAAACCCAACAGCAGTGTATCAGAGTTCCCACTGTCCTATTTGCTATTTTAGTTTTCATATTTTGCTCTTCTTCCATGGGAAGGGTGGTATCTCACAGTGGGTGTAACTTACATCTTCCTGATGACTAATGTGCTTGAGTCTTATTTTAATTCAGTGCAGACTTCTGCCATTTACTCTATGGATTTGTCCTTCCCTCATCAATTTGTATGGATACAAACCCTGTCTTAGCTATGTGTATTTAAAGTCATAAAAACCATTTGTGGTGGGCCACGGGAACTTGTGGAGAAGGCAATGGCACCCTGCTACAGTACCCTTGCCTGGCAAATCCCATGGACAGAGGAGCCTGGTGGGCTGCAGTTCATGGGATCGCTGAGAGTCGGACACGACTGAGCTACTTCACTTTCACTTTTCACTTTTATGCATTGGAGAAGGAAATGGCAACCCACTCCAGTGTTCTTGCCTGGAAAATCCCAGGGACGGGGGAGCCTAGTTGGCTACCATCTATGAGGTCACACAGGGTTGGACACGACTGAAGCGACTTGGCAGCAGCAGCAGCAGGGGAGCTTGTGTTTCTATTCTTCAAATGGTGCCTTCTAATAAGAAGTTTTATTTTGATTTTTCAGTCTATTCTTTTTTCCCCCTTATTACTGCCATAATGTCCTTTACATAAAACTTACAATTTATATCAGTATAGTTCAGTAGCATTAAGTATATTCATATTGTGTAACCATCACCATAAAAAAGCCTTCCTCAGTGATCAATGCAAAGAAATAGAGGAAAACCCTAGAATGGAAAAGATTAGAGATTTCTTCAAGAAAATTAGAAATATCAAGGGAACATTTCATTCAAATATGGGCTCAATAAAGGACAGAAATGATATGGACCTACATAAGCAGAAGATATTAAGAAGAGGTGGCAACAATACACAGAAGAATTATACAAAAAATACAAAAAAATATCATCATGACTCAGAGAACCACAGTGGTGTGATCACTCACCTAGAGCCAGACATCTTGAATGTGAAGTCAAGTGGGACTTAGAAAGCATCACTGTAAATGAAGCTAGTGGAGGTGATGTAATTCCAGTTGAGCTATTTCAACTCCTAAAAGATGATGCTGTGAAAGTGCTACACTCAATATGCCAACAAATCTGGAAAACTAAGCAGTGGCCACAGGACTGGAAAAGGTCAGTTTTCATTCCAATCCCAAAGAAAGGCAATGGCAACGAATGCTCAAACTACTGCACAATTGTACTCATCTCACACGCTAGAAAAGTAATGCTCAAAATTCTCCAAGCCAGGATTCAACAGTACATGAACCATGAACTGCCAGATGTTCAAGCTGGATTTAGAAATGCCAGAAGAACCAGAGATCAAACTAATATCCATTGGATCATCAAACAAGCAAGAAAATACCAGAAAAACATCTGATTTATTGATTATGCCAAAGCCTTTGACTGTGTGGATCCAACAAACTGTGGAAAATTCTTTAAGAGATGGGAATAACAGAGCACCTGACCTGCCTCCTGAGAAACCTGTATGCAGGTCAAGAAACAACAGTTAGAATTGGACATGAAACAACAGACTGGTTCCAAATAGAGGAAGGAGTACATCAAGGCTGTCCCCCAGCTTATTTGACTTACAGGCAGAGTACATCATGTGAAATGCCAAGCTGGATGAAGCACAAGCTGGAAACCAAGACTAGCAGGAAAAATATAAATAACCTCAGATACGCAGATGACACCACTCTTATGGCAGAAAGTGAAGAACTAAAAAGACCCTTAATGAAAGTGAAAGAGGAGAGTGAAAAAGTTGGCTTAAATCTCAACATTCAGAAAACTAAGATCATGACAGCCAGTCCCATCACTTCATGGCAAATAGACAGGAAAACAATGGAAACAGTGGCAGACTTTATTTTTGGGGCTCCAAAATCACTGCAGATGGTGACTGCAGCCATGGAATTAAAAGCTTTTTAATTTAAATTAAAAGCAAGCTTTCCAAGCTTGCTCCTTGGAAGAAAAGCTATGACCAACCTAGACAGCATGTTAAAATGCAGAGACATTACTTTGCCAACAAAGGTCTGTCTAGTCATAGCTATGGCTTCTCCAGTAGTCATGTATGGATGTGAGATTTGGCCTATAAAGAAAGCTGAGCGCCAAAGAATTGATGCTTTGGAACTGTGGTGCTGGAGAAAACTCTCGAGAGTCCCTTGGACTGCAAGGAGATCCAACCAGTCCATCCTAAAGGAAATCAGTCCTGAATATTCATTGGAAGAACTGATGCTGAAGCTGAAACTCCAATATTTTGACCACCTGATGCAGAGAGCTGACTCATGTGAAAAGACCCTGATGCTGGGAAAGGTTGAAGGCAGGAGGATAAGGGGATGACAGAGGATGAGACGGTTGGATGGCATCACAGACTCAATGACATGAGTTTGAGCAAGCTGTGGAATTTTCAGACCATAGGGTCACAAAGAGTCAGACATGACTGAGCAACTGAACTGAAATGAACCCAGCACTACTGTCCATCTCCAGAACTTCTCATCTTCCCAAACTGAAACTTTGCACTTATTAAACAACTCCCCACACCTCGCTTCCCCTTGTTCTAGCTTTTGTCTAGGTTTTGTTCTCTATGATTGTTCTAGATTTTGTCTCTATGAATTTGACTTCTTTATGTATCTCATATGAATAGAATAGCAATTTTATCCTTTTGTGTCTGCTTATTTAACTTAGCATAATGTTAGTGAAAGTGAAGTTGTTGAGTTGTGTCCAACTCTTAGCGACCTCATGGACTGCAGCCTACCAGGCTCCTCCGCCCATGGGATTTTCCAGCCAAGAGTACTGGAGTGGGTTGCCATTGCCTTNCATATTTATTTTTAATTTATTTGTCAATTTCTCCTAAAAATTACCCTTGAGGAATCTGGTTGGAATGGCATTAAATCCTGAGGTAAGCTCAGGAATGAAGAAGGAAATGGCAACCCACTCCAGTATTCTTGCCTGGAGAATCTCATGGACAGAGAAACCTAGTGGGTTACAGTCCATGGGGTCGCAAAACTGTTGGACAGGACTGAAGCAACTAAACAAGCTCAGGAAAAGTGGACAAAGTTACAATAATTAGTCTTCCAATACAGTCCCTGGATTTTTAGGCACTTTATCTTTGGTCTTAGTTCTTTGGCCTCCAGCTCTATGCAGTTTTAGAGTTTAAGACATGCACTGCAGGAGAGAGCACCATATCTGAGGTTTCTGAAACCTCTGATTCTTCTATGTGACCCCTCCAATCTCTGTCAGTCACTCTGTCTGTCCTCCTAGTAGCAACCCTATGTGCAGGTTTCCTTAGGAATCTCCATTTGTCTCAAATCTACAACCAAAAACTGCCTGCAAGGATGCTCAAGCCCTTAGCTCTTCTCCATAATGAATCCCCTCATTGGAATCTTACTCTTTTTAGTCTTTGTGGCTGCTGAAGTTCTCTGATGCCTTCAAGAAAATAATTTGGTAACTCTTCTAGGTTTTCTGTTTTATAATTGTTTTGATCTGCCTCAAAATGCTCCATCTTACCAAAAGTGAATCCCTTTGAGGATTTATGTTTGATTTAGACCATCAGCTGGTGTACTAGCAAGTGGTGATCATCTTAATCCAGTTACTGAGCCTGAGACAGTTTAAACTGAGTGTCAACCCTTGTTAGGGACAGGATATTTCTTATTTCTGATTTCTCTCTTCTGGAGTGTATCCCTTGGAGGTTCTAATTCAAGTGATAGGGGTTTTCTAGGGTTTCTAATTTGGCTGTCTTATATTTGAATTTCTGTTCCTTAGAACTATTAATTTATCAAAAGTTCTGCTCAGCTTATCTCTAATAGAATCTACTGTATGTGTGTCTTTGCTCAGTCACTCAGTAATGTCTGACTCTGCGACCACACAGACTGTAGCCCACCAGGCCCCTGGAATTCCCCAGGCAAGAACACTGGAGTGGGTTGTCATTTCTGACTCCAGCATAGGCATCTACAGATAGAATGGAATCTACAGATGCCTCTAAACCTAGGAAAAAAGTAGCCCCCAATACTAAATTTACCTCTTGGAGTTTCTATCTCCTCCTGGTTATTGGTCCCATAATTCTTCTTGCCTTGTTAGAACTCCTGTGTTTCAAAGGGATTTTTCTTTATATGTTTTCCCTCAGCATTTCTAGTTCTCCCAGTAGGGAAAATTCATATTACCTTGTGAAATTTCTGTAACAAAATGCAAAATCATAGAAACATTCATTAATGAGGTATTTTCACAACAAAGAATATATCAATCTTTGGACTTGGCAGAGTAAAGCAGTTTGACTTGGTTTGGCAGCACTTCGTTTTGTTTCTGGTGGTGGTGGTTTACTTGTTATGTTTTCAGCTATCATGCCAAAGATCTGCTCTGTAAGTTCAAGTATTTGGAATGAGTTGTACAGTTGAAAAATGGTAGCAAGAACACATTAAAATATGAGGGCGAACTCCTTTCTTAATTTTTGAAGTCCTATTTAGAGGTTTCATTGACTGGTCTTCTACCAGTTTAACAAAAAAACCGGAACATTTTAGCATGGTACATACTTTGCATCTACAAAATTGCTCATAAAAATTTATCAAATGTGCTCTCTAGGGATACAAAAGTACTCCCTTTTGCTGTCAGTAATACCTCAGTGCAGATGATACAGTTCTGTTTTATTGCTGAATATAAATGAACTATATGAATGTACATATACAGAACCATCAAAACCATAATCTAAACATTTACAATCTCCCATTATTTCTGGGCATCACTATATTCTTGTTCAGTGTTTGCAAACTCACAACCTCTGCATCAAGTTAAGCTCCTATGGCTCATATGCTCAGAAGTAATCAATTTACCATAAAAATCAGCAGCTTAAAACAAGACACAATTTTAGCTAAGTTACCTAAGTCAAGAATCCATGATGAGTTTGCTGGGCCCTCTGTTTAAAGGTCTCTTGCCTGTTGTAATTCCTCGGTCAGCTGGGATGTAGTTATCTCAAGGTTTAACTGGGGAAACATCCACTTCCAAGTTCATGTGGCAGGATTCTCTTCTTTGCAAGCTGTTCGACTGAGGGCCTTAGTTTCTCACTGGTAGTTGGCCAGAGGGAATTCTCAGTTTCTTGCTTGTGGATCTTTCCAAGGAGTCAACTTGTTTCATGAATCCATGCAAACTGGGCAGGCAATAGAGAGAGTCTGCTGTTAAGACGAAAGTGACAATCTTATGTAAGCTAGTTATAAAGTGACAGCCTAGCACTTACAGTACTTTCTGTTGGTTAGAATGTAGTTACTATGTTCAGCCCACACTCAACAAAAGGAGTTACACAAGGACTGTAATGTTGAAAAGCTATGGAGGAAAAATGACCAAAAATTCATATACATCTGGGACTCATGCTTCAGTCATGTTCTGATCAATCTTCTAGAAGCAGCTCTCTGATCATATCATGAACCTGCCTAATAAACACAGCAAAGATCCTCTTGCCCAAAGCCACCCACAGTCAGACTCCAGTCTCATATCCAATTTTTCTGTTTTCTCTTACTGTTCATGAATTCCATGCTCTAACCAGTACTGTGAGTTGAATTCACAAAGGGCTTGCTCTGTATATTTGTTGTGTTGCTTCCTTGCCTGACATAAGGAATTCTTCTTTTATTATAAAGTAAGGTTTTTAGCCTGGAAAAAAAAGAGAGGGCAATGGAAAGCACATTATTTTTTTCTTCAAATATGTAGAGAGAGAGAGCACTGATTATGCCAATGTTTAGAAGATTAAAAGGGCAGGATTTCAGGTTTAATGGGGAATTTTTGANAAGGAATTCTTCTTTTATTATAAAGTAAGGTTTTTAGCCTGGAAAAAAAAGAGAGGGCAATGGAAAGCACATTATTTTTTTCTTCAAATATGTAGAGAGAGAGAGCACTGATTATGCCAATGTTTAGAAGATTAAAAGGGCAGGATTTCAGGTTTAATGGGGAATTTTTGACAGCCATCAAGGTGGTCCAACAATGAAATGAACTGTGAGAACTGTGAAATTACAAACAGTGATTTTTTGAATTTTTTGTGTGTTCAAATGAAGGGGAAAAAATTGTCCATTATGGGGATAAAGAGATATCAGTGTTCAACAGAAGTTAAAATGAAAGGACTTCCAAGGCATCTTCCAACTCTTTGGATTCTGTCAAACTATGAATCATAAAGATAAAAAGCAAAACTATTCTCTTTGATATGCAAAAATGAAAAATGATTTACATAATAAAATTTAAAAATAAATCATATTTGCTGTTTAGATGGTGGGTATTGTTCAAACTCAGAAATCTTTTTTTTTTATATTTTCCCTCTTAAGTGAAGTTGATCAGTCATGTCCAACACTTTGCAACCCTGTGGACTGTGTCCATGGGATTTTCCAGGCAAGAGTACTAGAGTGGGTTGCCACTTCCTTCTCCAGGGGATCTTCCCAACCCAAGGATCGAACCCGGGTCTCCCGCATTGTAGGCAGATGCTTTACCATCTGAGCCACCAGGAAGTCTCTTCTAATTCATAGTTTTTGTAATAAACTATGGAATTACCTAATATTCCAAATTTTAAAATAAATATATTTATGATCAATGTGCAGAAATTAAATGTTTTATTTGTGTAAGAAGAAAGATGGTGCCATTTAAATGCCTTTTCCTATCAATTATCTTCCTAAGAATTTCCATAAAAATAATTCAGTCTACATTTTCACAGAATCTTTGGTTACTGTTCATTTTAGGTTTATTGATGACACTGAAAATTCAGAAAAATATTGACTTTGTTTGAGAAAATTCACAGATGCAACAGCTGCCAAAAATCTTATTGCTGTCTCTCTGGGTAAGTTGGAGGAAGCAGTATTATGAATGATGCTATGAATCATCACATGGGAAAAGAGATATCTAAAAGCACAACTTTCAACTTCAACAGTGAGACAGGAAGGGAGACAGCAATCAAGGGAACTGGTGATGTCCAGTCCTTAATGGAGCACCTGGTTAACTGTCCCTCTGGATGGTATCTAGTAGAAAAGAGATAATCTTTAGACAAAAACTGAAATGATTTTTTATTTATTTTTAAAATTAATTTATTTTAATTGGAGGCTAATTACAATATTGTAGTGGTTTTTGCCATACACTGACATGAATCAGCCATGGGTGTACATGTGTCCCACATCCTGAACCCTCCTCTTACCTCCCTCCCCATCCCATTCCTCAGGGTCAACCCAGTGCACTGGCCCTGAGCACCCTGTCTCATGCATCAAACCTGGACTGGCGATCTGTTTCACATATGGTAATATACATGTTTCAATGCTATTCTCTCAAATCATCTCAACCTCACCTTCTCCCACAGAGTCCAAAAATCTGTTCCTTATATCTGTGACTCTTTTGCTGTCTTGCATATAGGGTCATTGTTACCATCTTTCTAAATTCCATATATTACTGTATTGGTATATTTTCTTCCTGATTTACTTCACTCTGTATAATAGGCTCCAGTTTCATCCATGTCTTTAGAACTGATTCAAATGCATTCCTTTTAATAGCTGAGTAACATTCCATTGTCTATATGAACCACACTTTTCTTATCTATTCATCCATCAATGGACATCTAGGTTGCTTCCATGTCCTAGCTATTGTAAACAGTGCTACAATAAGCATTGGGGTACACATGTCTCTTTCAGTTCTGGTTTCTTCAGTGTGTATGCCCAACAGTGGGATTGCTGGGTCATATGGCAGTTCTATTTCCAGTTTTTTAAGGAAACTCCATACTGTTCTCTGTAGTGGCTGTATTAATTTGCATTCCCACCAATAGTGTAAGAGGGTTCTCTTTTCTCTGAACCCTCTCCAGCATTTATTGTTTGTAGACTTTTTGATAGCAGCCATTCTGACCAGTGTGAGATGGTACCTCACTGTGGTTTTGATTTGAATTTCTCTGATAATGAATGATGTTGAGCATCTTTTCATGTGTGTGTTAGCCATCTGTATGTCTTCTTTGGAGACATTTCTGTTTAGTTCTTTGGCGCATTTTTTGATTGGGTCGTTTATTTGTCTGGAATTGAGCTGCATGAACTGCTTGTATATTTTTGAGATTAATTCTTTGTCAGTTACTTCATTTGCCATTATTTTCTCCCATTCTGAAGGCTGTCTTTTCACCTTGCTTATTGTTTCCTTCATTGTTCAAAAGCTTTAAAGTTTAATTAGGTCCCATTTGTTTATTTTTGCTTTTATTTCCATTACTCTGGCAGGCGGGTCATAGAGGATCCTGCTGTGATTTATGTCAGAGAGTGTTTTGCCTATGTTTCCTCTAGGAGTTTTATAGTTTCTGGTCTTACATTTAGAGCTTTAATCCATTTTGAGTTTATTTATGTGTATGGTGTTAGAAAGTGTTCTAGTTTCATTCTTCTACAAGTGGTTGACCAGCTTTCCCAGCACCACTTGTTAAAGAGATTGTCTTTCCTCCATTGTATATTCTTGTCTCCTTTGTCAAAGATAAGGTGTCCATAGGTGTGTGGATTTATCTCTGGGCTTTCTATTTTGTTCCATTGATCTATATTTCTGTCTTTGTGCCAGTACCATACTGTTTTGATGACTGTGGCTTTGTAGTAGAGCCTGAAGTCAGGCAGGTTGATTCCTCCAGTTCCATTCTTCTTTCTCAAGATTGCTTTGGCTATTCGAGGTTTTTTGTATTTCCATACAAATCTTGAAATTATTTGTTCTAGCTCTGTGAAAAATACCGCTGGTAGCTTGATAGGAATAGCATTGAATCTGTAGATTGCTTTGGGAAGTATACTCATTTTCACAATATTGATTCTTCCAATCCATGAACATGGTATATTTCTCCATCTATTAGTGTCCTCTTTGATTTCTTTCATCAGTGTTTTATAATTTTCTATATATAGGTCTTTAGTTTCTTTAGGTAGGTATATTCCTAAGTATTTTATTCTTTTTGTTGCAATGGTAAATGGAATTGATTCCTTAATTTCTTTTTCTACTTTCTCATTATTAGTGTATAGGAATGCAAGGGATTTCTGTGTGTTGATTTTATATCCTGCAACTTTACTATATTCATTGATTAGCTCTAGTAATTTTCTGGTGGAGTCTTTAGGGTTTTCTATGTAGACGATCATGTCATTTGCAAACAGGGAGAGTTTTACTTCTTTTTTCCCAATCTGGACCCCTTTTATTTTTCTTCTCTGATTGCTGTGGCTAAAACTTCCAAAACTATGTTAAATAGTAATGGTGAGAGTGGGCATCCTTGTCTTGTTCCTGACTTTGGGGGAAATGCTTTCACTTTTTCACCATTGAGGATAATGTTTGCTGTGGGTTTATCATATATGGCTTTTATTATGTTGAGGTATGTTCCTTCTATTCCTGCTTTATCAGGGTTTTTATCATAAATGAATGTTGAATTTTGTCAAAGGCTTTCTCTGCATTTATTGAGATAATCATATGGTTTTTATCTTTCAGTGTGTTAATGTGGTGTATCACATAGATTTATTTGTGAATATTGAAGAATCCTTGCATCCATGGGATAAAGCCCATTTGGTCATGATATATGATATTTTTAATATGTTGTTGGATTCCGTTTGCTAGAATTTTGTTAAGGATTTTTGCATATATGTTCATCAGTGATATTGGCCTGTAGTTTTCTTTTTTTGTGGCATCTCTGTTTGGTTTTGGTATTAGGGTGATGGTAGTGATCTGGTCCCATCACTTCATGGGAAATAGATGGGAAAACAATGGAAACAGTGTCAGACTTTATTTTAGGGGGCTCCTAAATCACTGCAGATGGTGATTACAGCCATGAAATTAAAAGACAATTACTCCCTGGAAGGAAAGTTATGACCAACATACATAGCATATTCAAAAGCAGAGACATTACTTTGCCAACAAAGATCCATCTAGTCAAGGCTATGGGTTTTCCAGTAGTCATATATGGATGTGACAGCTGGACTGTGAAGAAAGCTGAGAGCTGAAGAATTGATGCTTTTGAACTGTGGTGTTGGAGAAGACTCTCGAGAGTCCCTTGGACTACAAGGAGATCCAACCAGTCCATTCTAAAGGAGATCAGTCCTGGGTGTTCTTTGCAAGGAATGATGCTAAAGCTGAAACTCCAGTACTTTGGCCACCTCATGCAAAGAGATGACTGATTGGAAAAGACTCCTGCTGGGAGGGTTTTGAGGCAGAAGGAGAATGGGATGACAGAAGTCGAGATGGCAGGATGGCATCACTAACTCAATGGACGTGAGTGTGAGTGAACTCCGGGAGTTGGTGATGGACAGGGAGGCCTGGTGTGCTGCAATTCATGGGGTCACAAAGAGTTGGACAAAACTGAGCAACTGAACTGAACTGATTCTCATAGAATGAGTTTGGCAGTTTACCTTCCTCTGTAATTTTCTGGAAGAGGTTGAGTAGGATAGGTGTTAGCCTTTCTCTAAATTTTTGGTAGAATTCACTTGTGAAGCCATCTGGTCCTGGGCTTTTATTTGTTGGAAGACTTTTAATTACAGTTTCCATTTCTGTGCTTGTGATGGTTCTGTTAAGGTTTTCTATTTCTTCCTGTTCAGTTTTGGAAGGTTATACTTTTCTAAGAATTTGTCCATTTCTTCCAAGTTGTCCATTTATTTGGCATATAGTTTCTGATAGTAGTCTCTTATGATCCTTTGTATTTTTGTGTTGTCTGTTGTTATCTCTCCATTTTCATTTCTAATTTTGCTTATTTGATTTTTCTCCCTTTTTTCTTGATGAGTTTGGCTAATTGTTTGTCAAACTTATTTATTTTCTCAAAGAACCAGCTTTTAGCTTTGTTGATTTTTCTATAGTCTCCTTTGTTTCTTTTGCACTTATTTCTGCCCAAATTTTTATGATTTCTTTCCTTCTGCTAACTCTGGGGTTCTTCATTTCTTCTTTTTCTAGTTGCTTTAGGTGTAAAGTTAGGCTCTTTATTTGATTTTTCTCTTGTTTCTTGAAGTAAAGCTTGTATTGCTATAAACCTTCCTCTTAGCACTGCTTTTAGTGAATCCCATAGGTTTTGGGTTATTGTGTTTTCATTTTCATTCATTTCTATATATATTTTGATTTCATTTGTGATTTGTTGGTTATTCAGAAGCATGTTGTTTAGCCTGCACATGTTTGTATTTTTAATAGTTTTTTTTTCCCCTGTAGTTGACATCTAATCTTACTGCATTGTAATCAGAAAAGACACCTGAAATGTTTTCAATTTATTTTTAAATTTACCAGGGCTAGATTTATGGCTCAGGATGTGGTATATCCTGGAGAATGTGCCATGTGCACTTGAGAAAAAGGTTAAATTCATTGTTTGGGGGTGAAATGTCCTATAGATATCAATTAGGTCTAACTGGTTCATTGCATCATTTAAAATTTTGTTTCCTTGCTAATTTTCTGTTTAGTTGATCTATCCATAGGTTTAGTGGTATATTAAAGTCTCCCACTATTATTGTGTTACTGTTAATTTCCCCTTTCATACTTGTTACCATTGGTCTTATATATTGCAGTGCTCCTATGTTGGGTGCATATATATTTATAATTGTTATATCTTCTTGGATTGATCCTTTGATCATTATGTAGTGTCTTTCTTTGTCTCTTTTCACAGCCTTTATTTCAGTCTCTTTTATCTGACATGAGTATTGCTACTCCTGCTTTCTTTTGGTCTCCATTTGCATGAAACATCTTTTTTTCAGCACTTATGTGTCCCTTGGTTTGAGGTGGGTCTCTTGTAGGCAGCATATATAGGGGTCTTATTTTTGTATCTATTCAGCCAGTCTTTGTCTTTTGATTGGGGCATTTGACCCATTTACATTTAAGGCAATTATTGATAAGTATGATCCCTTTGCCATTTACTTTGTTGTTTTGGGTTTGAGTTTATAAACCTTTTCTGTGTTTCCTGTCTAGAGAAGATCTTTTAGCATTCATTGAAGAGCTGGTTTGGTGGTGCTGAATTCTCTCAAGTTTTGCTTCTCTGTAAAACTTTTGATTTCTCCTTCATATTTGATGAGATCTTTGCTGGGTATAGTAATCTGGGTTACAGATTTTTTTTCTTTCATCACTTTAAGTATGCCCTGCTATTCCCTTCTGGCCTGAAGAGTTTCTATTGAAAGATATGCAGTTATCCTTATGGGAATCTCCTTGTGTGTTATTTGTTGCTTTTCCCTTGGTGCTTTTAATATTTGCTCTTTGTGTTTGATCTTCATTAATTTGATCAATATGTGTCTTGGGGTGTTTTGCTTTGTATTTATCCTGTTTGGGACTCTCTCGGTTTCTTGAACTTGAGTGGCTATTTCCTTCCTCATTTTAGGGAAGTTTTCAACTATTATGTCCTCAAGTATTTTCTCATGGCCTTTTTGTTTGTCTTCTTCTTCTGGGACTCCTATGATTAGAATGTTGGGGCATTTGACATTGTCCCAGAAGTCTCTGAGGTTGTCTTTGTTTCTTTTAATTCTTTTTTCTCTTTTTCTCTCTGCTTCATTTATTTCTACCATTCTATCTTACACCTCACTTTTCCTAGCTTCTGCCTCAATTATTTTACTGTTGGTTCCCTCCAGAGTGCTTTGGATCTCAGTTGTTGCATTTTTCATTATCCCTTTTTTATTTCTTCTAGGTCCTTGTTAAACATTTCTTGCATCTTCTCAATCCTTGTCTCTAGTCTATTTATCTGTAACTCCATTTTGTTTTCAAGATTTGAGATCACCTTTACTATCATATTCTGAATTCTTTTTCAGGTAGACTCCCTATCTCCTCCTTTGTTTGGTTTGGTGGACATTTATCCTGTTCCTTTAACTGCTGAATAGTTCTCTGCCTTTTCATTTTGTTTAGATTGCTGTGTTTGGGGTGGCCTTTCTGTATGCTGGAAGTTTGTGGTTTCTCTTTATTGCAGAGGTTGCTTCCTGTAGGTGGGGTTGGACTAGTGGCTTATCAAGGTTTCCTGGTTAGGGAAGCTTGCATCATTGTTCTGGTGGGTGGAGCTGGATCTCTTCTCTCTGGAGTGCAATGAAGTGTCCAGTAGTGAGTTTTGAGGTGTCTGTGGGTTTGGTGTTCCTTTGGGCAGCCTGTATATTAATGCTCAGGGCTATGTTCCTGCATTGCTGGAGAATTAGTGTGCTGTGTCTTGCTCTGGAACTTGTTGGCTCTTGGGTGGGGCTTGGTTTTAGTGTAGGTATGGAGGCTTTTGGATGAGTTCTTGTTGATTAATGTTCCCTGGAGTCAAGAGTTTTCTGGTGTTCTCAAGTTTTGGATCTAAGTCTCCTGCCTCTGGCTTTCAGTCTTAATCTTACAGTAGCCTCAAGACTTCTCCATACATACAGCACTGATGAAAAAGCATCCAGGTTAATGGTGAAAAACTTCGGCACAGTGAGGGACACCCAGAGAGGTTCACAGAGTGACATGGAGAAGAGAAGAGGGAGGAGGGAGATAGAGGTGACCAGGAGGAGAAGAGGGAGAATCCAAAGGGAAGAGAGCAGTCTAGCCAGTAATCAGTTCCTTGAGTGTTCCTCACAGCCCAGAATACCCAGAGAGATTCACAGAGTTAAGTAGAGAAGAAAAAGAGGAGGAGGAAATAGAGCTGACCTGGGGGAGAAAAGGGAGAGTTAGAAGGGGAGAGAGCAATCAAGCCAGTAATCATAATCCTAAGTAGATTCTTATAGGTGAAAAATTGATAATCTATCTAGAGTAGAAGTTAGACACTCAAAAATACAATATTAAAAATATAAAACAAAATCAATCACAAAAATTATAAAAAATATATATGAAATTTGCTTTTAAAGTAGGGTATTCTTTTTTTTTTTATAAGATAATAGTAGGTTATAATGGAGAAGGCAATGGCACCCCACTCCAGTATTCTTGCCTGGAAGACCCCATGGATGGAGGAGCCTAGAAGGCTGTAGTCCATGAGGTCGCTGAGGGTAGGACATGACTGAGCAACTTCAATTTTACTTTTCAGTTTCACTCTTCACTTTCATGCATTGTAGAAGGAAATGGCAACCCACTCCACTGTTATTGCCTGGAGAATCCCAGGGACAGGGGAGCCTGGTGGGCTGCCGTCTATGGGGTCGCACAG
>SJYA01001456.1:1296151-1337389 GCA_006410615.1 Neotragus moschatus
TTTTTTTTTTTTTTTTTTTTTCCAGTGGTCACTTATTTAGGCTCATTTGCTCAATTGTGCTGTGGGGAGGGAGGAACACTGCAAACAAATATCACTGGCATGTGTGGGGAGTGCTGGCAGGACCACACTGGGTTTGCCCCAGCTCATGGCACATTTGCTTTCCCGGTCTACACTGCTCAGGCTCCAGGTTGCTCTGCAGGAGAACTGTTCAAAGTGGGCCCTGGGTTTCATGCACTTCCCAGGTCTAAGCTGCTCAGGTTCAGGTTCTGGGGTACTCCACAAAGGCACAGGCTCGGTTGGACGTGTGTTTGTGCCCTTCCCAGGTCCGAGGAGCTCACACAACCAGGTGCTTGGTGAGTGCACTGCCCTAGGTGGGCTTTGCGTCTTAATCACCTCCCTGGATGTCACCTGCCTGCCTCTCTGCCTCCGGAAGGGGGATAGGTTGGTCCGCAAAAGGTATTCGGTCAATTCTTTGTTCTGAGTGGGCCAGGCTGCCCCTTAGGTTAGAGCTTTTTGTGGGAAAGTTCTCTCTCTCTCTCTTTTTTTTCTTCTCTTTCTGGCTATCCCACAGTTTGGGTTGCTATCTCACGTTAGCTCCCTCAGATTGTCCTCAGGGCATTCAGGCCTGGTCCTTACCCTAAGAATGCAACCTGCACCTCCGTTTAGCCCCCACTCACTGGTGGCTGATGTGAGCATCTGGGCTACTTCTCCACAGTTTATCCACGTACTCTGTGGGCTTTTTTTTTTTTTAACTCTCCCAATTATGTTGCCCTCTGAGATTCCCAAATTTCTCACAGACCTGCTGGTGAGAGGGTTTCCTGGTGTTTGGAAACCTCCTCGTTTACACCTCCCTCCTCCGGATGGGTCTCCGTCCCTAACTCTTTTATCTCTCTTTGTGTCTTTTATATTTTGTCCTACCTCCTTTTGAAGAGAATGGGCTGCCTTTCTGGGTGCCTGGTGTCCTCTGCCAGCATTCAGGAATTGTTTTATGGAAGTTGCTCAGCATTCAAATGATCTTTGATGAATTTGTGGGGGGAAATAGTGTTCTCCCTGTCCTATTCCTCTGCCATCTTCCCAAAGATCTGAAATGATTTTTTAAAAGAGAAAATTTGTCATTTACTTGTGTTTTACTTTCTCTGCAAAGTGATGTGTGAAGACAGGGACCTGCCTGATTTTTATGGCATGACCTAGTAACAACCATCACAAACACTGAAATAAATGTTTGCTTAATGAATCAGTCATTAAGTGAATGAATACAAGGATACATGAGACTCAAACGGGGTCCCAATATACTGATGGCTGTAGAACTTCAGATTCTGCTGAGTTGTTTGTTGTCCTGCATGCACAAATTGTGTGTCACAAAAACCAGGATTCTTATGTAAGACAACACTAATGTACACTAACTCCCTGATGATGAAAATAGACATGGCTGTACAGTTTCTGTCACATAGATGATGTCATTCAAGGCAAATAAGCCAGACAATAGACAATAAATTGGACTATTGCATAAATTTGGTACTATGGCCATATGATGGGACATACTCTTGTATAGGTGAGAGTGAAACTTCCTTTAACATAAATGGGAAGAAGTTAATTCTGGTACCTATGGCAGTGGATTTTAGATTAGGAAAAGAAAGTTTCTCCTGCTCTTCCCAGGGTTTCAAGTAGATCTGACTCTGAGATGCAGGAAGGGAAAAACTGCCTTAGACTCATAGACCTACTTTGTCAAAGCTTGCTAAAAATGTCATTACAGTTTGCAGTGTGAAGCCCATTGGCTGGCCATGGAGCATCGGTGAGGTAAGTGCCAAGTTTCAGAGGGGGAGGGGGCTAAATGCAGCATATAGTGCAAGCGGGGCAGGACGCACGCAGCTAGCCCCTCCACCCAGACACACACAGAACGGTATTTGTTGGAGGAGTTTGTGAGACATTCTCTCTACCCTCAGAGCTCTAGGACTAATGCATCTTTCCTCCTCCTTAAACCACTGGTGAATATCTCCTGGAACTAAAGAAAGACAGTGTGGTGGAGCAGCCAGGTGGAGACAAAATGGCAGAGTAGAAAGATGAGGTCACCTTTGACAGAAAGACCAAAATCACAACTAACTATGGATTAACTGCCAACCAAAANCTCTAGGACTAATGCATCTTTCCTCCTCCTTAAACCACTGGTGAATATCTCCTGGAACTAAAGAAAGACAGTGTGGTGGAGCAGCCAGGTGGAGACAAAATGGCAGAGTAGAAAGATGAGGTCACCTTTGACAGAAAGACCAAAATCACAACTAACTATGGATTAACTGCCAACCAAAATAAATAAAAAAATAAATCCTACATCCAAAGACAAAGAAGAATCCATAAAAGTACAAATGGGCGTAATCCTAATACAATCAAATCCTATACCTGCCAGGGATAACCTGGCATCTTTTAAGAAACTAAAAACTGATAAACCTGTAACCAGACTCAAGACAGTATGGTACTGGCACAAAGACAGAAATATAGATCAATGGAACAAAATAGAAAGCCCAGAGATAAATCCACACACCTATGGACCTATCTTCGACAAAGGAGGCAAGAATATACAGTGGATTAAAGACAATCTCTTTAACAAGTGGTGCTGGGAAAACTGGTNAAAGAAAAAACAAACAAGAAAAACATGGAGAGAGCTCAAATCAATAACATTAGAAATGAAAAAGTTACAGTGGACCATGCAGAAATACAAAGGATCATAAGAGACTATTACAAGTGACTTTATGGCAATAAAATGGGCAACTTAGAAGAAATGCACAAATTCTTAGAAAGGTACAAACTTCCAGTACTGTACCAGGAAGAAACAGAAAGTATGAACAGACTAATCAGAAATACTGAAACGGAAACTGTGATTAAAAACTCCCAAAGAAAAATCCAGGGCTAAATGTCTTCACAAGTGAATTCTGTCCATCACTTACTCTTCTTAAACTCTTCCAAAAAATTACAGAGGAAGAATGGGTGGAAGACCAAAACAGACATTTCTCCACAGAAGGCATACAGATGGCCAGGAGGTACATGAAAAGATGCTCAAAGCCCAGAGATAAACCCATGTACCTATGGTCAATTAATCTATGACAAAACAGGTCAGAATATATAATGAAGGAAAGAGTGTCTCTTCAACAAAATGGTGTTGGGAAAATAGGACAGCTACACNAACAGACATTTCTCCACAGAAGGCATACAGATGGCCAGGAGGTACATGAAAAGATGCTCAAAGCCCAGAGATAAACCCATGTACCTATGGTCAATTAATCTATGACAAAACAGGTCAGAATATATAATGAAGGAAAGAGTGTCTCTTCAACAAAATGGTGTTGGGAAAATAGGACAGCTACACATTAAAAAAATAAAATTAGAACATTTTTTAACATCATACACAAAAATAAACTCAAAATGGATTAAAGACCTGATGTAAGACTTGACGCTATAAAATGTGAAAACAAAACAGTCTTTTGACATAAATCACAGGAATATCTTTTTTGATCTGTCTTCTAGAGTAATGGAAATAAAATTAAACATGGGATCTAATAAAATTTATGAGCTTTTATGCACAGCAAAGGAAACCATAAACAAAATGAAAAGACAACCCAAAGAAAGGGAGGAATATTTGCAAACAATGCAACCTACAAGGGATTAATCCCCCAAATTTACAAACAGCTCTTGCAGCTCAGTATAAAAAATAAAAATAATAAAAAATGGGCAGAAGATCTAAATAGACATTTCTCCAAAGAAGACACACAGACAGCCAAAAGGCACGTGAAAAGAGGCACAACATCACTAATTAGTAGAGCAATGCAAATCAAAATTACAATAAGGTATCACCTCACACCAGTCAGAATGGCCATCATCAAAGAGTCTACATGGGAGTTCCCTGGTGGCCTACTAGTTAGGATTTCAGACTCACAGCTGTGGCTTGGGTTTGATCCCTGGTTGGAGAACTGAAACCAACCCCTACAAGCCATGTGGCATGGTCAAAAAAGAGTCTACAAACAACAAATGCTGGGGGGAGTGTGGAGAAAAGGGAACCCTCCTATACTGTTGATGGGAGTCTAAATTGGTAAAACCATTGTGGAGAACAGTATGGAGACTCCTTTAAAAACTAAAAACAGAGCTAATCTATGATCCAGCAATCCTACTACTGGGCATATATAGAGAAAACCATGGTTTAAAAGCATAGAGTCACCTGAATGTTCAGTGTAGTGCTGTTTAAAATAGTCAAGACATGGATGCAACCACATTTCCACTGACAGATGAATGGATAAAGATGTGGTACATATATACAAAGGAATATTACTCAGCCATTAAAAGAAAGGAAGTAATGCCATTTGCAACAACATCGATGGACCTGGAGATTATCATATTAAGTCAAGTCAGACAAAGACAAATATCATATGATATTGTTTACATGCAGAACCTGAAAAATGACTCAAATGAACCTGTTTACAAACCAGAAAGAGATTCACAGACTTAAGAGGACAAACTTGTGGTTTCAAGAAGGGAAGGATCGGGAGGACAAATTGGGGGTTAGGGATTGACATTGACATGTACACACTACTATATTTAAAATAGATAATCAACAAGTACCTATACTGTATAGTACTTGAACTACTGTTCAATATTCTATAATAACCTGGATGGAAAAAGAATTTGCATAAGGATATATGAATATGTAACTGAATCATTTTGCTGTACACCTGAAACTAAGACAACATTTTTAATCAATTAAACTTCAATATAAAATAAACATTTTTAATGTAATAACAGAAAAAAATTGCAATGTGAACTCTGCCTTATATTTGGGAAGAAGTGAACACATTCTTGAGTGTTCCAGTCACAGTAGCAAGACAGTTATCAGAGAAGTGGTACTACAGCAGGGGGTGGGGAAGTGGGGGGCAATCAACAGAAACAGCCCAGTTTCTTGTACACTGTGGAAGGCCAGAGGAAAAAGTCCCTGAAAAGTGTTTGAAAAGATTCTGAAGACATTTAGTAAGTGGTCATTTGGTAACAAGGTACTTCATCTGTAAAATGGGACAATAATACTTGTCTCTGCTTTCCTCTGGAAAAGTTATGAAATGTAAAATAATTCATGACTGTGATGTGTTTGAACACCTTGGAAGAAATATGATATATAAGCATATGATATCATGATTACCTCCATAATAAAAAGAAAATATTAAAATAACAATAATATGTACACTTTCAACACCTGCAGTTATATATGAAATATGTAACTCTTTTTATTGTTTTCTATGTAATTCACTCCACCTGCATTAAAAAATGCACCCCAATGGTCCAATTTTTAAAAATGTATAAAATTTAGACAGGTACTTATTCTTTTATTCACCCCATTGTGCCTAGGTCTCACAGAACATATTTTAAATAATATACTACCACAAAGAGACCACTTCAATACAGATCTCCAAAGTATGGGTTAGTTAAAAAAAATTACTTTTAAAGGAAAACATCTGGCACCTCATAAATATATATCACCTTTTGTCAAGAGTTTCTCAAACTCTCTTCATATATATTTCACTTATAAGCATTATTAATTCAGCATATTGTACATTGGTTTGAAAGTAGTCCCAAAGCAGAATTACATATGTAAAATATGTGCTGTAATATCTAGGCCCATGCAGCTCATAAAGAACATTAACCATGATGCTAAATCCTTTTGATTTAATGTGTTCTGTTAGCTAACAGGGGTGATTTTTTAAAGCCCAGATACAAGAAAATACTCCAGTTAAGCTTAAAGACAGCTATTTATTCTGACTAATTTTTTTTTCTCTTTTGTGACATTTAGCAAATTATTCTAGGCTTACATTTAGCTTGTGTCAAAAATATGTCTGAAATACTTTACTCTGGTTTATCTCTTCATCTAAAAATATTTTTCAGAGGTGTCTTGCCTTTACAAAGGCTGAATCTGAAACACCTAACTGGTATTTCTCCTATTTTCAGAGGATACTGTAAAAAAGAATATTCGTTAATGCCCTTCGGCAATTTTTCCTGTCATTAATGATCTTACTGTGAAGTTATTTGTTGTACTTCAGTTTTTGTGTTTTTTCCTGTACAAGTAAATGCCAATTCCTCTTGCTGTGTCTTTAATGATGCTGGGGAAAATACAATCAGGTTTATTGTTATATTTTCATAACGGTGCATATATTTAGTTCATAAATCTTGCTACTGGAAAAATAATAACACTCCTTTAGCCGTTTCTGACAAATTAGAGGCATTTTTCTTTTTGTATTTTCATATTTCTTTCAACTCCTTCAAGAAATGAATGCCACAAAATGGGCAGAGTTAAAGCTAAAAGTTGTGAAGTTTTATGGCCTGAAAGACTAAATGGGCTGTTTACCTTACTCATATCCCTGGCGCCTCATCTAAAACTATTGACTTTCTGGGACTACGTTAGGCAGTGGAGATACAGTGACAAAACAGAATTTCTAACCATACAGAGCTTTCAACATAAAAGAGAGCAACGAATAAGTAAACAAATAGTTAAATACCTTAAAATTGTTTTAGTGCTCCAAGGGAAAAATATAAATGGATCTGCCTCAGAATTAAAAGAAAGGACCTTCTTTGGATGGTCAGAGGTATCCTCTCTTAATACCGGATGTTAAGGGTATCATGCTGATATCTTGATTAAACAATGAATGAGACATACATTTAACTTCCTTCTCAAAATCATATTAAAATAACTATCTAAATATACAGTATATACAGAGAAAATACTGTATCCAGCATTAGAAAACATGGAAGAATAACTGTCTCACACCAGGAACTTCAGGGAAATTCTCTACACAAGGAGAATCTGCACAGACAACTTCTTGTATGTACCCAAATGAATACCTTGCTTGGGAAACAAGTGAAGAGATCCCAAAAGAACTCACTAGCAGTAACTTGCAGAAAAACTGGGTATCAGGACAGTAAGATAGTAATTTGTGATTCTATCAAAATTTCAATTAAATGCCCAATTTCTGTCTGCCTTACACATCTGATCCCATGGCACTCGCTCCTGGTATATCCTGGGAAGTGCCCCCTGCTAAATAATAGCTGCCATGGTAAACACAGAAAGGTGGTCTTTGAATGGAGAGAGGCTCCCACTGCAAAGCCCATCACATTGGTCTCTCTCTAGATACCTCTGGAAATGGAGGTCTAAACTGACAAAGTAAAACTATGATACATGGAAACTTTATTCTTATCCCTTCATTTCAGCTTGAAAGACAGTCTCACAACCTCCGACAGGTCCCAATTCACACCAGAGCATAATGATCCAAGAGAGTTCTCTGTAAGGAGAAACTAGTATAAAAAAATCACCAGCTATAGGAAATTACATAAAAGTGCAAAAGAGTATAACTCAGAAGAGCAGTCAGAAGAGTTAGGTTTTCTGACGAAATCCTAACCATTTTGAAAGCATGTTTAATCAGTGTCCCTTTATAGAAGTCAAGGCAACAGTACAGACAACCATAGGGGATGAACCAGAAGAAACTACACAGAGAACAATACAATCACTGAATTAGAAACCTCAGTGAAGCAGATATTAGCAGATTGAAAAGGCAGAAACTGTTATAATTACTCTCCAATTAAAATAAACAAATAAATTTAAGAAGAAAGAAAAGGCAGAAACTAATAAAACAAATTTTCACTGTGAGCCAGTCTTCTTAGCACAGTGGAAACAGAAACGAAGAGGATGAAGCCCTTCTCTTCATGGACTGTATGTTCCACTGGAGAAAGAGAGACAGAGACACAGTGAGCAATTAAACATCTGCTTTACTGGAAGATGACACATGTAATCAAAAATCTATTAAAAAAAAAAGAGGGAGTAGAGAGCAAGGATAACAGGTTGCAGTTTACAATGCAGGAGGTCAAAGAAGTCCTCACTGAGAAAGTGACACTAGAAAGACTTCATGTTGTAGAAGACACTGTGTGACTTCTGCAGCCAAGTTATAAAAGACATGGGAGCTTCTGTCTTGATTTCTTAGTTCACCCTCAAGGGGGGCCAGCTGTCATGGCATGAGGACACTCCCTCAGCTCATGAAGAGGCTATCATGGAGAAGAAATAATGTTTCCCACCAACAGCCAATACCAACTTGCCACACATGTAAGCAGTCGCTTTGGAAGTTAATCTCCCAGGCCCAGTAAATACATGCATATATCAGATGGAAACAGTTCCAGCTAACATCTTGCTGTATTCTATAAGAAGGGAAGATAGAATTTCTCAGCCAAGATGCCTTCAAATTCTGGAGCCAAAGAATCTGTGAGAGCTAATAGTTAAAATTTTAAATCACCAAGTTTCAGGGATAATTTGCTAGGCAGCAGTAGATAATCAACACACATGCAGATATCCAGAGGAAGAACATCCAGAAACACAACCAGAAAGAAGAGCAAGGGTTAGTCTCTGAGATAAGAATATGCCTGGTATGTTTGAAGAAGCATAAGGAGCCCAAACTAGCTGGATCTCCGTAAGGAAAAAGAGAACTGGATTTAAGTGGAGAGGTAGGAGCCAGATGTATAGGACTCAGTAAGCCATGGAGAAAACTTTGGGTTTTATGTTAAAAAAGAAGAGTAAATTTTAAATTCAGAAGTGACATAACCTGATTTAGAGTTTAAAACAGTCACTCTGGCTGAGGCTCCAAATACACTGCTATTGGGTGAGTGGGTGGGGATTGGGCAGTATGGTGGAGCAGACAGTGAACAAGTCTTGGGTAGAGATTAGTTAGGAGATTATGGTAACAATCCAAGCACAAATGATAGTGACTTATACCAGACTGGGACAGTTTCCCAGGTGGCTCAGTGGTAAAGAATCTGCCTGCCAATGTAGGAGACGCAGGAGACGTGGGTTCAGTCCCTGGGTTGGGAAGATCCCCTGGAGGAGGAAATGACAACCCCCTCTAGTATTCTTTCTGGGAAAATCCCATGGATAGAGGAGCCTGGCAGGCTACAGTCCACAGAGTCACAAAGAGTAGGCCATGACTGAGCATGCACACACACACACACAGTACCAGTGGAAGTGGTGGAAAGTGGAAAGATTTTGGACAAATATTGGAGAGAAGTCAAGAATTAGATGCAGGGTGAACAAAAAGGAATCTATGATGGTTCCTACATTTTTATCCTTAATAAGTAGAGTAACAGCCTTACATCTGAAAGATAATCATAAAGGACTATCTATAATATTTATTGAAGAAACTACAGGATAATGGGAAAAAAAACAAATAGGTTAGAAAAAGAATATACTTCTATAAATAAAAATTTTAGTTTGAAATTAAAATTTTCTCCATAAAATAGCATATAGAAGTGAAGAGTATTATTTATTAGAAAAAAATGGATGTAGTAAAATAATACAGAAAATAGCATAGACAGATTGATAATCTATCACAGATAATAAGAGAGATGTTATGAGATAAGGAGGATCTGACATGAATACAAGGCTGGTAATTCCATAACACCTAGTAAATTATTGGTAACATGGTAGCTCTCAATAAATATTTACATATTTACTGAATTAATGATAATACTAGGAAAAAAGTGTCAAGAGAAATTCCTATAGCAGCATAGGAATTTCTAGCTCTACCCCAACAAAAACATCAATTTTATTAACTATGTACATTCAAAAATATCTTCATACGAGTGAAAAATTCAAGGTGAGGGATTATAGCACATGCGTAAAGCAAGGTTAAGAAGCATATATTCACGCTACCTCCATCATCTTTTCCCCAAGCCTGGGCAGCCTGATGTGGACCAAGATATGCTCCCTGTGGGAGACAGAGACTGAGGCAAGCACTTGACTTTACCATGGAGCCCAGAACAGACGTAACCCAATTCCAGGCTGACTGGACCTTAGGTCTCTCTTTACATGCTTCTACTAACTCAGGCCCCTCACTTACTCTGGCATCTGCCAATTCCAGTGGCCTCAGTGGCTCCTGCAGTCTCAGGCAGCACATACACCACCAGGCTCCCCATGGGCTCCCACAAATCTAGGCCCCTAGCTCACCCTTACTCCTGTCCGCTCCTGAAGACATGGGCAGTTCCTGAGGCCCCAGGTGGCTCCCATGACACCAGGCTGTCACCCCAGTGCTGACTGGCTTCTATGACCCAGTGTGCTTCCTATGGCTCTAGGCTTTCAGTGGACTTCTTTGAAGCTAGGCTCTTTGCTTACCTTGGTGCCAGCTGGGTTCCATGGCAACTTTCATGGCACCAGGCTCCAAATGGGCACCTGTGAATACAGGCTCCCAGCTAAGTCCTATGCCAGGCTAGCTATGATAAAATCAGACTTTTGACCCATACAAGTTGCAGACCAGTATCCACAGACATAGACTCTAGACTAGCTCGACTGACCCAGGTTCACAGTGCCATGCTAGGCTCCAGCCCAGCATCTGAGACCCCAGGTTATACGCTGACTCTTGGAGCCACAGACTCCAGCTCATCCTGCTAGGAGAACGATCNTAGACTTTTGACCCATACAAGTTGCAGACCAGTACCCACAGACCTAGACTCTAGACTAGCTCGACTGACCCAGGTTCACGGTGCCATGCTAGGCTCCAGCTCAGCATCTGAGACCCCAGGTTATACGCTGACTCTTGGAGCCACAGACTCCAGCTCATCCCGCTAGGAGAACGATCTCAAAAACCTCAGTTTCTAGACTGGGTCCTACAAAACCTGGCTGCCAGTTCATCTCAGTATCAATTGACTCCTGTAGAATCAATATCTAGGTCTGCAACTGCATATCCAGGCACCAGTTGTGCCTGTCCAAAGACTCTGAGTGGCAAATTCATCCATGGTCTCCATCAAGTGGCCCACTCAGANAGGAGAAGGGGATGACAGAGGATGAGATGGCTGGATGGTATTACTGACTCGATGGACGTGAGTTTGAGTGAAATCTGGGATTTGGTGATGGACAGGGAGGCCTGGCATGCTGCGATTCATGGGGTCGCAAAGAGTCGGGCATAACTGAGTGAATGAACTGAAGTGATATATAGTAAAAGGGTGGTTCCAGTTAGAAATTTTATTAATAAAATTCTTTAATATATTATATGACATCAAGATAGCAAAGAAACTGTCATCTTTAGAAACCCGAATTCAATATGTACAGAACAATAAGTTCTATGCTTTTCACTTACTATGCCATACTATTTGAAATTTCTTGTCATTGCGATAAATAATAGTAGAACTAATCTATAAAGGAAGGCATCTAGAATATGTCGCTATCTATTTACCTAAAGAAAGCAAAGGGAAAAATTAAAAATACTTGAAAATGGTATATATGTTAGACATAAAATATAAAGAAATAAAAAGTTCCCATGGATACCTAATAGTATGTAAGATATGAGTCTCTATAGCAACCAAGGTCTAAAATATACAGGAATTAATTTATTAAGAAATGTTTATGAAAGGTATCACAAAACTTTGCAAAGGAACAAAGTATTTTTAAAAGAAAATATGAAAAGAATTCCATTTCTAAAAATTATCTGTAAATATAATGAAATTCTAATCAATATCCAAAAAAGAACTTGGCAAAAATGATTTTATGCCTTATCTGAAAAAATAGTTGGTGCTATCCTCATGCTCTATCCCCTAGAGAAAGTCATGCTTGATAGAATTATTTGGACTATATTTTACACGTCTCTGAGGAAGATATTACATATATGGATGGAAAATTGCCATGTTACTGTGTATCTTGATAAATGCTCTATTCCACACTAATTTTTTACAATGCTACTAAGTAGGAAATCATGTTTCAAAATTTAATGTACACTAAATAGATCTTGGTACTCAGAATTGCAAATAAACAGTGGACCAAGTTTCAACATCTAAGTTTTTCTCTCATAAATGAGAGATAAATACTGATATTTACTACTTATAATTTTCTAGGGACTTTACATGTATTTCCTCATACAATCTTTATGCAAACATCATGAGATAAATATTATCAGTAGTTCTATGAAAAAATTCAAGCTCAAAGAAATTCAACACCAGATTTTCAACTACTTATTGGTAAACTTGATCAGTCCCAGGATTTGGAGGCTTTAAATTCAGGTCACTTCACTCTTACTGTTGTTTTCTTATGGTTTTGTTGCTTTTTTTTATCACTTTAATAATTTTTAATAATCTTACAATATTTCTAGCTAGGTCATTCTTCTCTTCATATTATCTGTCAATTCTCATGTTACTTTATTTGCTTTGCTTAGTTGAAATTCTATTTATTTATTTATTGTTTTCAATACAAGACACTGAAGTTGTCATAGAAATGTTAATTCGGAAGTATATTTGGATTATTTAATTGAGGGAATTTCAAGGACTTCAGTGTTCCTGAACCAACTTTCACCTGGAATTTTTGCTATGAGCTTCTCAACCATGTAAAATATGTGCATTTTCTCTCTGTACCTACATGTAAGGAATGCCTGGAATTCCAAATTCCCCTTAAGTGACATTTTCCCTTAAAAGCAAAATCCAAAACTCCCTGTACTTTTTTTTCTTTTTTTTCAAGAAAAGGGGTTGGGGTGAGTTTTCTGTAGGTGCTTACCTTGCACAGCCCTGAGGCCATGCTGTAAACCCTGGTAAATCTTCATGAGATTCAGAGTCCACTTATCCAGCCCTTACAGGACCTTCTAGAACCCCAATCTCTCAACCATTTGGCTATCAACCCTGACCTATCACTTTTGCACTGGTTTTTAACAGTTCAAGTGGGTATGGATTCCCTTAATTCTTTTCAGCTTACCTATTTAGCTGTTTTAATCTAGCATTTCCACATATATTTAAAGGAACATTGCCTTTTCCCTCTCTTTTCACATGAACTAAATCTTGGGACCCCATGCTCTTCCCTTGTTTTTTGGCTCTGTTGACTGAGACCTGTTCCTTCCCACTCACATTTTTTTTTTAAGATTCCTATCCACATATTTTCTGTTGTCTTACCTCTTCCTTATGTATTGATTTCTTCTATCTTCTCCCCTTTCCCTGGGATGCACCTTCCTCTTTATCTGTGTTCAACATCAGTCAACTCCATTTCTCCATCATTTTTTCCACTTTCCATGTAACTTATTATCTTTGAGCTATAAATTTTGTTTTGTTGTCTCCTGTTATATAAGGATAAAAGTCACAGCTGGAATATTATGCTATTTTTTGTGTGCTTCATTGGTTCACTCAGAACACTACAAGAAATTACAACCAAAATAGGGCTTTAGGGATCAAATTATGATGAAAAATTAATTAAGTTAATTAACTGCAACTTGGAGTTTGAATGAACAGAACTCTTTCAGGTAATTAGCACACCTACAAGCTAGGGACTGTATTATTTAGGGTGTAACAGTGTGAAGCTAAACTGAAATCAGATAATTTATGGAAAACTCTTTCTCAACTATAAGTTCTAAATTAATATCAAGTACTTCATCTTTAAAGGTAAGATTTGTTAAATATGTCAAGATAGTTTTAGAATGAAAATATTCTATAAATTTGGTTAATTACAATGTAGAATGAGAAGTTAAAATCATGGCAAAGATATTTTAGTTGAGGTAAAGATAAGACTGCTCTATCATTTGGAGGTCACCTTTGAGCAGGATCTTAGTTTGTATAATAGAAAGAACAGCAGCTCACAACTACTTTGTATTTAACATATGCCAGGGACTATTTTAAGTGACTGACTTTTATTCATTCATCTCCTTTTAAAATGACCCTAAAAATAGGTTATATTTTTATTTCATTTTTCATGTGAGAACTAAGGCACAGACATGTTAAGTAACTTGTTCATGGTCACATAAACACTGAGATTAGGAGTTGGGATTTGAAATTAGAGAAACTGTCTTTGTTCTGGGCTTTGAGGAAATGTTACACTTTCAAGAATTTTACTTGAAATGTATAGCAACCATACTATAAGAACCATGAGTTCTAGAATGAGCAAAATCAATTGAAACCTATCTTTCATTTAAGTATATATTAATATTTTAATGTTATAAATACCTATAGTTGACACAGAGAGATAATACTTGCAGGATTTTTTTTCAAAACCGAAAAATATTCTTTAATATATTGTAATTATGAATGTGTGCTGTCCCAGTTGAATGTAATCATTTTAGAAATACCATGAGAAGAGAAGCAGAGATCATTAAGCTAGACTATGAAGAGAAATTAGAGGAAAGTCTCCACACTGGGCCATCTTTAACTGGTGTTGGTCCAAGAATTCATTACTGCTACCTATGGCTTTATTAAGATAAAGGAAAATAGACAGGAAAGAAAACAATAATCACATATAAATGAAATTACTTTGAAATACTTATCCTCAGATACTAAAACAAAAAGGTTTTAATATTTCCTATCCAACCAGTCCATTCTGAAGGAGATCAGCCCTGGGATTTCTTCAGAAGAAATGATGCTAAAGCTGAAAGTCCAGTACTTTGGCCACCTCATGTGAAGAGTTGACTCATTGGAAAAGACCCTGATGCTGGGAGGGATTGGGGGCAGGAGGAGAAGGGGATGACAGAGGATGAGATGGCTGGACGGCATCAGTGACTCAGTGGGCGTGAGTCTGAGTGAACTCCGGGAGTTGGTGATGGACAGGGAGACCTGGCATGCTGCGATTCATGGGGTCGCAAAGAGTCCGACACGACTGAGCGACTGAACTGAACTGAACTGAACTTATGCAACATGCTTTAATTTGTGTATTTTATAAGTATTGTACTATACTTTCTTGATTACAGAAGCAATATATGCTAATTATGGAAAGTTTGGAAAGCATAGAAAAGCAAAAAGAAAAGCAAGAAATAGAAATGACTGAAGGAAGAGGAAATGGAAGGAAGGAGAAGGGAAGGAGAGAGGATGGGAAGGATAGATGAAGGAAAGAGGGGGAGAAAGAAAAAAATAAAAGGGAAAGAAAAATAACCAAAACCCTCAACTTCCCAGAGGTAATTTCTCTCAATATTTTTGTGTATGTTCTTTCCAATATGTATTATATAATCTCATTAAAAATAGTCACACAGTGGGATGAATGTATTCATTTATAGTCTACTTTTTCTGTTATCAAGCATTATGAATAAAACATATCCTAGGCCACTGATCAGTTATTTATCTGTTTAGACTTTTTGTTTTAAAAGAAGTCCAGATTTATAAAAAACGTTTTAAAATTAATACAAAATTTTGTATTAATATTCTCCAAATGTTAACACCATTTCACAATAAAATAACCAAAACCAGGAAATTAACCTTGAGACAACACTTGTCAAAATCTAGAGAAATCATTGAAATTTCTTCAGTCATCCCACTAATGTCCTTTTTCTTGTCCAGAATCCAATCAGGACCACATACTGCATTTAGATGTTATATTTTTTTAGACCACTTTATCTGGGACAATTCCTTAGTGCTGTGATCTTGAATCTTTTGAACACTATTAGTCAGTTATCTCACAGAAATCTCATGATTTAAGGTTGTCTGATGGTCAGATTATGCATTTGGGGAAGTATATCACAGAAGTGATGTTTTATCCTTGGTGTATCTTATCAGGGAGCGCAAGTTATTGATATAGTCTATTACTGGCAAATTAACCTTTTTCACTCAAGTAAGATTTATTAGGCCTTTCCATTAAAAAGTAATCATTTCCCCCTTTGTTTTTATAATTATCTTATGGGAATATACTTGAGATTATGACAATACCCCATTTCCATCATACTTTCACCCACTAACTTTAGCATCCATTGATAATTCTTGCCCCAAACAGATATACCTACAGTCTTCAACAAATTTCAATTTTCTTTTTCTATAATTTCTTCTACAATTATTAATTTGAATTGTCACTTCTCTCATTTATTTATTCATATATATAGATGGATATATGTATACACACATATATATGTACATTCATTATAAACTCATGGATATTTCCTTTATGTTTTATAATCCATTACTACTGTCATTTATTTTTTTGTCATTTGTCATTACTACTGTCATTACTACTGGTCTAATTGTACCAGATATTGGCCATTGGTGCATGTTCCAATAATCTTTTGAGCACTTCCTTACTTTATACCACCATAAGATGTTCCTATACTATCGTGTACTTTCCATTTCCTGGAATCTGCCATTTTGCATGACAGCTCTGGTTCCATTGGCTCTAAAGTATCATTAGGAAACCAAAAAGCATGCCAATTGCTACTTGGTTTTGTTTCCAGACCCTTTCACTAGACAGAGTTAGAAAATATAAGTATAATATACACACACATATTTATCTCCATATGTGTATATATATCTTATTTATTCATCTAAATATATTAAACTCAAATTTATACTGCTATTTCTAATTCTACTTCAACAACTTCTAGTCTCCTTTCCTTAATTCTAACTCCTTTTCTCCACAATAAGAAACCTGACACTATTTTCTTATTTGCTCAATTGAAAATACAGTTTCTCAATTACCAACTCATTTTCCTAGTGGAAATGCTAGTTATGTAAAGTTGCTTTTGTCTGTTTATAGATTAATCAAAATACTGTTTTGCAAGTTCCTTATAGTAATTCTTTTTTTTCCTCCATCCCTTCAATAAAGTTATGTTATTCATTTATAACACTATTAATTTATACTCTTTGTATTATATTTTAGGTTCCCTTACCAAATCCTGTTTTCTTTAATTAATTAATTACAAATAATTTGGAGTATTTTAACTCAGAAAAACTCATATTGGGCTTTGAGTTCTGTTGTTGCCATGATGAAATTTTTAACTTTGAACCATAGGCCCCCTTTTTTGCACTGGGCACCCAAATTGTGTGGTGGGGCCTGTATCCTAATGAAGGTATCAATATACTCTTAGTAATAGTTTCCATGTCCACCTGTTACAAAACCTCAAAATAACTCAAATATCTTTCACCATCCCTTACTTATCATCCACTTCTCCTTTTTTAAGGAAAGTTTACTGTTGAGTTATTAATTCCATTACCTCCTAGTTCTTAGGAAATATTTTTTGTATAGTTCATTAATTATTCCACCGTTGACTTCTTCAAACACAGTCAGATGTCTGAAACATAGTGAGCTAAAAAACTATCCTAACTTGATAACTCACCAAGTTCAAACTGAGTTTATTTAAATCAGATACCTCAAGAAAGCTTTTATTTTCTTTCTACTCACACTACTCCTTAAAATTTTACATAGGAATAAATCTCCCTAAGAAAGTAAAATATCTATACTCAGAAAACTATAAAACACTGATAGAAGGAAACAAAGTGGACACAAACATGTGGGAAAATATACCATGTTCTTGGATTGGAAGGATCAATATAATGAAAATGAGTATACTGCCCAAAGCAATCTACAAATTCAATGCAATTCGTATCAAATTACCAATGACATTCTTCACAGAATTGAAACAAGAAAAACGTCCATTTTGTGTAGAAATACCAAAGAAACTGAATAGCCAAAGTAATCTTGAGAGGAAAAAAAAAAAAAAACACACAGAGCTGAAGGAATCAGGCTCTCTCACTTCAGCACATACTACAAAGCCACAGTAATCAAAATAGTATGGTACTGGATCAGAAAAAGAACTATAGATAAGTGGTACAGGATAGAAAGCCCAGAGATAAACCTATGCACATATGGTCATATAATCTATGACAAAGGAGGTAAGAATATACAATGAAGCAAAGACAGCTTCTTCAACAAGTGCTGCTGTGAAAACTGGACAGCTACATGTAAAAGAATGAAATTATAATACTACCTAACATGGTACACAAAAATAAACTCAAAATTGATGAAAGACCTAAATAGGAGACTGGAAAATATAAGACTCTTAGAGGAAAACATAGGAAAAGCACTATTTAACATAAATCACAGCAAGATCTTTTAGACCCATCTCCTAAAATAATGAAAATAAAAACAAAATAAACAATTGGGACCTATTAAACTTAAGAGCATTTGCACACCAAAGGAAACCACAAACAAGATGAAAAGACAATACTCAAATGGGAGAAAATAATTTCAAATGAAGCAACAAACGGTTAATCTCAAAAATATACAAATAGCATACGGAGTTTAATACCAAAAAACAAACAATCTGATAAAAAAAAAAATGGGTGTAAGACCTGAATAGACATCTCTCCAAGGGAAACATGCAGATGGCCAAGAGGCACATGAGAAGATGCTCAACATCACTACTAGAGAAATGAAAATCAAAACTACAATGAGGTATCACCTCACACTGACTAGAACGGCCATCAACAACAACAAAAAAATCTACAAACAATACAGGAGAGGGTTGGAGAAAAGGNGGGGGGGTGGGGTTCAAGATTGGGAACTCATGTACACCTGAGATGAAAAAATAAAAATTAAAAATTAAATAAATAATAAAAATCTAAAAACTGCCATGGGTATTTTGATCAGTATTACACTGAATATATAGATTGATTTGTGTAGCAATGACAATTTAACAACAGTAATTCTGCCAATCCATGAACAGTCTATCTTTTCATTTGCTTCATCTTCAGTTTCCTTTATTGATGTCTTATAGCTTTCAGAGTACAGATTTTTTACCTCCTTAATTAAATCTATTCCTAGGTATTTTATTCTTTGGTATAATTGTAAATGGGATCTCCTTAATTTTGCTTTCTGATAGTTTGCTACAGAAATAAAACAGATTTCTATATATTTACTTTGTATGCTGCAATATTATTGAATTCATTTGTTTGTTTTAATACTTTTTTGGTAGCATCTTTAATATTTTCTATATATCTTGCCATGTAACTTCCAAAGAGTAACAGTTTACTTCTTCCTTTCCAATTTGGATTTATTTTATTTATTTTTTTCTTATCTGATTGCTGCAGCCAGCATTTTCAATAATGTTGAATATGCCTTGCAAGAATGGGCATCCTGGATTTCTTCCCGATCTCAGAGGGATAACTTTGTTTTCTATCATTTAGGATGATGTTATCTATGAGTTTATTATGTATGACATTTTTATGTTGCCATATGTTACTCTCTATACCTACTGTGTTCAGAGTTCTTATCATTAACAGAGGCTGAATGTTGTCAAACACTTTTCAGCATCTATTAAGATGATTGTATAATTATACTTTGCTTTATCAATGTGATGTAACATGGTGCTTGACCTGAAGACACTGAACCATTCTCCCATCTTTGGAATAAGTCACACTTGGTCATGGTATAACTATCTTCTTATTCAGCTGTTGAATTTGTTTTGCTAATGTTGTGTTGAGAATAGTTGCATTGAAGTTCATTAGGGATAATGGTCTGGATTTTTTGTTGTTGTTGTTGTTGTATCTTTATCTGGTTTTGGTATCAGTCAGGGTAATATTGGTCTCAGAAAATGACTTCAGAAGTGTCCCTCTTCAATTAGAAAAAATAATTTGAGAAAAATAGGTATTAATACTTCTTTAAAAGTTTGGTAGAAATCATCTGTGAAGAGAAGCCATTTGGACTTGAACTTTTACTTGTTGGAAGTTTTTTGATTATTGATTCACTGAATTATGAATAATTCTATTCATATCTTCTGCTTTTTCCTGATTTATATTGGAAGAGTGGATGTTTTTAAGAATTTATTCTAGGTTTCTCAATTTACTAACATAATTGTTCATAGTAGTCTCTAATGATTATTGTATTTCTGGGGTATGTGTTATAATTTCTCTTTAGTTTCAGATTTTATTTACTCAAATACTCTTTTTTCTTCCTTGATGAGTCTTGCTAAACTTTTATCTATTCTATATTTTCAAAGAACTAGCTTAGTATCATTGATATTTTCTTTATTTAGTATCTATTTCATTTTTTTATGCTCTGATCTTTATTATTTCCTTACTTCTATGAATTTTAGGCTTTGTTTCTTCTTTTCTGGCTCCTTTAGGTATGTAGTTCAATTGTTTATTTAGAATTTTTCTCATTTCTTAAGGTAAGGCTGTTCACTCTGATTCCCTCTTATAATTGCTTTTGCCATATTCCATTGATTATTTCAATGCAAAATTAAGACTTAAATTGAAGAAAGTAAAGAAAACTACTAGGCCATTCAGGTATGACCTGAATCAAATCCCTTATTTGGAAGTGATGAAGAGATTCAAGGGATTAGATGTGGTTGACAGAGTGCCTAAAGAACTATGAACAGAGGTACATAACATTGTACAGGAGATGGTGACCAAAACCATCCTCAAAAATAGAAATGCAACAAGGCAAAATGGTTGTCTGAGGAGGCTTTACAATAGCTGAGAAAAGAAATGAAAGGCAAACGAGAAAGGGAAAGATATACCAAGCTGAATGTAAAGTTCCAAAGAATAGCAAGTGGAGGTAAGAAAACCTTCTTAAGTGCACAATGCAAAGAAATAGAGGAAAACAATAGAATGGGAAAGACTAGAGATCTCTGAAAAAAACCTAAAGATACCAAGAGAACATTTCATGAAAAGATGGACACAATAAAGGACAGAAACAGTAAAGACCTAACATAAGCCAGAAGAGACTACGAAGCGGGGGCAAGGAAAAAAGTTCTTAATGACTGGGATAACCATGATGGTGTGGTCACTCACGTAGAACCAGGCATGCCTGAGTGTGAAGTGTGAAGTTAAGTGAGTCTTAGAAAACATTACTAGGAACAAAGTTAGTGGAGGTGGTGATGGAATTCCAGGTGAGCTATTTCAAATAAAAGATGATGCTGTTAAAGTGCTGACTCAATAGGCCAGCAAATTTGGAAAATTCAGCAGTGGCCACACGATTAGAAAAAGTCAGTTTTCATTCAAATCCCAAAGAAAGGCAATGCCAAAGAATGTTCAAACTACTGCACTATTGCACTCATCTCACACACAAGCAAAGAAATCCTCAGAATTCTCCAAGTGTGGGTTCAACAGTAAACCAGGAACTTCCAGATGTACAACCTGGATTTAGAAAAGGCAAGGGAACCAGAGATCAAATTGCCAATATCACTGGATCACATAAAAAGCAAGATAATTCCAGAAAAATATCTACTTATGCTTCACTGACTGTGCTAAAGCCTTTGTGTGGATCACAAAACTGTGGAAAATTCTGAAGAGTTGGGAATACCAAACCACCTTACCTGCCTCCTGAAAAACCTGTATGCAGGACAAGAAGCAACAGTTAAAATTTGACATGAAACAACGGACAGCTTCAAAATTGGGAAAGATGTAAGTCAAGGCTGCGTATTGTCACCCTGCTTATTTAACTTATATACAGAGTATATCATGGGAAATCCTGGGCTAGATGAATCACACGCTGGAATCAAGATTTCTGGGAGAAATGTCAATAACCTCATATATGCAAGTGATACCACACTTATGGCAGAAAGCAAAGAATTAAAGAGCCTCCTGATGAAAGTGAAGAGGAGAGTGAGAAAGTTGGCTTAAAACTCAACATTTGGAAAACCAAGATCATGGCATCTTGTCCCATCACTTCATGGCAAATAGATGGGGAAACAATAGAAACAGTGAGAGATTATTTTGGGGGGGTTCCAAACTAACTGAAAATGGTGACTGCAGCCATGAAAAAAGATGCTTGCTCCTTGGAAGAAAAATTATGACCAACATAGACAGCATATTAAAAAGCAGAGACATTACTTTACCAACAAAGGTTCATCTAGTCAAAGCTATGGTTTTTCCAGTGGTAATGTATGGATGTAAGAGTTGGACTATAAAGAAAGCTAAGGGCCAAGGAATTGATGCTTTTGAACTGTGGTGTTGAAGAAGACTCTAGAGTCCCTTGGACTGCAAGGAGATCCAACCAGTCATTCCTAAAGGAGATCAATCCTGAGTATTCACTGGAAGGACTGATGCTGAAACTCCAATAGTTTGGTCACCTGATGCAAAGTGCTGATGCATTGGAAAATATCCTGATTCTGGGAAAGATTGAGGGCAATACGAGAAGAGTGACAGGATGAGATGGTTGGAATGGCATCATTTACTCAATGGGCATAAGTTTGAAGAAACTCCAGGAGACAGTAAAGGACAGGGAAGCCTGGAGCACTGCAGTTCATGAGGTTGCAAAGTGTCAGATATGAGTAAGCAACTGAACAACAACAACATTAATTTTTCAGAGTTCTGTTTCCATTTTCATTAGTCCCAGGGTATTTTTAAATGTTCTCTCTGATTCTATCCCTTTGATTGCTGAATACATGATTACTGACAGGTATGTACTTGCCATTTTATTTCTTGTTTTCTGGTTGTTTATGTAGTTCTTCTCTTTCTCTGTCTTATTTTAGTCTCTTCCCTTATGGTTTTAGAATTTTTAAAATGTTATGCTTGTTTCTTGTGTGTGTGTGTGTGTGTGTGTGTGTATATATACCTATATTATATGTTTATGGTTTGTAGTTATCATAAGGTTCATGAATATTGACTTATATACATGTGGTTTATTTAGGGCTGCTCATCATAAGTTTGACTGAATTCTAAAAGCACTATATTTCCTTCCTTCTATGCTTTTATGTTTTTAACATGATATTTTACATCTTTTCATTTTGTGTATTTCTTAACTAATTGTAGTTATATTTGACTTTATACGTTCCTTTAATCTTCATATTTACTTCTTAAGGGATTGATCCATGCTTTTACTACAAAATTGACTTTACCAATGAGATTTTTTTTTAATAAATGTTCTTATTTTTATTTATGGCCTTTTACTTTCTGCTTAAAGAAGATCCTTTAAGAGTCTTTAAGATCCTTTCTTCAGACTGAAATTTTGTGGCCCCCAAGATTAGTTAGTGACAGAACCAAAGCAGAAATACCCTTTATGAATGCTACACAGACCTAGAACAGATTACAGCATCTACATAAACATAGGAACATACTAGGTCACAAGCCAAAACACTGGTTAATATTAGTCCTTAATGTCAGAAACTTTTCTGACAGGCTGTAAAGTTTGCCAGAGCACTCTGTTCTTCTGTGGGGAAATAACCTAAGCTGGCATTTTTTTTTCCACTCAGGCTAATAAAAAAAAAAAACTTTATATAATTTTTAAATTGTAAAAATAATATAAAGGAAACAAAAACAGAAGAAAAATTATCCCCACTTGAATACAACTACTTTGGTTTATCTAATTCCAATATTTATTACTTTAAAATATGTTTTTACATGGCTTATATACACACACTTCCTATATGTAAAATTCAGCACCTTTATTGTTTTTTCTTATCACACATCCTCAAATAGTCCTCTACTTCCCCTTTGAAGGAGTCAAAGAATTTTAAGAAAATCATATCTTAATAAAGTTTTTTTTTCTTTTAAAGAAGTAGCAGAACATGATTGCATTTTTCTCATAGCAATCTTTAGGTGTATCTACATCTCCATCTATAACTTGAGAAGATTTGCTAACCACTTCGAGAAGGATGGCAACCCACTCCAGTACTCTTGCCTGGAGAACCCCATGGACATAGGAGCTTGGTGGGCTACAGTCCACGGGGTCACAAAGAGTGGGACACGACTGAGTGACTTCACTTCTCTTCACTTCACTTGGGATGAAAGGCTATGTCTTTCCCTCACAGTTATTCTCATCTGTGAATAATTTAGGTCAGAGCAGATTTGTGACTGTACTCCCACCAATGTCTTAGCCATGTATCACAGGTTTTCTTCATAGGTAATGTTCCTCCTCAGGATAATAGTAATGTTTTTCCTCTCCAGAGGGATACATATGGTACATTGCTTTTCCCCTCTAATAAATAACACAAATAAATGCAAAGTGTCTAATGCAAACTTGCATTTAAACCCTATATATGATACACATACTTTCCTCTTTGGGAAACACTTATCTTTTTCTTTCAGAAGTGAGTCTATATTTTGGCCAGAATATTATCTCTTTAAAGTTAATCCCTTTGTGATAACTAAGCAAGAGATGTTAGGAAATTGTTACTCTGGTAAAAATGAGCACATGAACTGTAAGAAGGGCTATAACAGTTCAAACTAACGGAACATTCAGGTTAATGTTACAGAAAGGGAGAAGATGATGTAACAGAATATTTTTATTTTGAATGGTATCTTTAAGCATATTTGAATACTAACACTATCTGTGGACCAAAATATCCAATCATCCAATCATTCATCCTTTATTAAATGTTAACTTATGTTAACTATGTGTGTGACAATGACAAAATCACTTAGTCTGAGTTTACTCATCAGTACACTAAATGATAGTTTCTAAAGATTCCTTCCTGTTCTTTAAATGTAGTCTGTTATTCATGATTGCCACCATCACCTCCAGCAACATATATTAAAACCACAAGATTCCTTAGTGAAAATAGGAAAGATTATTAAACAGAGCCCCACCTGCCAATGGGCCTAAATCTATAGTAATGAAATACAGGTAAATTGGGATAATAAATGACAATAATACATAAATTAAACATTTAACATGTACAAATAATCACTAATTCACCAAGCTTTTCAGGTAAGATCTTTTACAAATATTGGTCTTGTGATTGAAATATAATATTTATATTTCTAGTCTCTATTTCTTTGAAGTAAGGTGAAGTAGAATGATGATCTATGTTTAAAATATCCTTCCAGTATTTTTTTTTTTTTTCAAATCAGTCATTATGGTCTTACTTACACATGATCTTGTTCAGTTGCTGAGTCATGTCTGACTCTTTTGTGACCCAGTGGACTGTAGCCTGTCAGTCTCCTCTGTCCATGGGATTTTCCAGGCAAGAAAACTTGATTGGGTTGTCATTTCCTTCTTCAGGGGAACTTCCCAACTCAGAGATCAAACTCACCTCACCTGCACTGGCAGGTAGATTCTTTACCATTGTCCACCAGGAAGCCCCATATTTGGCCTTGCTGCTAAGTTGCTTCAGTCATGTCCGACTCTGTGTGACCCCACAGATGGCAGCCCACCACGCTCCCCCATCCCTGGGATTCTCCAGGTAAGAACACTGCAGTGGGTTGCCATTTCCTTCTCCAATGCATGAAAGTAAAAAGTGAAAGTGAAGTCACTCAGTTGTGTCCGACTGTTCACAACTCCATGGACTGCAGCCTACCAGGCTACTCCGTCCATGGGATTTTCCAGGCAAGAGTACTGGAGTGGGGTGCCATTGCCTCTTCCGATATATGGCCTTACTTATGCATAAACTTAAAGATGTTTTTTTTGGTGACCAAATACTGAGAGGATTGGACTTAGCTTTCAGAGTCCAACACCTGTCACAATTAATAATTAAATAATTATAAATATATGTAATTATAATGTAATTTAAATTATGTAATTACAATTACATTTATAATCATTAATTATAAATATAAGAGTAATATAGGATTATAACTGTCTCTTATACACATCTGGTAAATTGGGATAATAAATGACAATAATACATAAATTAAACATTTAACATGTACAAATAATCACTAATTCACCAAGCTTTTCAGGTAAGATCTTTTACAAATATTGGTCTTGTGATTGAAATATAATATTTATATTTCTAGTCTCTATTTCTTTGAAGTAAGGTGAAGTAGAATGATGATCTATGTTTAAAATATCCTTCCAGTATTTTTTTTTTTTTTCAAATCAGTCATTATGGTCTTACTTACACATGATCTTGTTCAGNTATGTAATACAAATTTTATATGCAATATACAATTATGCATAATTTATTTATAATTGTTTTAAGTATGTTTGAGAACAAATTTAACTGGTTCTTGTTAAGCATATGAGGACTTTGTGGGAGCAGAAGTGCACAGGTGCACTAAAGAGAGGCCTATGAACAATATTCACTAGGCCTTAGACAGGGGTCAGTCATTTGCACAGGGACAGGGAGCTCTTGTTAAACCAGCAGTTAATGCTCAAGTGGAGACAGGGCGAGAGAATTTCTATTCTATCTGGAGACAAAACACAAGCGTATAAAGAAGTATGCAAAAATATGGTAGAAATCGCTATAGAACAATGTAGTGAACATAGAAATATACAGTCCAATGCCTAACAAATAAACGGGCACTATATGGTAAACAATGAATCCAGAAAGAACTTTTCAAGGTAAAGAGTGTTAGGAGGTAACAGCTCTTTTCCACTCCTAAATACTCCATCCACATGACAGGAAGTAAAATTAGTAGTGCACTCGTGTTCTCTCTCTGCCTCTTTAATCCTCCCATCCCAGGGAAATTCAATGTGTTTTCTCCTCAGAAAATTTCAGTTTGACATTTCCCTTCTTCTCTTTTGGGAATTACCTGCATGAGTAGAGTATGCTTGCTCTATTAAGATTAGGCTCTATCTCAGGTTGTGGAGGGACCTTGCCTCTGTCCAGGGCAAACTCTGTCCAGAGTTTGAAATTTGACATAAGAAGCACACTTGTCTACAGTCATAAGCCACATCCTTCAACCCAGAATCTATCAGTAATAAAGGTGATATTTTGTTCCTATCTGCTTATTATAATCTTTTTTTTTTTTTTAATTTGGTTCAGAACTTAAGTGAAGAAGATAGTTCTAGAGAGTGCTGGGCCCTTCAAAGGATCCAGCAAGAAGATCAAAGAAGGCTCCAGGGAAGATGTGGAACTTCAGGTGGAGACAGAGAAAAACAGAATGCCCAGTACTCACACATTTCACTAAAATTGGCTTTTAATGGGTCTGTCATTCCCAGCTCTTCACTGATAACTCTTTCCACTCTACTGCAAAAGCCATCCTTCCTAGAAATGTGCCTCTGATTAAATAGTTCAGTTACTTCTTGAGCTTAATATACCATAACATTCAAGGGCTATTATTAGGTGACCATTTATCTTGTTTTGTTTAGGGAAATCCCATTCTGAATCTGTTGTTTTGGTTTCATTATTCATAGCACCTCCTTTTACTCTTAAAAGTGTTCCAGTTTCAAAGAGTTTTATTGTCACTGAATTTATGATGAAACTGTTACCTAGCCTTTCAGTCTCTTTTCCTATTACTCTTTAACTAGCATTTCTAGCTGTAGCAATGTAATCCACTTAGCACTTTCAAATAATGCACGTATGATGTCTCTGGCCCTTTGTCAAAGCTGCCCCTTTTCTTCGGAATGCCTTTCCTTCCACTCTCATTTGATAAAGTCCGACTTATCCTTTATGGCCCAGATGCAAGGTCATTGCTTCTGTCAAGTCTTCCATGACCCCTCTCTGCTCATCTGAACTCATGCTTAGGCTGCATCTGCCACTGGGATGAAATGTACTTTGAGGCACTAATGCAACCAGTGTATTTTGATCAATGTATATACAATTCAATTTTTGCTAAACAGAATATACACAATGTTAAACAGTGTCTAAAGCGTGAATATTGTACTGATAGTCCTTCACTGTGCTTCAGAGCTGGGCATAAGACGTGCTCTGTAAGAGTCAAGCAGAGTTTAATGTTAAGCTGGTGACAGAGAACAAACAGGAGTTAAGTAGGATGTATGAGAACTCTCCCTGGTGAGTATATAACTGCGCTTGTTTAGATGGGCAGTAAATAGTCCAGCTCCAATAGTGGCCTGTGCTAGAGAACAGTGGATTCTTTTATAGACACTGGGAGACATTGTTTGTTGCAGTGACTGCATTGTCATTTTTGCTAATATTTAGTGTTCTTTTGAGTCTTTTAATCACTTCAAGAGTATTGTCAAAAATTCTAGCATCAGAACTGTGCAGTGATGACCAAAAAAAAAAAAAAAAATAGAAAGCTACTGGCACAGTAACTAAGAGCATAGGTTTTTGAATAAAGAAGACCTAGAGACATATTCTGCCACCCTTTAAGTATGACTTTAGAGAAATTATTGAAACTCTCTAAATGAAGTTTCTTTAATCCATAAAAAAGGGACAAAACACTGATCCTATTCTATCCAATTATGTAAAATCATGCTTGAAAAGGGCATATATAATGAGTATTCAGTAAACGTTAGCCACTCCTTCCTAGAAAATATTTTGTGTACTCTTGTAGGTTGTGGTACCAAGGGAACTAATCAACCAATGCAACTTCATGTTTGTGGAGAAAAGTGTGCAGAAGAAAACTCAAGTATTGAGAATATAAATCTCCAAATAGCTTTGCAGCCCAAAGCTACACTGAGCCACCAGTTCCAGTTTTTCATAATTTGGTTCAAGCAGGTTGGTCACAGAGGGACTGACAGAGAAACTAGGTCCTCCGTCAGTGTACTTTGGTGGGGATAATTTTCAAACTTGAATACCTTTCAGTTCAGTTCAGTCACTCAGTCGTGTCCGACTCTTTGCAACCCCATGAATCGCAGCACCCCAGGCTTCCCTGTCCATCACCAACTCCTGGAGTTCACTCACACTCACGCCCATTGAGTCGGTGATGCCATCCAGCCATCTCATCCTCGGTCGTTCCCTTCTCCTCCTGCCCCCAATCCCTCCCAGCATCAGAGTCTTTTCCAATGAGTCAACTCTTCACATGAGGTGGCCAGAGTACTGGAGCTTCAGCTTCAGCATCATTCCTTCCAAAGAAATCCCAGGGCTGATCTCCTTCAGAATGGACTGGTTGGATCCCCTTGCAGTCCAAGGGACTCTCAAGAGTCTTCTCCAACACTACAGTTCAAAAGCATCAATTCTTCCACGCTCAGCGTTCTTCACAGTCCAACTCTCACATCCGTACATGATTACTGGAAAAACCATAGCCTTGACTAGACGGACCTTAGTCGGCAAAGTAATGTCTCTGCTTTTGAATATGCTATCTAGGTTGGTCATAACTTTTCTTCCAAGGAGTAAGCGTCTCTTGATTTCATGGCTGCAATCACCATCTGCAGTGATTTTGGAGCCCAGNAGTACTGGAGCTTCAGCTTCAGCATCATTCCTTCCAAAGAAATCCCAGGGCTGATCTCCTTCAGAATGGACTGGTTGGATCCCCTTGCAGTCCAAGGGACTCTCAAGAGTCTTCTCCAACACTACAGTTCAAAAGCATCAATTCTTCCACGCTCAGCGTTCTTCACAGTCCAACTCTCACATCCGTACATGATTACTGGAAAAACCATAGCCTTGACTAGACGGACCTTAGTCGGCAAAGTAATGTCTCTGCTTTTGAATATGCTATCTAGGTTGGTCATAACTTTTCTTCCAAGGAGTAAGCGTCTCTTGATTTCATGGCTGCAATCACCATCTGCAGTGATTTTGGAGCCCAGAAAAATAAAGTCTGACACTGTTTCCACTGTTTCCCCGTCTATTTCCCATGACCATTATATTCTCTCTTTTTCTCTCTGACCTTGTCTCTCCCTGTCCCTCTTTTTTTTTTTTTCTTTCAAGAAACCCAAGTGTTTACTTGGCAAGGCTCTTTTGCAACCACTTTCTTAACAAAGACTTCTGTATCTTCTGATGCAATATGATAAAAAATAATTTCCTGCCTTCTCCCCTCAGTCTCTTCCTAAGCCAAGCAGAAAACATATTGAAGGTTTTATTAAAATGCTTTTGTTACTAATGATGACAGAAAGAATAAAGGACTTTATTTCTAATGCTCTCCTCCTTGCTGTATGCTTTGAAAAATAAAAATCAAGAATAACATCCCTTCACAAGACTCCTGGTAGATTTGGGTTGAAAAATGATAGAAAGATAGCCTGTCATATTTTTGAGAAGAAATTCATTCTAAGAATACCTGAGCATTTCTTCTATGCTAAGCTGAGTCAGTGCTTGGGTGGGTCTCTGGGTAAAGTGCAGAGGAAAAGAGGGAGGTAACATGGAGAGACAGCAGCTTTACTGCCTAGCAGTAAAAGCAGAAGGTTAATGGAAGATCAAGTTTACAGAGGCATTTTTCTTCCTTTTAGTCCACTGTTCTTGCCCAAATCAATGTTAATCTTGCCTCACAAAATGTTTTCCCATTTTCTCATGACAGGGATAATATTATCAACATCTTAGGGGTGCTGTGAGAATTAAACACAATAATAAATGCAAAACACTAAAACAATGCCTTGCCCATGAAAAACCCAAATGGTGTTAGTCATTATTATTGTTGTTACTTATTTTTTATTATTGAGCTTACCCTTGAGGGACACTAAGGTAGAATGAAATACTACATGGATTATGTAGTGGTGTGAGATGAGATGAAGAGAAAATAATGTTTCCATACTGAGTGAGGAGTTAGCAGATGAATGAAGAAAATGAAAAATACAAAAACATTCTACTAAGCAGAAAAGGGAGGTCCCATATCTATGAGCAAAGGGATGTGTTAAATGTTCAGTATTTGTTTGATCTCAGTCTGAGAGTCAAAAATACATGAGTAAGATGGAAAGCAAGATGGTGCAGAATACTAACACAGTAGAAACTTCATGGAGGATAACCTTGGAAATGGGCAGAGATAATTAAGCTAGTTCCAAGCCAACCTCCTGAGATTGAAGGGTGGGTAGAAGAGAAAATGGTTCTTCAGTGACAGGAATATGGTGGCAAAGCAGCAACCTCAGTGAAAAGCAAAGACAGTGAACTCAGATGAGATTCGGGTCATCCCAGGAGACACATCAGAAAATTGAAGGAGATCATGAGCAAAAAAGTGTTCACAGTTCAGTCCATGGAAAATGAATCAAGTTAAAATAAGAGAGAAATATAACCTCAGTCAAAAGAGGCTAAGACACCAATATTCTTTAGGAACCAGTGTGATATGAGCTCATAAAAGAATGGGATCAAGTAATTAGCTTAATCTCCCAGGGAGAGTTTTGAGACAGACCTTTGTAACCCAATCAGGTAGTGAAATGTTTCCAAGTACATTTTATGAGTAAATTAATTAACTGACCCTTTATCGCATAAGAAAATGAGCAGCACATCCTGGAATAAATAAATATGGAGATCTAGAAAAATCTGAACACTACGATGAGAAAAATGCAATTGTATACTGCTACTTCCTTAAAAACAATTAAGATAGTCTTTTCTTAAAACTGTTCTTTGATAGACTTTTCCTTTAAAGGAAAAAGTAGAGAACTATTTAAGAGTGGGTGATGATATCTCAGAGAGAAGTAAAACTAAATCTATATACTTGAATGCCCATCTGACCCACCTGATCGGGGCAAAGATAATGCAGGTCCTCTCAAATGCTGAAGCACTTACAATCATAGAAACCCACTTACTGAAGTGCTTGTCTGAGTATAAATGCTGAATAAATGTGGCCTGTTTCTAAAACAGAGCACATTTACATTTTAACAATATATTTTAATCCAAATAGAGAGTACCGACTCATGGAAGGAGTTTCTAGTATATTGACAGAACTAAGGATGGAGATATTTTGGAGTCAAGAAGTCTTTTGTATCTTGTCAAATCCTACTGGAAATTGGTATGTGGGATGAGCCTAGGATGAGAGTTCAACACCAGCAGTTTTTAAATATAGAAGTTTCTAGGAGTTGCGAAGGACACCACAATAAATACTGTCCACATTTCCTAGGGAAAATAAGTCAAATAACTTACTATTTGTGGAGAAACAGTCTGAAACTGTTAAGACTTCAGAAAGTCACCAAAGATCTGTCATGGGATCACGTAATCTCTCAAAATTGTATAACTTGGGGGCTAGAGGATATGTTAAAAATCTTATTAGCTAAAATGAGGGTAAAGAAAGCAGGGTGCAGAACCGTACGTGTTTATATAGAAATTAAATATATATGCAATTTGAGGTAACAATGTATTTGGAAGGACTTTCAACTTGCGGGAAGTTGAGAAAATGAAGTTCAGGGTTACCTGAGAATAAAGGGCTGGCTTTTTTTTTTTTTTTCCTTCATCACTGTAATGCCGCTGTCAATATCTTTTCAAATAACCTTAAGTTATCTGAACCCTTCTGGATTTTACTCAGATTCCTAATGCCATTTTAACATTTTACACAGTGGTTTAATAATACAGAGTCCTTGGCTCAAAAAAATTAGGAACAGATGGCAAGAATGGACTCATTCCCATTCCTGATGTGCACTTTATTATACTCCTTTCAAAGAGTGACTTAAACCGCATTCCAAAAATGTACAGTAGGTGTGTGGATTGCATCTCTTGAGAAATGACTATTTTGTGCAGTTATCCTTTAACTATTGCTATTCCGAGCTCTGTTTCAGTATTAATGGGACAACCTTAGAAAACAAAGAAAATTAATAACTAGTGATGCAGATACCCAATACAATTATTTCATAACATATAATGAATCTTAGTATTTGAATCTCTTTCCAAACAAAAATTCTACTTCCTAATATTTAAAAAAGACTCCTTACAATAATGAATGGCAAGCACAAAAATATTTTTATTAATTCTATTTTAGTACTTATTTTTGAAGTATATTGACATATAATGCTGTATTACTTTCAGGTGTACAACATCATGAGTTTGATATTTGTATATATAGCAAAATGAGCCTAACAATAATAGGACATTTTAAAATTTCTGACTTTGGAATTATGAAATGGTAAGGTAAAAATATAATATCCATAGCTAATAAGTGAGTGCTTGTTATTTTCCACTCATTATTTTAAGTGTTGTATATTTCAAAATCTCATTTATTGTTCAAAATTATCCCCATATTAGGGAATACATCTTTAGGGGTAAGTTTATTCCCAATTCATAGATGAGAAAACTGAAAGACAAAAATATTAAGTATTTTGCCTTACCAAGGGTTATTAAGGCTTCCCTGGTGGCTCAGACGGTAAAGCATCTACCTGCAATGTGGGAGACCTGGGTGCGATCCCTGGGTCGGAAAGACCCTCTGGAGAAGGAAATGGCAACCCACCCCCATGCCCTTGGCTGGAAAATCCCATGGACGGAGGAGCCTGGTATGCTACAGTCCATGGGATTGAAAGAGTCGGACACAACTCAGCGACTTCACTCACTCACTCACTCAAGGTTTATTAATAACATACTCTTGCTGCTGCTGCTGCTGTTAAGTCGCTTCAGTCATGTCCGACTCTGTGCGACCCCATAGATGGCCATTAATAGTAACATTTGATCACTAACAGAATGGAAAATACTTATATGTATACCTACAGAGTAAGATAATTTAGTTGATTTTTTAATGTACTTACTACTAGATTACCATTCAGTTTGTTGGCTACTAGAAATATAAACAGCAATGAAAGGCTACCTATTCCCTGGTGACTCACTTGGTAAAGAATCTGCCTGCAGTGCAGGAGACCTGGGTTGGACCACTGGGTTGGGAAGATCCCCTTGAGAAGGAAATAGCTACCCACTCCAGTATTCTTGCCTGGAGAATTCCATGGACAGAGGTGGGCAACAATCCATGGGGTCGCAAAGAATTCGGACATGAGTGACTACTACGACTACTAAGTTTTACTCCAGTATTCTTACCGTGAAAATCCCATGGACAGAGGAGCCTGCTGCTAAGTCGCTTCAGTCGTGTCCGACTCTGTGTGACCCCTTAGACGGCAGCCCATGAGGCTTCCCCGTCCCTGGGATTCTCCAGGCAAGAACCTTGGAGTGGGTTGCCATTTCCTTCTCCAAGGCATCAAAGTGAAAGGTGAAAGTGAAGTCGTTCAGTCGTGTCCGACCCTTAGCGACCCCATGGACTGCGGCCTACCAGGCTCCTCCGTCCATGGGATTTTCCAGGCAAGAGTACTGGAGTGGGGTGCCATTGCCTTCTCCACAGAAGAGCCTGGCAGGCTACAATCCATGAGGTCTCAAAAGAGTCGAACATGACTTAAGTGACTGAGCATGCGCACACACAAGTTTTCCTCAAAGTATACCACTGGCTCAAAGTACTCCCACTAAATCCCAACAATGTAACTATAACTGTGATTAAAATTTGATAGTCTGCTTCTTAGGTNCAGGCTACAATCCATGAGGTCTCAAAAGAGTCGAACATGACTTAAGTGACTGAGCATGCGCACACACAAGTTTTCCTCAAAGTATACCACTGGCTCAAAGTACTCCCACTAAATCCCAACAATGTAACTATAACTGTGATTAAAATTTGATAGTCTGCTTCTTAGGTCATAGCCTTTTTACTAGAATTATACATAGTGCAGAGGCTGCAAGAGGCTGATTAATTTCTATAGTGGTGATAGTTTTCTATGAGCACTTGGCTTGGAGGGTAAGGAAAGCTAGATATCTTAGAACATGAATAAACCGAAGTCTCAATTAAATAGGCTCAGGAGACCAGAAGGGGGAGCTCCTGCACCCTGTGACAACAGCAGAACCCAACAGGAAGAAAGACTCCTTCCTGGCAAGGTCTCAGTCCCTGAAAAGCCATGGGTTCTGTTTACTGTAACCCTCCTAACTCCTTTTTCCCCTCTAAAAAAAAAAAAACATTCTCCTTTCTTTGCTTTGCTGGGACTTGCAAATGGCTTGCATTGGTTGTAGACCCCAAATTGCAGTTTTGTGCCAATCCAGTATCAACTCCTCCTTGCTAGAGAAATATCCAGTAGTATTTTTACATCAACAATATACATGAAAAAAACAATGATCCTATCAGGATATTCCCCATGAATACTACTAAAGTGATCTGTTTGGAGTTTACTTTGGTGTTCTGGAGTCACACATCCACAAATTTGCAAAATAGCATCTTGTCCTTGAACAGTAAGCCTTTTCCGCATGTGACTTCCAAAAAATCACACTTGCTTGAAAACTATGAGAGAAATAATTAAGCAAGAGATCTTTATCTTCATTTTACCAAGTTGTCAAGGTTTGGCTTGTACTTCCTCTGGACTTACAATTTAAGAACACTGCACTGATTTCAGCTCTAAATTAGTTCTTGACAATTTCGTGTGCTGTCTGAAGCAGCAGTTCTCAAACATTTCTGTGTATCAGAACCAACTGGATGTTTGTTAAAATTCAGTTTATCAGGGACCCTACCCCCAATTTTTAGGTTCAGTTGGCTTAGGATAGGGCTGAGGAATTTGTATCCCTGAACATGTCCCAAGTGATGATGAGGCTGCCAGTTAGGAGATCACACTTTGAGAAGACAAACTGGTGTGTGCTACACGAGTCTTAGAATCAAGCAGAAACCATTTTGATTTGCATTAGATTGTTAATGTCTTTGGTTATTTTTCCTGACAGCTAATTAATATTATTTAATACTTTACATTTGGTTGTGATGTTTAAATTCTATACCTTCCTTCTCAAGGATAGTTGCGCTATATGAATTTCTCTTTTGGGCACTTGAATTCTAAACTTAAAAAAAAGTAAAATAAAATGTAGAATTTAGTGAAGGGATACTTTCACATATGTAAATCTTCCTATGTTACCATCAGTTTTAGGTGGTTGATTTTACTCAAATGAAAGAATTTTTCATTTAATTAAGAGATTGGTAATATGCTTCAAGTTGCTCTTCTATCTAAATGGATAATATTATATGGAATAATCATCTGTAGCTCTCCACAGTATATACAAAACCATATGAAGTAACCGAGGTACTGTGCTAGATTAGTCCCATGATTTTTTCTTTTATAGAATAGTCACTTCTTTAATAGGGCTTCCCAGGTGGTGCAGTGCTAAGGAATCCACCTGCCAGTGCAAGAGATGCAAGAGACGTGAGTTAGATCCCCTGGAGAAAGAAATGGCAATCCGTTTCAGTATTTTTGTATGGAAAATTCTATGGACAGAGGAACCTGGCAGGCTACAGTCCATGAGGTCACAAAGAGTCAGACATGACTGAGCAACTGAGCATGCGTGCCAGCACACACACTTTTAAAATACACTTAGAATATTGTAAATCAAGCTCTGCACAGCACAATTACTATCAGGTTTTGAGAAAAAAAAAAAATTGGTGCTACTTAGATATACCACCTCTTTTTTCAAGAAAGATTACCCTATAAACCTGATCTTAGAATTAAAAATGTTTATTGGCTGCTGCTGCTGCTGCTGCTAAGTCGCTTCAGTCGTGTCCAACTCTGTGCGTAGTATAAAAAGAGTAAAAGCCAGTAAGAAATTATTTTCCATATTAAATTTTAAGTTACAGCCACTCATGGTTGTCACATGATGTGGAATTCATTTCACAGATTGTTTGACATGTTATTTTTTAATGTAACCAGTGAGAGACTGTCTTTATCTGATAACTCTAAACACAATTATGTTATTAAGGTACAATATTTAAAGAAATGCTTACAGTCAAAAGAAATGCTGAACATCTGTTTGCCAAGTAATTTTGCAGTCACTGAGAGTAAAACCATATTACTATTAAGAGACACAAAAGAAGACCAGAGGAGTAGTATTTTCCTGGCTTGTTTTTATTATGAAGCATAGTTAAACAAATACCATCTCCCTTTCATGGCTCAGAACCCCAGCCAACAATATAGCTGAGGCTAAAACTACTTGAGAGATGTAGATTTTGCAGAGATCTGACTAGATGACACTGCTGAGTGGAAAGCCCAAGTGCTGCTGCTTTACCACAGATACTTTACAAGGCAAGAAACTTTAGGGACAGACAATAGCAGAAACTATTAGAAAATTAATAAAGATCCCCAAGGCTTGTTCTTTTATGAATTGTCAGGAAGTCTTTCATCAACCATATTTACTGTGCAAGCAAATCTGCAAAAATAAGTATGTGTAATATATACCTGTATCCATCTATCCATCCATCTATCTGTATTTAAAAGGATTTCCTACAAGTCTGCTGCAAGGTAAGAGATCCTAAGCAAAAGGTTTAATGATACTTTATCAACAATGAGAGACTCAAGAGAAAAAAAAAAAAAAAAAACTAAAGGGTAAAAGCTAGGAAAACTTTCATTGTGCATGCCAGTTAGACATTTTGTCCTTCAATGCCAAAAAGCTTCTTTTGGATTTTCTTACAAACATGAAGTAACGTAGGATGAAAGTGAAATAAACTAACAATGTATTAGTGTATATGTTAAATTATTTTAAAACTGCTTTACCAGTACTACTGTTATTTCAACAATAAAATAAATAAAATACAGACTTATGAATGAATTCATTGCATAAAATTAACAAGAAAATAATGAGCATCATGTATTTTTTTAAAATTAACTTTGGTATTACATTTATATATTCCCAATATAAACCTTAAAAAGTAGGCTGAACATGTTTTAATCTGTTAATGGTTTAATAGGAGCAAAATAAATTTACACTTCAGTTTCCAAGTAAAAATATCATAATGATCCATGCAGTTCTGGATTCATTTAAAAAATAAAAAGTACACAATGCAAGTAGAAAGAGTCCCCTTCTGCAGCACTACACTTTCCCTTCCTTACTACCTCCTCCTAGGGCAGCATGTATAGCTCTGGCAGAAAATGTGCAAGTTAACCAAAAGAGGATATAAAGACGGGTGCTCGGCTCCATTGGCAGACAATTACAACAAAGTTGAACTACTTTTATGGACTGTTTTGGTAACCAGATTTTATAAAATGTAAATAGATACTATGTTGCTTTCAAATTATTTGGGATCACTTTATAACATTTCTATACAAAACAGTATCCTAAATGCAGATGTATATTGACCCAAATGTAATTCACCTATGGAAAGAAACCAAATTAGAGCAATGGAGGGAGAGGAAATGAAGCAAAAATTGTTAGTTGAACTAATCAAATCTCACACTGTAACTCCAGCCACATACCCATATTAAAGAATATCAAAATAAGAGGAATGTGCTGTATGATACATAGAACACCATTATCGATATCAACAACATAGACTTTGGAACAGAATCCAATACTTACATTTGAATTATAAGTACATTTGATCTTTTCAAAATTTATTGCATTTCAGAAATACTACTGCTTACATTGTCACATTATATCCACCAGTTCAACCAAATCCTAAGACCCTCCCAGTAGGTGAAAGAAATAGTATTATTTCTAGATTGATGAAAAGTATAAACCAGTAGATCTTTCCTCTCTCTTTCTGAACCTATCCTTCTTTAAAATACATTAATAAATAAAATGCTTAGACTCCAAAGACCTTCTCTGTTAGGTAGCAGGCAAAACACAAGAATAATCACATTTACTAAGAATTGAAAGAAGGTAGATATACACTAAAAATACTAAAAGTAACAAATTTATTTATGGAATTAGAGTCATTTTAAGGACAATGTCTAATACTGTTTTGGCCTTCAATGTAATAATATAATATACAGCATTTTAGTAAAAAATGATTTAAACCAAAAGGTAATATATTCTAATGTTACTGTATTAAATTATCATAAAATATTTTAATGATATGAAAAGCTATTTTAAAGTCTATTAAAAAATAAGTCCAAGAACTCAGCACTGAGATGTAGCAGTTTTCAGTTTGCTGCATTTTCTTCAAATATCTTCTCTTCTCTCCCTTCCTCCTCCTTCCCACCTCTCTTCCTTCCTCTAGATTAGTAACAAAAACAGATATTAAATGTATCACTGATAAATTAAAATTGTGATTTGGGCTGTGAAGAAGTCATTACAATAAATTTTGCTGTTTAATGATTAAGCAAATAAACTCAAGGATTAAAAATAAATCTTACAAATATGTAATCCAAAGTCCTCATTTGTGCCTAACTGTCAGTTCCTTTTTACTTCTCATAAATACCACAGAATAAATTACTTTTTAAATTGAAAGCTGTCTGACATATAACATTGTGCAAATATATGATGTACAGGCTAATTTGGTTAAGTTCATATACTGGAATGTGATTACCAAGTGGGAATAATATAATTAGCACCTCTGTCACATTATCTAATGATCTCTGTTTTAAGTGTTTGAAATCATTAAGTTCTAATCTTTTAGCAATTTGATGATTATAATACAGTACTGTGATCTATATCGCTAGGCTTATTTATTACTTGTTGAAAGTTTATACTCTTAAACANGTACAGGCTAATTTGGTTAAGTTCATATACTGGAATGTGATTACCAAGTGGGAATAATATAATTAGCACCTCTGTCACATTATCTAATGATCTCTGTTTTAAGTGTTTGAAATCATTAAGTTCTAATCTTTTAGCAATTTGATGATTATAATACAGTACTGTGATCTATATCGCTAGGCTTATTTATTACTTGTTGAAAGTTTATACTCTTAAACATCTGTCCTATTCCCCTACCCCTGATTCCTGGAAATCACCATGATACTTTCTGTTTTTATGAGTCTGGCTTTTTCAGATTCCAAATATAAATGATACTGCATAATACTTTTCCTTCTATTTCTGACTTATCTCACTTAGCATAATATGCTCAAGGTCCACCCATGTTGTCACAAATGGCAGGGTGTCATACTTTCTCATGGTTGAATAATACTATAGAACAAATTATTAAACAGTTGAAGGGAAAAAATACCTAAAAAGGTCACATTCAACATTATAGTCTATAAATCAAACAGATGTTCATCAGCTAGCTCTATTTTGTATGAATAGAAGCCATACAAGTTATCATGTTATACAATTGCATAGAAATACAAAGCTGGAGATCATGTAAGAAAATTTGAAAATATTCATGTATGAACACCAGGACACCGATTTGTTTTTTCTTACCTCAGTTCAAACAGAACCCTTGTACTACCAGAATTCTTGGCATATTAGAGGATCTCAATAAGTAATTGCTGAATTAATAAAGAAAATTATAAAGTTGTGTATTGATTCTGTCAGCTTTCTACTTAATGGCCCACTGTCTGCACATTATTCTTTAAATACTCAATGAATGTGTTGTGTAAATGACACTAGTGGGTCCCCTAATAGACCATCTGCTTCCTACTACTGGAAACCTTTGCATGTGACCTGACTTGAAAAGTGGTCTTTGTAGATGTTAACTAAGGCTCAAAACAAGATCATCTGGATTGTCCAAGTGGGCCCTAAATCTTACTGTAAGTATTCTTATAAGAAACACAACTAAAAGACACAAAGAGAAGAGAAGTTAGCCATATAGAGATGGAATTAGAGCTGAAAGTTATATAGCCATTAACCAAAGAATACATGAAGCTACTAAAACCTGGAAGAGGCAAAGAAGGCTTAATTCTCACATAGAGCCTTCTGAAGGAGTGTGGCACATTAATTTTACATTGTTGGCCTCCAGATTTGGAAGTTAATGTGTTTATGTTGTTTTAAGACATCCAGTTTGAGATGTTAGTCTTGGTAGTCTGAAAAAGGGTTTTCAAGGTTGGAAATATTTGGATTCTAAACCTGTCTTCATTTTTCTTATTGGTGTTGTTACCTTGAACAAATGACAAAGAACAGTGACTAATACTAACAAATTAGTATCTTCATCTCAAGAAGAGGATAACAACAATTAAACTATTTTATTTCCAAGTGTCAATGAAAAAAAGCACAGAAACAGTAAAATACCATACAAAGTGTTTTAATGTCTCCTATAGTCTCCTCTCAAAGATAAAAAATGAAATGTCCCAAAGAGATTTATCTTATGCTGTAAGAACCCCTTGATGAAGGTGAAAGAGGAGAGTGAAAAAGCTGGCTTAAAACTCAACATTCAAAAAACTAATACCACGGGATCCAGTTCCATCACTTCAAGGCAAAAAGATGGGGAAAAAATAGAAACAGTGCAGACTTTATTTTCTTCAGCTCCAAAATCACTTTGGATGGTGACTGCAGCCATTAAATTAAAAGGTGCTTGCTCCTTGAAAGAAAAGCTATGACAAACCTAGACATCATGTTAAAAAGCACAGACGTTACTTTGCCAAAAATTGTCTGTATGGTCAAAGCTATGATTTTTCCAATAGTCATGTATGTATGTGAGAGTTGGACCATAAAGAAGGCTGAGTGCCTTTATGCCTGGAAGAAATGGAAAAAATGGACAGATGGACCTGGAAGAAATGGACAGATTCTTAGAAAAGTTCAATACCAAACAGGATGAAATTATGAACAACACAATTACAAGCACTGACATTGAAACTGTGATCAAAAATCTCCCAAAACACAAAAGCCCAGGACCAGATGGCTTCACTGGTGAATTCTATTAAACATTTAGAGAGAGGTAATGCATATCCTTCTAAAGCTCTCTCAAAAAGTTACAGACAAAAGGAACACTTCCAAACTCAGTCTAGAAGATCATCATCACCCTGATACCAAAACCAGAGAAAAATTAAAAAAAGAAAACTACAGGCCAATATCACTGATGAACATAGATTCAAAAATTCTCAGGAAAATTCTACCAAACAGAATTCAAGAACTCATTAAAAAGCTAACACATTAAAAAGTTCATATACTGTGATCAAGTTGGGTTTATTTCAGTTATGCAAGTGTTCTTCAATATACACAAATCAATCAGTGCAATACACCATATTAACAAATCGAAAGATAAAAAACATGATAATCTCAATATATGCAGAAAAAGACTTTGACAAAGGTACCCATTTATGATTCGGTTCAGTTCAGTCACTCAGTCATGTCTGACTCTTTGTGACCCCATGAATTGTAGCATGTCAGGCCTCCCTGTCCATCACCAACTCCTGCAGTTCACTCAAACTCATGTCCTTCAAGTCAGTAATGCCAT
>SJYA01001456.1:1342677-1359028 GCA_006410615.1 Neotragus moschatus
CCCCTAAGATCAGGAACAAGACAAGGGTGTCCACTGTCACCACTATTATTCAACATAGTTTTGGATGTCCTAGCTACAGCAATCAGAGAAGAAAAAAAAAAAAATGTATCCAGACCAGAAAAGAAGTAAAGCTCTCACTGTTTGCAGATGACATGATACTGTACACAGAAAACCCTAAAGATAGTATTAGAAAATTACTAATCAGTGAATTTAGCAAAGTTACAGGATACAAAATCAATACACAGAAACCACTTGTATTCCTATATACTAACAATGAAAAATCAGAAAAAGAAATTAAGGATCAACCCATTCACTATGCAAACAAAAGAATAAAATATCTATGAATTAACCTACCTAAGGAGACAGAAAAACTGTACACAGAAAATTATGAGACAGTAATGAAAAAAAGATGACATAAACAGATGAAGAGATATTCCAAGTTCCTGGACAGGAAGAATCAACACTGTGAAAATGACTATACTACCAAATGCAATCACAGTTCAATGCAATCCCTATCAAATTACCAATGGCATTTTCCATAGAACTAGAACAAAAAACACTCACAATTCACATGGAAACACAAAAGACCCCAAATAGCCAAAGCAGTATTGAGAAAGAAGAATGCAGCTGGAAGAATCAACCTTCTTGACTTTAGATTATACCACAAAGCTACAGTCATCAAGACAGTACAGTACTGGCACAAAAACAGAAATATTAACCAGTGGAACAAGATAGAAAGCACAGAAGTAAACCCATGCACCTATGGGTACCTTATTTTTGAGAAAGGAGGCAAGAATATACATTGGGATAAAGACAGCCTCTTCAAAAAATGATGCTGGGAAAGCTGGACAGCTACATGTAAAAGAACGAAATAAGAACGTTTCCTAACACCATATACAAAGATAAACTCAAAATTGATTAAAGACCTAAATGTAAGACCAGGAACTATAAAACTTAGAGGAAAACATAGGCAGAACACTAGATGACATAAATCAAAGCAAGATCCTCTATGATCCACTTCCTAGAGTAATGGAAATAAAAACAAAAACAAGTGGGACCCAATTAAACTTAAAAGCTTTTCAACAGCAAAGGAAACTATAAACAAGGTGAAAAGACAACCCTCAGATTAGGAGGAAATAATAGCAAATGGAACAATTGACAAAGGATTAATTTCAAAAATATAAAAGCAGCTCATACAACTCAATACCAGAAAACCAAACAACCCAATCAAAAAGTGGGGAAAAGACCTAAAAATACATTTCTCCAAAGAATACATACAGATGGCTAATAAACACATTAAAAGATGCTCAACATCACTCATTATTAGAGAAATGTCAATCAAAACCACAACGAGATATCACCTCACACTGGTCAGAATGGCCAAGATCAAAAAAGTCTACAAACAGTAAATGCTGGAGAGGGTGTGGATAAAAGGGAAACCTGTTGGTAGGAATGCAAATTGATACAGTCACTATGCAAGACAGTATGAGATTCTTTAAAAAAACTAGGAATAAAACCACCATATGAGCCAGCAACCCCACTCCTAGGCATATACCCTGAGGTAATTTAACTTATATGCAGAGAACATCATGAGAAACATTGGGCTGGAAGAAGCACAAGCTGGGAATCAAGATTGCTGAGAGAAATATCAATAACCTCAGATATGCAGATGACACCATTCTTATGGCAGAAAGTGAAGAGGAACTAAAAAGCCTCTTGATAAAAGTGAAAGAGGAGAGTGAACAGGTTGGCTTAGAGCTCAACATTCAGGAAACTAAGATCATGGCATCTGGTCCCATCACTGCATGGGAAATAGATGAGGAAACAGTAGAAACAGTGTCAAGTTTTATTCTGGGGGGCTCCAAAATCACTCTAGATGGTGACTGCAGCCATGAAATTAAAAGACACTTACTCCTTGAAAGGAAAATTATGACCAAATTAGATAGCATATTCAAAAGCAGAGACATTACTTTACCAACAAAGGTCCATTTAGTCAAGGCTATGGTTTTTCCAGTGGTCATGTATGGATGCAAGAATTAGACTGTGAAGAAAGCTGAGTGCCGAAGAATTGATGCTTTTGAACTGTGATGTTGGAGAAGACTCTTGAGAGTCCCTTGGCCTGCAAAGAGACCCAACCCATCCATTCTAAAGGAGATTAGTCCTGAGTGTTCTTTGGAAGGACTGATGCTAAAGCTGAAACTCCAATACTTTGGCCACCTCATGTGAAGAGTTGACTCATTAGAAAAGACGTTGATGCTGGGAGGGATTGGGGGCAGGAGGAGAAGGGGACGACAGAGGATAAGATGACTGGATGGCATCACGGACTCGATGGATGTAAGTTTGACTGAACTCTGGGAGTTGGTGATGGTCAGGGAGGCCTGGCATGCTGCTATTCATGGGGTTGCAAAGAGTCAGACACGACTGAGCGACTTAACTGAACTGAACTGAACCAAAATTGAAAAAGACACATGTAACCCAATATTCACTGCAGCACTATTTACAATAGCTAGAACATGGAAACAACCTAGATGCCCACTGACAGATGAGTGGATAAAGAAGTTGTTTTACATATAGACAATGGAATATTACTGACATAAAAAGGAATGCATTTGAGTCAGTTCTAATGAGGTGGTTGAATCTAGATCCTATTATACAGAGTGAAGTAAGTCAGAAAGAGAAAGAGAAATCTCACATCCTAACATATATATGGAGTCTAGAAAGATAGTACCAAAGAATTTATTGGCAGGGCAGCAATGGAGAAACATGGACATGCGGAGAGGGGAGGAGAGAGTGAGATGTATGGAGAAAGTAACATGGAAACTTACATTACCATATGTAAAACAGATACCCAATGGGAATTTGCCATATGTCTCAGGGAATTCAAATAGGGGCTCTGTATCACTTAGAGGGGTGGGATGGGGAGGGAGATAGGAGGGAAGTTTAAGAGGGAGAGGACAGATGTATACTTATGGCTGATTCATGTGGAGGTTTGATAAAAAAACAGCAAAATTCCTTCAGCAATTATCCTTCAATTAACAATATATAAATTTTTTGAAAACTCAATATGAAAAAACTAAGATCATGGAATCTGGTACCATTACTTTAAGGCAAGTAGAAGTGTAAAGTAGAAGCAGTGATAGATTTTTATTTTTCTGGGCTTCAAAATCACTGTGAATGGTGACTGGAGCCATGAAATTAAAAGACACTTGCTCCTAGGGAGGAAAGCTATGACAAACCTAGACAGCAAATTAAAAACCAGGCGAGACATCACTTTGCCAACAAAGGTCCATATAGACAAAGCTATGGTTTTTCCAGTAGTCATGTACAGATGTGAAAGCCAGACCATATGAAAGGCAGAGAGCTGAAGAATTTATACTTTCAAATTGTGGTGCTAAAGAAGACCCTTGAGAATCCCTTGGACTGCAAGGAGATCCAACCAGTCAATCCTAAAGGAAATCATCCCTGAATATTCATTGGAAGGACTGATGCTAAAGCTCTTTGGCCACCTGATGCAAAGAACTGACTCATTGGAAAAGTCACTGATGCTGGGAAAGATTGAAGGCAAAAGGAGAAAGGGGAAGCAGAGGATGAGATGTTTAAATAGCATCACCTACTCAATGGACATGAATTTGAAAGAACTCCAGGAGATAATGGAGGACAAAGCCTGGTGTTGTACAGTCCATCGGGTCAAAAAGAGTCAGACATGATTTATAGACTAAAAATGGCAAATCACAAAACCACAACCAATACTCAATAAGGAAAAGTTGAAAGCCTTCTCACTAAAATCTGGAACATGACAAGGATGCCTTCTTTCACTTCTATTCAACATAATGTAAGTCCTAGCAACAGCAGTCAGGGAAGAAAATAGCAATAAAGTGAATCAAAATTCTTAGAGAGAGATAATATTGATATTCTACACAAATAACATGATACTATATATATATATTGAAAACAAAAACTACTAGAACTGTGAAATGAATTCAGCAAGGTAACAGGATATAATATTAACATAAAAATTAGTTGCATTTCTTTACACAATCAATGAAATATCAGAGGAAACGCAAAAAAAGAAGCACTTTTAAAATTGCCACAAAAAGTAAATACTTGGGAGTAAACCTGACCAAGGAGGTTAGGAGTTATATGCTAAGAACTATAAAACATTAATGAAACTGAAAATTATTAAAAGAAATGGGAAGATATCTCATTCTTTTGCATTTGAAGAACAACATTGTTATAATGGCCAAACTATCCAAAGTAATAAAGATTTAATGCTATCCCTATCAAATTATCCATGACCTTTTGCAGAGAACTAGAAAAACTTAGTACTAAAATTTATATAGAACCATAAAAGACCCAGAGCTGCCAAAGTAATCCTAACAAAAAAAGATCAAAGAAGGAGACTAAACTCTCCCAAACTGCAGAGAATACTACAAAGCTAAAGTGATCCAAACAGCATAGTATTAAAAAAGCAGATATATGGATCAACGAAACAGAATAGAGAGCCAAGCAATAAATCCACAATAAAAATTTACAAGAACACATTTCCCCCCACCACCACCATTCTCTCCCATCAGGAAGCTTGCATAAGCCCCTTAGTCTTATGCAACAGAGGGAAGACAGAAGAAGGAAGCAAAATTAAAATCCCACAGCCTCCAGAAGGAAAACCATAGGCACAGAAAGTTAATCAAAATTAAAAGACAGAGGATATTATCTCAGATGAAGGAAGAAGATACAATCTCAGAAAAGTAACTGAATGAAGTTAGGCCAACTTCCAGGAAAAAAATAAGAATAATGATAGTGGAGATGATCCAGGATCTTGGAAAATAGACAAGATGCAAGAAATGTTTCCTGAAGACCTAGAAGAGCTAAAGAACAAACAAATGGATTAAATGCACCAACATGGACATTATAGGGGTCCCTGAAGGAGAAGAGATAGAGAAAGCACACAAGAATATATTTGAAAAGATAAAGCTGAAAACTTCCTTAATATGGGAAAGGAAATAGTCAACCAAATCCAAGAAGTGCAGTCGTAGACAGGATAAAACCAAGGAGGAACACACTGAGACACAAACACTGACAAAAATTAAAAACAAAGATACAATATTAAAAACAACAAGAGAAAAATGACAAATAACAGACAAGGGAACTCCTATAAAGTTATTAGCCAATTTCCCAATAGAAATTCTACAAGTCAGAAGGTAATTGCATGACATATTTAAAGTGAAGAAAGGGGAGAACCTATAGTCAAGAATAGTCTACCCAGCAAGAAACTCATCCAGCTTTGATGGAGAAATGAAAAGCTTTACAGATAAGCAAAAGTTAAAGCACTACCAGACTAGCTTTAAAATAAATCTTAAAAGAACTTCTCTAAGAAGGAAAAACAAGAGAGGGAAAAGACCTACAAAAAACAAATCCAAAACAATTAAGAAAACAGTACTGTGTGTGCTCAGTTCCTAAATCATGTCTGATTCTGTGACCCCCATGGACTGCAGCATGCCAGACTTCCTTGTCCTTCACTATCTCCAGGAGTTTGCTCAAATTTATGTCCATTGAGTTGGTGATGCTATCTAACTGTCTCATCCTCTGCCACCCTCTTTTGCCTTCAATCTTTCCCAGCATCAGAGTCTTTTTCAATGAGTCAGCTCTTCACTTCAAGCAACCAAAGTTTCATATATATCAGTAATTATATTAAATTTGAATGGATTAAATGCACCAATCAAAAGTCATAGACTGGCTGAATGGATTCAAAAGCAATACCCATATATATGCTGTCTACAAGAAACAGACCCACCTCTGATGTAGGGACACTTACAGACTGAAAGCAGGGAGTTGGGAGAAGGTATTCCACATAAATGGAAATAAAAAAGAAATTGGAGTAGCAACATTCATATCAGAAAGAACAGACTTTGTAACAAAGAAAGTTATAAAGAAGGATACTACATAATGAGCAAAGGTTTAATCCAAAAAGAAGATATAACAATTATAAATACACATGCACCCAACATAGCAATACCTCAATATCTAAGGTAAATACTAGCAAACATAAAGGGAGAAATCAAAAGTAACACAGTAATAGTGGAGGACTTGATCACCCAAATTTCATCAATGAACAGATCTTCCAAACAGAACTTTAATAAGGAAAAACAGGCCTTAAATGAAACTTAGGCCAGTTAGACTTAATTGATATTTATAGAGCATCCCATCCCAAAACAGCAGACTACACATTCTTCTCCAGTGCACGTGGAACATTCTCCCAGACTGACCATATGCTGGGCCACAAGGCGAATCTTGGTAAATTTAAGAAATCTGAAATCACATCAAGTATCTTTTCTTATCAAAAACTTTTAAACTAGAAATAAACTACCAGAAAAGAACCATAAAAAAACACAAAGATTTGGTGGCTCAATTATATTCTACTAAACAACCAATGGATCACTGAAGAAATCAAAGAGAATATAAAAAAAAATACCTAGAGACAAATGAAAACAAAAGCACAATGGTCCATAACCTATGGGATGTAGCAAAAGCAGTTTTTAACTAAGAGGGAAGTTTAGAGCAATACAATCTTACCTCAAGAAACAAGAAAAATCTCAAATAAACAACCTAACCTTATACCTAAAACAACTAGAGAAAGAAGAACAAATGAAACTTAAAGTCAGTAGAAGGAAAGAAATCATAAAGATCAGCACAGAAATAAATGAAATAGGAACAAGGAAAATAATCACAAGATCAATGAAACTAAAATTGATTCTTTGAAAAGATAAATAAAATTGATAAATGTTCAGCCAGACTCATTAAGGAAAAAAAAAAGCGGGGGTAGGGGGAGAAGTCTCAAATCAATAAAATTAGAAATGAAAAATGAGAAGTTAAAACTAACTCCATAGAAATACAGGGGACCATAAGAGACCACTATGAGCAACTATAGATAATAAAATGCACAACCTGGAAGAAATGGATGAAATTTTGGAACGGTACAATCTTCCAAGACTAAACTAAGAAGAAACAGAAAATATGAACAGATCAATCACAAGCACTGAAACTGAATCTGTAATTTAAAAACTCACAAACATGCATCCAGGACATGATATATTCTCAGTTAAATTCTATCAAACATTAGAAAAGAGTAAACACCTATCCTTCTGAAACCTCCAAAAAACTGTAGAGGAAGGAAACCTTCCAAACTCATTCTTAGGCCACCATCACCCTGATATCAAAACCAGACAAAGATGCCACAAAAACAGAAAATTACAAGCCAATATCATAAATGAACATAGACTCAAAAATCATCAACAAAATTCTACCAATCTGAATTCAGCAATACATTAAAAAGATCATACATCATGATCATGCAGGATTCATCTCAGGGATACAAATATTTTTCAATATCTGCAAATCAGTGTGATACACCACATCAATAAATTGAAGAATATAAATCATGTGACCATCTCAATGCATGGAGAAAAACCTTCTGACAAAATTCAGCACCAATTTATAATAAAAATTCCAGGAAGCAGGCATAGAGGGAACATAACTCAAAATAATAAAGGTCATATATGAGAAACCTACAGCTAGCATCTTACTCAATGGAGAGAAGTTGAAAGAACTTCCTCTAAGATCAGGAACAAGACAAAGACATCTACTCTCACCACTTTTATTCAATAGAGTTTTGGAAATCCTAGCTAAAGCAATCATAAAAGAAAAAGTATAGGGAATCTAAATTGGAAAAGAAGAAGTTAAACTGTCACTATTTGCAGATAACATGATACTCTACATAAATCTTTAGAAATACTAAAGATATTACAAGGAAACTACTAAAACTCATCAATGAATTTGGTAAAGTTGCAGGTTACAAAATTAATACACAGAAAGCTGTTGCATTTTTATACATTAACAACAAAAGATCAGAAAGAAAAACTCAAGAAACATCCCATTTACCATCACATCAAAAAGAATAAAATACCTAAGAATAAACCTATCTAAGCAGACAAAAGACCTTACACTGAAAACTACAAGATGCTGATGGAAGAAATTGAAGAAGATACAAACATATGGAAATATATACCACGTTCTTGGATTAGAAGAATCAACATTGTCAAAATGACTAGACTACCCAAGGCAATCTACTGATCCATTGCAATCCCTATCAAGTTACCAATGGCACTTTTCACAGAACTAGAACAAAATGTCTCAGAATTTGTGTGGAGACACAGAAGACCCCAAATAGACAAAGCAATTTTGAGAAAGAAAAACAGAGTTAGAGGAACCAGACTATATATAGTACGACTTCAGACTATACTACAAAGCTACTACCGTTAAAACTCAGTCATGTGTCTGACTCTCTGCGACCCCATAGACATTAGCCCACCAAGCTCCCCCCTCCCTGGGATTCTCCAAGCAAGAACACTGGAGTGGGTTGCCATTTCCTTCTCCAATGCATGAGAGTGAGAAGTGAAAGTGAAGTCGCTCAGTTGTGTCCGACTCTTAGCGACCCCATGGACTGCAGCCCACCAGGTTCCTCCGTCCATGGGATTTTCCAGGCAAGAGTACTGGAGTCGGGTGCCATTGCCTTCTCCAAACAGTATGGTACTAGCACAAAAATAGAAATATAGATCAAGGGAACAGGCTCTAAAACCCAGAAATATGGTCAATTAATGTATGACAAAGCAGGCAAGACTATACAAGGTTGGAAAGACTAGTCTCTTCAACAAATGGTGCTGGGAAAACTGGATAGCTACACGGAAAAAAAATGAAATGTGTTTTGTTTGTTAAAGAACATTTGTTAAAAAAAAAAGTTGTTTGTTAAAGATAATTCTTTAACACCACACAAAAATAATAAGCTCAAAACGGATTCAAGACCTAAATGTGAGACCAGATACTATAAAACTCCTAGAGGAAAACATAGGCTGAACACTCTGACATAAATAGCAGCAATATCTTTTCAATCCATGTCCCAGAGTAATGGAAATAAAAACAAAAATAAACAAATGGGACCTACTTAAACTCAAAAACTTTTGTACAGCAAAGGAAACAATAAATGAAACTTAAAGACTACCTACAGACTGGGAGAAAATATTTGCAAATGACCCACATGATGTTAGTCTCTAAAATTTACATGCAGCTCTTGTGTTCTTGCCTAGAGAATCCCAGGGATGGGGGAGCCTGGTGGGCTGCGATCTATGGGGTCACACAGAGTCGGACACAACTGAAGTGACTTAGCAGTAGCAGCAGCTTGATCTTTAACAGAATCAAAACAAATAAGCCAATCAACAAATAGATAGAAGACCTAAATAGACATTTCTCCAAAGACAACATATAGATGGCCAAGAGGCACATTTTAAAATGTTCAATATCTCTAATTATTAGAGAAATGCAAATCAAAACTACAATAAGATTATCACTTCACACCAGTCAGAATGGCTATCATCAAAAAATCCACAAACAATAAATGCTGGAGAAGGTGCGGAGAAAAGGGAACCTTTCTTTACTGTTGTTAGAAGTGTATTAATAAATTGGTACAGCCACATTGGAGTATAGAGGTTTCTTAGTAAACTAAAAACAGAGTGACCATAGGACCCTACAATCCCACTCCTCAGCATATATCTGCAAAAAAACATGATCTGAGATACGTGCACCCAAATGTTCAATGTAGTACTGTTTACAATAGTCAAGACATGGAAGCAACCTAAATGTCCATTGACAGAGGAAAAGATAAAGAAAATATGGTACATATACACAATGGAATATTATTCTCCCATCAAAAAGAATGAAATAATACCATTTGCAGCAACAAGGATGGACACAGAGATTGTCACACTGAGTGAAGTAAGTCAGAAAGGGAGAAATATAGTAAGACATCCCTCATATGTGTAATCTAAAAAGTAATGATACAAATGTACTTACTAACAGAACAGAAAGAGACTCATAAACTTAGAGACCAAAATTATGGTTGCCAGGGAGTAAGGATAGTTAGGAACTTTGGCATGGATGCATACACACTGCTATATATAAAATGCATAACAAACAAGGACCTACAGTATAGTATAAGGAACTCTGCTCAATGTCATGTGGCAGGCTGTACGGGAGAGGAGTTTGAGGGGAGAATGGATACATGTCCATGTATGACAGAGTCTCTTTGCTATTCCTTTGAAACTCTCGCAACTATAGCCAGTTGTTAATTGGCTATACCCCAATACAAACAAAAGTTAAAAAACCCACATAGTTCGGTTCAGTCACTCAGTTGTGTCCGACTCATTGNGGAATGATGCTAAAGCTGAAACTCCAATACTTTGGCCACCTCATGTGAAGAGTTGACTCATTGGAAAATTCCACACACCTACACTCAAATAATATTCGACAAAAGAGACAAGAATATACAATGGGGAAAAGAGTCTTTTCAGTAACTGGTGCTGGGAATGTTGACAGCTGCCTTTAAATAAATGAAGTTAGAATACACCCTCACACCATGCAGAAAAATAAACTCAAAATGACTGAAAGACTTACATATAAGACATAACATCATAACACTTCTAGAAGAGAATATAGGGAAAATGTTCTCTGACATAAATCATACCAATATTTTCTTAGATCTTATAAACCAAATTTATAAGCCTTTGTATAACAAAGGAAACCATAAATAAAGTGAAAAGATAACCTATAGGCTGGGAAAAAAGTATTGGCAAATGATGTGACTGACAAGGGCTTAATTCCTAAAACATATGAACATCTCATACAACTTAATAACAACAACAAAGACAACAATCCAATCGAAACAGAAAAGATTGGGTTAAACAGACATTTCTCCCAAGAAAACATACAGATGCCCAAAAGGCACAAGAAAACATTTTCATTATCACTAATTTTTAGAGAAATGTGAATCAAAACTACAATGAGGTTTCTTTTTACACTGGTTAGAATGGCTATCATTAAAAAGTCTACAAATAACAAATGCTGGAGAGGGTGTGGAAAAAAGGAACCCTCCTACACTGCTGGTAGGAATGTAAATTGGTGCAAACACTATTGAAAACACATTGGAGGTTCCTCAAAAAAAAAAAAAAAAAAAAATCTAACCAAAAATATACTTGTCTGCCAGGAGCCAGCGTGAGGAACTCCACCCATGGCAAAGGTCATGAGGAAGGAGGCTCAGCATAGGCAAAGGTGGGATGGAGCCTCAGGAGACCCCCTGTTCCTGAGCATCTACCCCCAAAACCAGAGTCTGCCTACTTTACTGCTTTATGGTCTCACCTACACCTCTGACTTTATGGGGGGCTGTCCCCCCCCACCTCTCTTGGAGAAGTAGTTTACTTACAGCTCCAGTTAACAAAAATTCCTAGGCATGACAAGAGTGTTTCAACTTACAAACTCCTCTGAAGGTTCTCTAGTCTGCCTGAACAGGTTTGTCCGGCCACATCTGATTGTTTACAGCCTCCCAACTGTGAGAGGCACAAGATGCTTTAAACTTTCTAAATACGGATTGTTTTGAGAAATTAGAAATTATTAGTATAGTGGGTTGGTTAGAAATTATACTGGTGATGGGTTTTCATTTGTTGGGCCAATATTTGCTGCTAAGTCTCCATATTCCCTGCCCTTATAATGAATATAACTAGCATATAGGGGAAAGAAGTATTAACCTTTAAGATTAATCATGTTAAACCTTAGGCTAAGTAAATTCCTTTCTTAATTGTAACCCCCTGCACCCTCACCCTATAGGAATGCAACTTTATCTAGTACCTTCAGAGGGTGGCGCCTGGTTTAAGAAAAATCACCCCTGGAAAATAGGTTTTCTGGTTAACTGACCATTATCAGAAAGAAAGGGTCATAAAATGTTAGCAGGCCTCATGGCCAGAAGATAATGTAAAGCCACCTAAGACCTTTTGTATACATTTATATGAAGCACCTGATTTTGATAAAGGTCAGGACTGCTGACCCCCATGTGACTTTGTATTCTATCTCTATGCATAACAAAAAGTATATAAGCAAACCTGGAAAATAAAGAAATCGGACCAGTTCCTGGAAAGACTGGTTTCCCCCGTGTGGTCTTTTCTCGTTCTCTTCTTTTCTGGCTGAATTCCCATCTAGAGTGTGGAGGCTCGCCATGTCTACTTACTTGCCCTGGCTTCTAAGACCCCTGCAAGAGGGAGCCCACAGAGGGGCACCCTTCGCTATTCAAGCAGGCACCGGTGGCCTACGTAGATGGTACAAACTCCTTATCTTGGAGTTTTATTGGTTTTCCATGTAAACCAAATTATTCAGCCTCTTTTTGTCCACTAAATTTTCCTACTACACTATTTTCTTCCTAATCTCTCTTTTCTAATTAAAGAGTTCTTTCCTAGGATACCAACTCCATTTCCCCTTCGAATTACCCTGGATCCACCGGGCTGGACCCCAGCACTTGTCATATGATCCAGCAATCCCCTCCTGGGTATATATTCAGATGAAACTATAATTCAAAAGGACTCATTGCCCCCTATGTTCATAACAGCACTTTTTACAGTAGCCAAGAGATGGAAACAACCAAATGTCCATTGGCAAATGGATAAGAAGATGTGTGTGTGTATACACACACACACACACAATGGAATACTAATCAGCCATAGAAAAGAATAAAATAATGCCATTTGCACCAACATGGATGGACCTAGAGAGTATCATACTAAGTGAAGTAAGTCAGAAAGCAAAGACAAATAGCATATGATATCACAAATGTGGAATCTAAAATATGACATAAATGAACTTATCTATGAAACAAACAGACTAACAGATATCGAGGACAGAATTGTGGTTGCCAAAGGAGAAGGTTGGAGATGGAATGGATTGGAAGTTTGGGGTTAACATATAGAATGGATAAACAACAAGATCTTACTCTATAGTACAGGGGACTGTATTCAACATCCTATAATAAACCATAATGGAAAAATATGAAAAAGAATACATATATATATATATAACTGAATGTCTCATCATGACCTTCACATATTCTACATAAAATGTCCTTTCTCTAGTTCAAATACATATATGTATCACTTTTCTGTACAACAGAAATTAACACACCATTGTAAATTACCCATATTTCAATAAAATAAATTTTAAAGTTAAAAAAATGTTATCTTCCCATGGAAGAATAAATTTGACTATTCTGAGTATTAATTCTATTTCTAATGATTACTGAACAAACTTGATCTCTATCATCAGGATGGATAATCTATATTCTTGAATAATGTATGGCTACTCAGTAACTCTACCCAGGTGCCCTATAGGTGTCTCAAAATTAATGAGTTCAAAACAGGAATCTTGACTCAAGCTCAGCCTCAAACTTACCCTGCCTCAAACTTACCCTACCCCCAAATCATTTCTTTTAGATTTCCTGAGTCGTGGTCAATGATTCCTAGATAATATAAAGTTATAAAAGGTAAAATTAATTTGTCTCTTTCATCACTTCTCATATACAATCCACCAGAAAGATCCAGTGGCTCTCCTTCTCACAAATATGTCAAATCTGACCATTCCCATTGAACCCTGACAACTTTGGTCATTACCATCTTCTCTTACCAGGATTACTGTAATAGCTTCCAAACCAATTTCCCTACTTCCATCATGGTTTTTCACATAGCTCATTTTCTACATGATGGTCAGGCAGATTTTCAAAACTGTAAATGAAATCAAGCCTATCCTATGCGTAGATCTCTCCAATGGCTTCCTGTCACAATTACAATAAAATCTAAACTCTATGTCTTAAGCCCAAAATTTACTGCCTTCATTTGACTTCTCTGTGCCTATCTAACCATTGACCATCCTCCAACTAAATAGACCTTCCTTGCTAAGCTCATTCTCTCACCAGGACCTTTACATATTCTACACAAAATTTCCTTTCTCAACTTCAAACCTTAGTCCTTTCTAATAATTAAGATCCCAGCTCAAATATTACCTCTTGTATGAGATCTTTCTTGCCCATTTCATTTAAAGCAGCTCTCCTTTCTGTTTCTACCCCAGACAATCCTGATCCCAAATTTCAGTTTTATTATTATAGCACTTATCATATGAATGTGTCTTATTTAATTATTTGGTATTTGAGTATGTGTTTTATCTGCTCTCTCTATTGCAAGGTGATCTCCTTAACAGAAATCACCTTTTGGACTTCTTACACTAACTTCATGGAGTCACCTACCAGACATATAGTAAGCACTCAATGAATGCCATCAAATATTCAAAAAACCAGACGGCAGCAATAAAAAAATGTGATGATTAAGGGAAAATGTGCAAATAGTCACAAATATATTTAAGTGCTCTGACTGAAATAGAGAAAATGAAGTGAGACAATTACTTCAAAATTCTAAAACAGTGGAAGAAATGTTAGCATTTTGAAGTATTGATTTAATATCCTTATTTTCCTTTCTAAAATCCTCTTTGCCACACATTGAAAAATAGTACAGAATCTAATTAGTAATAATAAAGATATAATATTAAGCAATAATAATACAATTATTATGATTTGGGTTATAACAGAAGAAATATAACCAAAATAACATGCCCTAATAAAATTTTAAATCACATAAACATTTAAAGATTGAAACAACTATACAGTAGGCTGATTCATATGAGCAGTATAAAGTAATTCCAGCATTAATAAATTAATAATAGTCATTGCCTTTAATGAAGGTCATACAATTTCCTTTTTCAAGTCAACATAGTAATTCTGAAGCTTTATAACTCAAGGGAAAATTATATGAAGGCTTGGAAACTATTCAAGCAAGTCATGAATAGCAAGGGTACACTCTTTACTCCTGGAAACTTTGTCTGTATAAAATGAACGTGATTATGATATGATTTCTGCAGATTTGTATCTGTAATTACTCCAAATGTTATTAATTCTTAGAATTATATTGACTATACTGAAGGAAGATTAGTTAATATCTCTTGAGCTTTTTCCATGAGAAATACATGTCTTTTTCATTTGGCTATCCAAGTAGGAAAATATGAATATACAACAGATACTAATTTACATAACATGTTGTGTTATTTTCCAAAGGCTCAAGAATATGCATTTTTCCAAATAGTAATAATCCCTTCCACTTTATAGCTTGTAAATCACACCACATACATTATTACATTCCAGCCTGATAAAAATCATTTGAGATAAGTATAATGGTGTATTATTTCATTTTTATAAATGAGAGTAAAGATGAGGATCAAAAATTTAAGTAATTTTTCCAAATTGCATGGCTAGAATGTGGACTAACCAATAAGAGCCCAGGGTTGAAATTTCTATCCCAGCACACTTTTCATCATACCATCCACCCCTGTTAATTTACTGACAGGTAGGACAGGAAGTAATTAAAGAAAAATGTTTTCAGCTATTGCTACCCAAGGAAGCATCATGAAATCCACATTTCCCTGCAACAGGAGAATCAGTTCTGCTTCCAAGCAGGAAGTAACTCTTAAAAACAAGGGGCTTAAAAACCCTTCTTGCATCACCAAAAACACTAATTCTACAAAGAGAAAGCAGATGCCAGTAGACACAGAGTTCTCAGACTAGAAGGGAAGACACACAGAGGTATCAGGATAGAAGGGCAGAGAATAGCTAGAAACTACTCCTAGACAGCAGTTTTCAAAACATATTAAGGGGAAGCACAGCTTTCTAAAGAAGTTAACTGATAAAAATCCAGTACTTAAAGATTATACACTGAAGAAGAAAAACAGAAAAAGACAAATGACTGTTATATTAAGAAGCCCAAAGCTAGGTCAGGCAGATGTGGGCAAGAGAAAATTGAGACAGAAAGATCAGAACCCAGATTGAACCATGTCACATGGTTGAAAAAATATTATAAGTCTTCTGTGAGGGAATTTGGAAATATCAGAACTTCTGTAATGCCTATTATAGATCTTAGCAGATTACACTGAAAATTGTACAAAACCTTTCTTTGGCTTATGGGCTCAGTTACTCCAGAAAAGTTGCTAACAGCATTAAGTGTCAATATGAAAAGACTTCTCTGTATATGTTTATATGAAAATCCAATGCAGCTCCTTTAAGAGTTAAATCTCTGGAGACCTATTCAATTCAGTTCAGTAGCTCAGTAGTGTCCAACTCTCTGCAACCCCATGAATTGCAGCACACCAGGACTCCCTGTCCAATACCAACTCCAGAGTTCACTCAAACTCATGTCCATTGAGTCGCAGATGCCATCCAGCCATCTCATCGTCTATCGTCCCCTTCTCTTCCTGCCTCCAATCCTTCCCAGCATCAGAGTCTTTTCCAATGAGTCAACTCTTTGCATGAGGTGGCCAAAGTACTGGACTTTAAGCTTTAGCATCAGTCCTTCCAAAGAGCACCCAGGACTGATTTCCTTTAGAATGGACC
>SJYA01001456.1:1359668-1480212 GCA_006410615.1 Neotragus moschatus
TCCAACTCTTTGCAACCCCATGAATTGCAGCACGCCAGGCCTCCCTGTCCAATACCAACTCCCAGAGTTCACTCAAACTCATGTCCATTGAGTCGCAGATGCCATCCAGCCATCTCATCGTCTATTGTCCCCTTCTCTTCCTGCCTCCAATCCCTCCCAGCATCAGAGTCTTTTCCAATGAGTCAACTCTTTGCATGAGGTGGCCAAAGTACTGGACTTTAAGCTTTAGCATCAGTCCTTCCAAAGAGCACCCAGGACTGATTTCCTTTAGAATGGACCGGTTGGATCTCCTTGCAGTCCAAGGGACTCTCAAGAGTCTTCTCCAACACCACATTTCAAAAGCATCAATTCTTCAGTGCTCAGCTTTCTTCACAGTCCAACTCTCATATCCATACATGACTAGTGGAAAAACCATATCCTTGACTAGATGTATCTTTGTTGGTAAAGTAATGTCTCTGCTTTTGAATATGCTATCTAGGTTGGTCATAATTTTCTTTCCAAGGAGTAAGCATTTTTTAATTTCATGGCTACAATCACCATCTCCAGTGATTTTGGAGCCCCCAAAAATAAAAACTGACACTTTTTCCACTGTTTCCCCATCCATTTCCCATGAAGTGATGGGACCAGATCTTCGTTTTCTGAATGTTGAGCTTTAAGCCAATTTTTTCACTCTCCTCTTTCACTTCCATCAAGAGGCTTTTTAGTTCCTCTTCAGTTTCTGCCATAAGGGTGGTGTCATCTGCATATCTGAGGTTATTGATATTTCTCCCAGCAATCTTGATTCCAACTTGTGCTTCTTCCAGCCCACTGTTTCTCATGATGTAGGAGAAGGCAATGGCACCCCACTCCAGTACTCTTGCCTGGAAAATCCTACGGAGGGAGGAGCCTCGTGGGTTGCAGTCCACGGGGTCGCTAGAAGTTGGACACGACTGAGCGACTTCACTTTCACTTTTCACTTTCATGCATTGGAGAAGGAAATGGCAGCCCACTCCAGTGTTCTTGCCTGGAGAATCCTGGGGATGGGGGAGCCTGATGGGCTGCTGTCTGTGGGGTCGCACAGAGTCGGACAAGACTGAAACGACTTAGCAGCAACAGCAGCAGGGTGACGAGATACAGCCTAGAAGAGCTATTAGGGCTTCCCTGATAGCTCAGTTGCTAAAGAATCTGCCTGCAATTCAGGAGACCTGGGTTCAATTGCTGGGTTGGGAAGATCTCCTGGAGAAGGGAAAGAGTACCCACTCCAGTATTCTGGCCTGGAGAATTCCTGAGGTCACAAAGAGTCAGACATGATTGAGCAACTTTCACACACTTCACTCTGGAGACCAGATCAGATTAGTCAGTTAAACAACACTGTACTTTTTAAATGAGGTTATTTCTGTCTTAGGCCGTGTCCCTCCACAAATGGTCACTGATTCTCTCTCAGACAAGATGACATATGACAGTATCCCTCATGCTCCCCAAATTTTTTCCCCTGTTCTTCCTGGACCTAAGCATGGTAATAGTTTGTCTGCTAATATACCTAAGATAACTGCAACAACCTTTGTGATTACCATATATCTACACCTTTATAATTAGTATCACTATAAATAAATCATTCTAGAATTAATCTACTTCACGTGTGCCATCTGTTTCCTGCTGGTAGTCTAAAAGATATAAATTCACATGGTACAAGACTTTATTACCTAGTTCTCATCACAACCATGACAGATGATGACTTTTAGTATTTCCTATTGACATTGATGTAACTTGGGCTTGTATAGTTCAAATAATTTACCTAATGTCTCACAGTAAGGCAACACCAAAATTTTAATATAGAATTATCTGAGACCAAACTTCTGGTATTTCCACCGTACTGCATTTTCTCTTGAGTTTATTATTATATATTTCCACATATGTGTATCTGACTTCTAAACAAAGTTTGCTACAAAATGAAAGGATGCTTGAGTGAAAAAGATAGTATAGATAGCCTATCTTAAAGTCTTTATAAACAAAGAGGTAAGCAAACTGGGGAAAATAATTTGCTCAAATTCACAAAGGTACTGACTGCCAGACAAGAATACCACACATTCCTTACATAAAGAAATACATGATATTCAATGACATACTGATGCAGAGAGGTGAATTGACTTGCCAAAGGTGTATTCTCAAAGGTTGAGACATGTTTCTTATTCTCAAACAAATGTTACAAAATTATAGCTGTGGGGCAGAGTAGGTGCTCATAACTCTGCCTTATAGAGAGGAAATCAATAGATTTTTGCTAACAGAAATCATCCATCAATTGATTTATCTGACCATCTTATAGATTTGATTAGAAATAATGACTCAGTTTCTGAATGAAATGGTAATCTGGGGAACATATTTGACATTTTGAAATGCTGTAATTCTTATTATCCTCACATATATTTAGAGAATCACTATCTGATCAAGTAATAATTCTGATATTTTAGGCAATTTTGAGTAAATCTTGTTAGTGACTTTAAAATGCAAAATAAAATGATACCTAAAGCATAGCTAACTTCATACTAAATATAAAGCACTAACAGAATCAGATGCAAGAATTTTCCAGTAAAAATGTTACAATTTTCCTGCCTTTGAAAGTTCTAACCAATACAACTAATCAAAAATAGAAGTTAAGTAACAGAAGACAAACTATGGGGAAAAAAACAAAATTATCAATTTGGGGATAATATGATTATACAGCTGGACTGCAGATGGTGATTGCAGCCATGAAATTAAAAGACACTTACTCCTTGGAAGACAAGTTATGACCAACCTAGACAGCATATTCANACTTGGGAACTCTTCATTATAGAAGCAAGTCAATTTGGGTATCATCTGGAAAACAAATATTCAATAAGATACTCAGAGGATCTTAAAATTATTTCACTAAAGGCAATCTCAAAACAGGAACTTTAAGTATAGTGTAGTGTTTTAGCAAAGTTCCAGTACATATTTCTATTTTAATCCTTTGGAATAAAAACTAGAATAATTTGTTTAGGAATTAAAACAATACTCCATTTTTTATGGCTGAGTAATATTCCGTTGTATATATGTTCGATGGCTTCTTTTTTTATTTATTTTTAATTGGAAGATAATTGCTTTGCATACCACAACTTCTTTATTCATTCCTCTATCCATGGACACCTAGGTTGCTTTAACGTCCTGGCTATTGTAGTCAGTCAAAGTGATGTGGATGAACCTAGATCCAGTTTTACAGAGTGAAGTAAATCAGAAAGAGAAAAAATTTTGTCTATCAATCAAAGCATATACATGGAATATAAAACAATGGTACTGATGCACCTATTGTCAGGGCAGGAAGAGAGATGCAGATGTTAAAAATGTACTAGTGGACACAGCGCATAAAGGAGAGGGTGGGGCAAACTGAGAGAGTAGCCTTGACATATATAGATTGCCATGTGTAAAACGGATAGCTAGTGGGAAGCACCTGTACAGCCCAGGGAGCTCAGTTCCATGTTCTGTGATGACCTAAAGGGGTGGAATCAGGAGGAGGTGGTGAGAGGGAGTCCCAGAAGGGAGGGGGTATAGGTATATTTACAGCTGATTCAAGCTATTTTACAGGAGAAACCAACATAACACTGTAAAGCAATTATCCTTCAATTAAAAATAAATTGCTGGTTTAGTTACTAAGGCATGTCCGATTCTTTGCAATGCCATGAACAGTCTGCCAGGCACCTCTGTCCATGGGATTTTCCAGGCAAGAATACTGGAGTGGGTTGCCATTACTTTTCCAAGGGATCTTTCCAACTCAGGGATTGAACCTGGGTCACCTGCACTGCAGTCTTTACCAACTGAGCCAACATTATAAAAGTGAAACATGATAAACTAATAAAAACAGAAATAGACTCACAGGCATAAAAAGTAACTTTATAGATGTGTTTAGTCGCTCAGTCAAGTCTGACTCTTTGCGACCCCATGGACTATAGCCCTCCAGGCTTCTCTGTCCATGGGGATTTTCCTAGCAGGAATACTGGAGAGGGTTGCCATGGCCTCCTCAACCTTATGGATAACAAAGGGGTTGAGGGGGTAGAGAAGAAACTACATGTATTGTGTGTACAGCTCAGAGAACTATATTCAATAGTTTATAACAACCTATAATGGAAAAAAAATCTGAAAAAGAATATAACACTTTGCTACACACCTGAATCATTGCAAGTCAACTATGCTAACTCTCTTTAGTTGTGACCGACTCTTTGTGACTCCATGGACTATAGCCTGCCAGTCGTCTCTGTTCATGGGAATTCTCCAGGCAAGAATACTGGAGTGGGTTGCCATTCCATCCTCCAAAATCAACTACGAAAGTGAAAGTCGCTCAGTCATATCTGACTCTTTGCAACCCTACGGACTATACAGTCTAAAGAATTTTCCAGGCCAGAATACTGAAGTGCGTAGCCTTTCCCTTCTCCAGGGATCTTCCCAACCCAGGGATCGTACCCAGGTCTCCCACATTGCAGGCAGATTCTTTACCAGCTAAGCCACAAGGGAAGCCCCAAAATCAACTAACCTCAAATAAAAAATAAAAAACATAGTACTCTAAGAATCTATGATGAGAATGCTAAGAAAATCTTTATTTTCCTAAAAATTAGTACTTTATATCATTATCAATCTCTTTAATCTTCACTTAAAAAAATTTACATAAAACTTTTAAAAATTACTCAAAATTTTTAATATCTTCCTTACAGTTGATTTTAATTGTTAACCCACAGTAATTTTAAACTTAGGTTTTCTATGTTTAAAGCACAAAACTTCATGAAAGTTTTTCTTAACCTTATTTACCCTGAGAGATATTCTAATGTATCTTAACTTGATTTCTGGTCTTAAATACATACTTCTACTTAACAGAGAATTTTTTTTAAATGTAGATGCTATTCAATTTCAATAGGCATACTTTTAAACTATTTCTCTGTAATAAAGCAAGATTTTGCAAATCCATGCCATGCTCAGTTTTCTGTTCATTTTTAGGTTAATCTTTTACACATAGACACACACCCTTACTTAAGAGTGAACAAAACTTATGACCATATCATGTAGTGGGGTACGGAAAAAGTCATTACTCACTTGGAGTTTTACCTGTAACATAAGAAATCATGGAAGTAGAAAAGAATTCTATCTGTTATGTTCCCAATAAGAAACAGATGTCACATTCAAATTAGGATAATTCAACAGATTACCTGAATATACAGCTATTTACAGAGATGACGTTATAAGGGAACCACAGAGTATGATGCTGCAAAGTGGGCCTAGTTGTAACTGTGGAGCTGAGGCACCCTGACCCAAGGGAGAAGGGAGGGAGAAGGTACTGGACCACTGAAGAGAGGGCTAAGGAAATCAATACCTGAGTTTATCCTTTTCCCTCCTCTATGACCAGACCCAACCTGAAGCCTCTGGGCACAAGAGCCCTGTGGCTGGCTACCAGGCAAGTCATTCCCTTTCCTTGGGCAGAAAACAGGGAAGAGAAGAGAAAACAGAAAATCCAGAGGAATGAAATAATACTGTCAAAGTCAAAAATATCAACCATAGAAAAAGACTCTTCTCCTAAACTAATATAAGGTATGTAAATTATAATTATATTATTAGTAATTACAATCAAGCAGCATATGGTTGAATATTTATAATTTCTATTACCATTATTAGACTGAGTTTATAATCTGGCCTAACACAAATCTCATCAATAGATCATAATTAGAGGACACACATACACAAATACATAAAAATTAATATATGCAACAGCCAGGCTCATCATTCGTTCGCTCAGTCATTAACATGTACTTTGCTAGGCACCAGAGATTAAAAAAGATCTCTGCTCTACAGAAATTCACGGTGTAGTAAAAAAGGCAATTTTAGCAAGTAATTAGAAGACAATAGAAGTAAAAAGTGGTTAAAGACCTTAGAATAGGGAAGCCTTCATAAAGCGCTAACGTTTGAGACTTGAAGAAATAATTACTCTAGACAGGGGATAAAGCTTGAACAAAAGCATGGAGTGAGAGAGTCTGATATGTATGGGAAGTCACAAAAAATTCAGAATGATGGTAAACGGTGCAAGTGAGGATGTGAGATGCAGATAAGGCAGAAAAGATGACTTAGGACCAAATTATTAATGCCCTGTTCACCATGAAAAGAGCATAAGTTTCACCTAGGATAATGTTTTTCGAACTTTTCACCATAGAAATAACAAAGAAGACTGAACTTATACACCCATAGGTCTGCCAGCAACATACGCAGCAGTTTCTAATTCAAGCAAAGACATTTTTAAAGTCTTAAACTTTACTGTAAAAGCTAGTGAGAATTTTGCTTTCTACTCTTTTGTTTGCAATACATGAAATGGATATTTTGACCCACTTACAAATGAGTAAAGTGGATACCACATTAAGCTCAGTCATAATTAGTTTGGTGCTTCTAATACTCCCAGGAATAAGCTAAGAAAACACCCTCTCCAGGAAGTTTAAAAAACAGGTTTGAAAAATTTCATGAGGCAATAAAGAGGCAATGGAGTTTTTTAAAAAACACACATATATAAATATATATTGGCGTTGTTTAGTCATTGTGTCCAACTCTTTTGCAACCCCATAGACTGTAGCCGGCCAGGCTCCTTTGTCCATGGGATTCACCAAGCAAGAATACTGGAGAGAGTGGATTGCCACTTCTTTCTTGAGGGTATCTTCCTGACCCAGGGATTGAACCCACATTTCCTGCACTGGCAGGTGGATTCTTTACCATTGAGCCAGACACACACACACACACACACACACACACAGCTGTATATATTTATCTCTCTCTCTCTCTCTCTCTATATATATATATATATATATATAGAGAGAGAGAGATAAAAAGAGAGAGAAAATCAGGTCTAGATTTCTAAAAATGGAGGTTGGGATTAAACATCAAAAATTAGCCACCCTGCAACCAAATCCCTTCTATACAAGTATTGTTTGATGTGCAAAGTGTGAAAATATGTTTTTCATCTAACATTTAAACATTCAGTTCACTTCAGTCACTCAGTCATGTCCGATTCTTTGCGACTCCATCAACTGCCGCACACCAGGCCTCCCTGTACATCACCAACTGCTGGAGTCCACCCAAAGCCATGCTCATGGAGTCAGTGATGCCATCCAACCATCTTATCCTCTGTCATCCCCTTCTACTCCTCAATCCTTCCCAGCGTCCAGGTCTTTTCAAATCAGTCAACTCTGCATCAAGTGGCCAAAATATCGGAGTTTCAGCTTCAACATCAGTCCTTCCAATGAACACCCAGGACTGATTACCTTTAAGATGGACTGGTTGGATCTCCTTGCAGTCCAAGAGACCCTCAAGAGTCTTTTCCAACACCACAGTTCAAAAGCATCAATTCTTCGGCACTCAGCCTTCTTCACAGCATGGCACATAAGGCAGCATTATGTTTATTGTAGTGGTTATTTTTGTGGTTTGCTCGTTTATTTATAGCATCTAGCGCCTTTTCTTATGTTGAGAGAATGTGTCATTGTTGACTGTCTCCACAGAGAGGTAGGGAAAAGGTGCTTCTGCCTTTGACTATGAATGCTTGAAGGAAAGACCCTTGCTCTTCCTGCCCTGTGCCCACAAATGCAAGTCTCTGGACCCAAGAACACTGAATGAGATGCGTTCTTCTGAGACTCTCAATTTGTAGTAGATAAGTGGTATTAACTAGAGTTAGGCTTTCTCCTTGGAGAAGGCAATGGCACCCCACTCCAGTACTCTTGCCTGGAAAATCCCATGGACAGAGGAGCCTGGTGAGCTGCAGTCCCTGGGGTCACTAAGAGTTGGACATGACTGAGTGACTTCACTTTCACTTTTCACTTTCATGCATTGGAGAAGGAAATGGCAACCCACTCAAGTGTTCTTGCCTGGAGAAGCCCAGGGACAAGGGAGTCTGGTGGGCTGCCGTATATAGTACACACAGAGTCAGACACAACTGAAGTGACTTAGCAGGCTTTCTTCTAGACATAGGAAAAAGCTGTGCTCACTTCCTAAGCAGCAGCAACAGCAGTCTGACCAGGCTAAGAACACTGTGGTACTTGATGTACTTTTACTATTGGGAAGCACTTAGTTCAATCCATTCTGCTAATTTAGCCTTCCAGCTTCTCTATAATTATCTAAATTCTAAAGATGCTCACAATAGATGCTCTTGGCTTCTGTTATGTGTGGTCAGGAACATCTTTTCTTTTTAGGTCATCAGAGAGCATGGATCTGAGTTCCCTATGCTATACAGCAACTTCCCTCTAGCTATCTATTTTATACAAGGTAGTGTACACACGTCAGTGCTACCCTTCAATTCTCACCGTCTCCCCCTCATGTCCATGAGTCTGTTCTTTACATCTACATCTTATTGCTACCTTGAAAGAGGTCCACCTGTACCATTTTCTGGATTTCATATATATGCATTAATATATGATATTTGTTTTTCTTTTTCTGACTGACTTCACTCTGTCTGACAGACTCTAGGTCCATCCGCATCTCTGCAAATGGCACAATGTCATTTCTTTTTATGGCTGAGTAATATTCCATTGTATATATGTGTTTGCTGCATTGAATGGCCAGTTGGATGACACCAGGTTTCCCTCAGGTTCACACCACTGATGTGAACCTATCCCAAGTTGTCCTATACTCCTTACCCAGCCACTCTCTTGATCTTGGCGACTGATCTAGTCCTTTCTTTGTCCTGACCCTGTCCTGANTCACACAGAGTCAGACACAACTGAAGTGACTTAGCAGGCTTTCTTCTAGACATAGGAAAAAGCTGTGCTCACTTCCTAAGCAGCAGCAACAGCAGTCTGACCAGGCTAAGAACACTGTGGTACTTGATGTACTTTTACTATTGGGAAGCACTTAGTTCAATCCATTCTGCTAATTTAGCCTTCCAGCTTCTCTATAATTATCTAAATTCTAAAGATGCTCACAATAGATGCTCTTGGCTTCTGTTATGTGTGGTCAGGAACATCTTTTCTTTTTAGGTCATCAGAGAGCATGGATCTGAGTTCCCTATGCTATACAGCAACTTCCCTCTAGCTATCTATTTTATACAAGGTAGTGTACACACGTCAGTGCTACCCTTCAATTCTCACCGTCTCCCCCTCATGTCCATGAGTCTGTTCTTTACATCTACATCTTATTGCTACCTTGAAAGAGGTCCACCTGTACCATTTTCTGGATTTCATATATATGCATTAATATATGATATTTGTTTTTCTTTTTCTGACTGACTTCACTCTGTCTGACAGACTCTAGGTCCATCCGCATCTCTGCAAATGGCACAATGTCATTTCTTTTTATGGCTGAGTAATATTCCATTGTATATATGTGTTTGCTGCATTGAGTGACCAGTTGGATGACACCAGGTTTCCCTCAGGTTCACACCACTGATGTGAACCTATCCCAAGTTGTCCTATACTCCTTACCCAGCCACTCTCTTGACCTTGGTGACTGATCTAGTCCTTTCTTTGTCCTGACCCTGTCCTGACCCTGGGTCATTTCTCTTCCCTTATCTACCTATCTTTTAAAATCAGTACTATTTTTTTAATCTCAATACTCGCCTTTAGAAAAGTTCAATACTTGAATTCATTTAGATGTGTGTACAGGCTTCCCAGGTGGTGCTAGTGGCAAAGAACCCACCTGCCAATACAGAAGGCATATGAGACACAGCTTTGGTCCCTCAGGAAGATCCCCTGGAGAAGAACATGGCAATCCACTCTAGTATTCTTTACTAGAGAATCCCATGGACAGAGGAGCTTGGCAGGCCACCGTCCATGGGGTTGCAAAGAGTCGGACATGACTGGTGTGTAACTAATAGAAGCTTGATAAGACAAACAGTAGATTTTCAGGTGTCAGAGATCAGCTGTAAGTTGAGCTATCTGGGAGACAAGAAGACTATCCTGGCAGTCTTAAAAAAATCTCAGCAGTGAAATGACTGATTATCCTGCTTAACAATCTGAATGTGGGACTTCCCTGGCAGTCCAGTGGCTGGGACTCATCTCTCGGTGGGGACCTGGGTTTGATCCCTAGTCAGGGAACTAGATCTCACATGTGGCAACTAAAGATCCTGCATGCAGCAGCAAAGCCCAAGGATCCCATGTGCTGTGACTGAGACTTGGTGCAGCCAAATAGATAAAGAAACATTAAAAAAAAATCTGAACACTAAAAGAAAGAGGAAAAACAGCATTTTATACTTGTCTCCTGCAGATCAACCACAATGAGCTACACACTTTCAGATGACATTATCTGTTTTCATTCTCACAATTTAAAAGTTTAGGAAATTTCCCCAAATAACTGCTATTTAGACACAGAGCTGGGATTTGAACATGTAACTCTTTCCTGAGCTCCTGCCATACTACCACTCTGCCTAAAAATCACAGCTACTTCTTTAAAGAATCTGACATTCCAAGTGTGAGAAAATTAGTGGCTGCAATCACTTCAGTGACAAAAGTACAAGAGACTATATGGGATCTTATGTTTCAAGATGAGTTTTTGACAGCACTAGAGACATTTTATGAAGAAGTCATGAATTTGACTGGGTTATGCTTAGAACATCTACTAGAAAACCACTTCTTAAATTACTATTTTATTTTCTATGATATTGATGGAAAGGAAACTGTATAATTTGCTTATGTGTCAGAGGTAGTCTGTTTGTTTACTGTTAATGATACTTAAAATATCTGACATGTAATAATGTTCTGGTAACACTTAAATCAACCTGATTGTATTGGAAACCTAATAAACAATAACTAGAATTTTTTTTTAATATGCTTCTGGCTGTGGAAGCCCTGCCAATCTGTAAAATATTTGAATTCCAAACCACAAATGGATGTGTATTCAATTGTATAATCAAAAGGGAAGAAATAAAAAACACAGTTTTGATTGAGTAGCCTTTTAACCTGAAATTAAAGAAAAATAACTGAAAATCATAAAAGGACCCTTCAATTTTGAATTTTAATTTTAGGGAATTAATATTATTTGTGACCATGATGAGGTTAGCGTAATTGAATTCTTTTTGGTAATTGAGCTTCATAGGTGTGACTGGAAGCAGCTGCAAAAGCAAATCAAGTTTTCTCAGAAAGAATATTAATAGCATTCTGAAATTCCTCATTCCCAAGAGAAAAGTAAAACTTTAAGCTAAATACTTGAAAGAATACACATTTTACATGTTTCTTTTATTAGTGATGAGAGTTGCTTATTAATCAATGCTTAACAATGTAATTACAGCTGTTTTAGTCTCACCAGATAACACAGATTAATAAATGACCTGCAACTAGTGAAGTGTGCAGAAAGGGTAATGAATTCTTTCCATCAGCACTCTAATTTATTAGTAATAAACAAAGACCATGATGAATTAGGAGAATTGTAGAGTTTCTGAATATTGAAATCAAATTTCCAGATGAAAGCGTTTAATCATTCAGTTTTCCTTCATTTACTTCTCTTCATGTCTGATAATGTGGTGGGATTTGCTTTTCTGGACTGCATTAAATAGTTCATCTAAAGCTCATATCTTATATTGTTTGCAAGTTTACATTGATCCAACTCTTATTATTACATATTAGTTTTTACCTAACACTGAAAGTAGTATAATTTTGATATCAACTAATCAAATTTTAATGTTGAGAAGAGCTCCTGTTCCAGCTCGATGAGGCACTATCGGATGAGGCACTGTTTTTCCAAAACTGGTTTTAACTATGCAGAATTCTATTTGACAAATTCAGTTAACTCAAAGGAGAAAGACACAAATGCATATGCTTTATGATAAATATAACCAAAATCTGATGGGGAAGAAAAGTTATTAGTCATATCCACACACAAAATTAACATTGTACAATATTTGAGAATAATTTTAAATATGTCTTTAATTCTAGCCCCATCTTGAACTTCGGTAGCAGAGAGGTGTTCAAATATGAGCACTACCTGGTGGCATATGTTAATTATAATACACGTCCCTTCTGTTGTCTCCACTTACCACCATATGCTACTTTGTTATCACTTTTGTGAGGAGGACATTCCAAATCTGAGTCACTAACTTAGAATTGCAATATTGTATTAAAAATAATTAGAAGCATAAGATGCCAAGGCTTTTCTTACATTATTTAAGACAAGAAATGATTATGCCTATATATGTATATAAAGCACATGTATATATGTTGTGTGTATGTGTATGTACACGTCACATACTGCTGAACTGTATTTTAAGAAGTGGATCCTTAAAGAAAGGCATAAATCGCTTTAAGTCACAGGATAAAGAGTGAACAACAAGTGTGAAAAGTCAAAGGATAAGAATTTGAAGCAAAATAAATTGTTGCACTAACTCTGTGCTCAGAATGGAAGTAATTTAGTGAAAAAATTATTCTCTCCTGATGAGGAAGCCTAAATCAGAATTTTTCAAACCCCAAGGGTTGACACTGATTCCTGTATCCACTTACTGTTGTAGACACCTTCTCTTCTTGTATCTTGAGTCTAGCTGGTAGAACAGAAAGCTTTTTCTTTCATGTAAAAGAAGCAAGTAAGTAGAAGAAGAACTAATTATACACATGCAGAAGGTAACTTAGTGCTTTTTCTACATACAAATTTCCAAAGGAGGGTGTTAAAAGCTTCAACACTAAGACTGGAAAGTGTAGCCTGCAATTGCTAGAGAAATTGAAGTCATCATACATCATTAGGAGGGATGTGAAATGTTTCAGTTCAGTTCAGTTCAATTTAGTCGCTCAGTTGTGTCCGACTCTTTGCAACCCCATGAATCGCAGCACGCCAGGCCTCCCTGTCCATCACCATTCAGGTACTGTCAAAAAAAGTTTGACAATTTCTCAAAAAAATTAAATGTAATTGTGATTAAAAAGCTTCCAACAACAAAAGTCCAGGGCCAGATGGCTTCACAGGCGAATTCTATCAAACATTTAGAGAACAGCTAACACTTAAACTTCTGAAACTTTTCCAAAAAATTGCAGAGAGAGAAACACTCCCAAACTCATTCTACAAGACCACCATCACCCTGAGACCAAAATCAGACAAAAACATCACAAGAAAGAAAATTCAGGCCAATATCACTGATGCAAAAGTCCTCAACAAAATACTGGCAAACTGAATCCAACAACACATTAAAAGAATTGTACACCATGATCAAGTAGGATTTATCCTAGGATTACAAAAATTCTTTAATATATGCAAATAAATGTGATATACCACATTAACAAACCAAAGAAAAACCATATGATCATCTCAATAGATGCAGAAAAAGCTTTCAACAAAATTCAACACACACGGTAAAAATAAACAAAAAGTAAACTCTCCAGAAAGTGGGCATGGAGCAAACCTGCTTCAACAGAATACAGACCACATATGACAGAGCAATAGCAAACATTATTCTCAAAGGTGAGAAGTTGAAAGTATTTCCTCTAAAATTAGGAACAAGGGTTGTTTGCCTTCTTAGCACTATATTCAGTATAATTTTGTAAGTCTTAGCCATGGCAATCAGAGCAGAAATGCAAATAAAAGGCATCCAAACTGCCAAAGAAGAAAAAGAAATAAATGGAATTCAAAATGGCAAAGAAGGAAAACTGTCACTGTTTGCAGATGACATGATAATATAAATAGAATATCTTAAAGATGCCCAAGTAAACTACTAGAACTAATCACTGAATTTACAAAAGTTGCAGGGTACAAAAATAATACACAGAAATCTCTTGTATTTCTATAGACTAACAATGGATGATCAGAAAGAGATATTAAGTAAACAATCTCGTTTACCATTGCTACAAAAAGAATAAATTACCTAGGTATAAACTTACCAAAGAGTCAAAAGACCTGTACACAGAAACTATAAGATACTGATGAAAGAAATCAAAGGCAACATAAATAGATGGAGAGATATACCATATTCTTGGATTAGAAGAATCAATATTGTGAAAATGACTATATTACCCAAAGCAATCTACAGATTCAATGCAATCCCTATCAAATTACCAATGGCATTTTTCACAGAACTAGGACAAAACTTTTTTACAATTTGTTTGGAAACTCAAAAGACCTCAAATAACAAAAGCAATCTTGAGGATAAAAAGAAAAACAAGTTGGAGGAATCAGGCTCCCTGACTTCAGACTATACTATAGGGTTACAGTGGTCAAGATTGTACAGTACTGGCACAAAAACAGAAATATAGGCCAATCGAAAAGGATAGAAAACCCAGAGATAAACCCACATGCCTATGTCACCTAATCTATGAAAAAGGAGGCCAGAATGTAAAATGGAGGAAAGACAGCCTTTTCAAATAAGTTTCGCTGGGAAAACTGGACAGCTACATGTAAAAGAATGGTACTACAACACTCCCTAACATACACAAAAATAAACTCAAGATGGATTAAAGACCTAAAACTCTTAGAGGTAAACATAGAACATTCTTTGATATAAATCAGAGCAAGATCTTTTTTGGCTCACCTCCTAGAATAATGAGAATAATAAGTACTATTTATAATAGCTAGGACACGGAAGTAACCTAGATGTCCACTGACAGATGGATAAAGAAGTTGTGGTACATATACACAATGGAATATGACTCAGCCACAAAAGGAACACATTTGACTCAATTCTAACAAGACAGATGAGCCTAGAGCCTATTATACAGAGTAAGTTAGAGAAAGACATATCTTGTATACTAATGCATATATATGGAATTTAGAAAGATGGTACTGATGAACCTATCTGCTGGGTGGCAATGGAAACACAGACATAAAGAACTGACTTGTGGACGCAGTGGGGAAAGGAGAGGGTGGGACAAGTTGAGAGAGTACTGTTGAAACCTGTATTACTACATGTAAAATTAGCCAGTGGAAATTTGCTGTATGACACAAGGAGCTCAAACCTGGTGCTCTGTGACAACCTATTGGACTGGGGTGGAGCAGAAGGTGGGAGGGAAGTTCAAGAGGAAGGAGACATATGTATACCTGTACCATGTTGATGTATGGCAGAAACTGACACAATGTTGTAAATCAATTATCCTCCAATTAAAAATAAACTTAAATAAACAAATTGGACCTAATTAAATTTAAAGGTTCTGAACAGCAAAGGAAACCATAAACAAGATGGAAAGACAACCCTCAGAATGACAGAAAATATTCGCAAATGAAGCAATGGAGAAAGAATTAATTTACAAAGTTATACAAACAGCTCATGCAGTTCAACTTCAAAAAACAACCAACCAAATAAAAAAAAAAATGGGCAGAAGACCTAAATAGACAGCTCTCAAGAGAAGACACAGGGATGGCCAACACACATGAAAGGATGCTCAACATCACTAACAGAGAAATGCAAATCAAACTACAATGAGAAATGTATGATCTCAAAACTACAATGATTCTGACCTCACACTGATCAGAATGGCCATCATCACAAAATCCATAAACAATAAATGCTGAAGAGGGTGTGGAGAAAACGGGGACCCTCTTGCAATGTTGGTGGGAATGTAAACTGACACTGTCACTATGAAGAACAGTATGGAGGCTCCTTAAAAACTAAAAATAGAACTACCAGGTGACCCAGCGATCCCACTACTGGGAAGATAAAACCACAATTCAAAAAGATACATGCACCCTAATATTCATAGCAGCACTATTTCCAGTAGTCAGGATGTGGAAGCAACCTAGATGTCCATCAACAGAAGAAAGGATAGAAAAGACATAGTACATACATATACAATGGAATATTACTCAGCCATAAAAAGGAACAAACTGGGTCATTTGCAGAGATGTGGATGGACCTAGAGAGTATCATACAAATGGAAATCAGAGAAAAACAAATATTGTTTATTAACATGCATATGTGAAATGAGAAAAAAAATGGTATAGATGATCTTATTTAAAAGCAGAAATAGACACACAGATGGAGAGAACAAAGGTGTGGATACCAAAGGAGAAAGGTGGGATGGAATAAACTGGGAGATAGGATTTGGCATATACACACTATTGATACTACATATAAAATAGATAACTAATGAGAATCTGGGCTTCCCTGGTGGCTCAGAGGTTAAAGCGTCTGCCTGGAATGCGGGAGACCTAGGTTCGATCCCTGGGTTGGGAAGATCCCCTGAAGAAGGAAATGGCAACCCACTCCAGTACTCTTGCCTGGAGAATCCCATGGCATAGGGATTGAGAATGAGAATCTACTGCATAGGGAGCTCTACTCAATGCTCTGTGGTAACCTAAATGAGAAGGAAATCCAAAAAAGAAGAGATATATGTAAATATATAGTTTATTCATTTTCCTTTACATTAGAAACTAACACAACATTGTAAAGCAACTATACTCATAAAAATTTTTTAAGAAAAATAGAAAAACAGTAAAATGGAACCTTTGTGGAAAAAGTACAATGAAGATGATTAAGCTGTAAAAAAATAAAATGAACAAGTTAAAAAAAAAAAAGTATACAACTGAGCAATCCACTCACTACATACCCAGCAGAAATGAAAAGAGGTACTTGAATACATATTCACCCGCACTCACAGCAGCTAAAAGGTCCTTTGCCAACAAAGGTCCATTTAGCCAAGGCTATAGTTTTTCCAGTGGTCATGTATGGATGTGAGAGTTGGACTATAAAGAAAGCTGAGCACTGAAGAAGTGATGCTTTTGAACTGTGGTGTTGGAGAAGACTCTTGAGAGTCCCTTAGACTGCAAGGAGATCCAACCAGTCCATCCTAAAGGAGATCAGCCCTGGGTGTTCATTGGAAGGACTGATGCTGAAGTTGAAACTCCAATACTTTGGCCACCTCACGTGAAGAGCTGACTCATTTGAAAGGACCCTGATGCTGGGAAAGATTGAGGGCAGGAGGAGAAGAGGACGACAGAGAATGAGATGGTTGAATGGCATCACCGACTTGATGGACATGAGTTTGAGTGAACTCTGGGAGTTGGTGATGGACAGGGAGGCTTGGCATGCTGCGGTTCATGGGGTTGCAAAGAATCAGACAGGACTGAGCGATTGAACTGAACTGACCCATCAAAGGATGGATAGACACAATTATTACAATGTATTGTTATTTAGCAGGAAAAGTAAATGAAGTATTGATAAATGCTACAGTTTGGAGGAAACCTGAAAACATTCTGAGTGAAAGCAGTCAGCCATAAAAAACCACATATTGATGGTATGATATCATTTGTGTGAAGTATATAGGACAGGAAAAACCCAGAGAGAGAGAGCTGACTGGCAGTTGTCAGCTGGTGAGAGTAGAGAAGAATGAGAATAAGGAGTAACTGGTTAGTAGGTTTCCTTTTGGGTGGTAAAAATGCTTTAGAATCAGATAAAGTTCATGGTTGCACATATTATGAATGTACCAAATACCACTGAATTAACATTTAAAATTCTCAATTTTATGTTATGTGAATTCTACTTCAATGTTATTAAAAACAAATCAGGAAATAGATAAAATCATAATAAACAATGGCTGCTGCTGCTAAGTCGCTTCAGTTGTGTCCGACTCTGTGCAACCCCATAGACGGCAGCCCACAAGGCCCTCCCATCCCTGGGATTCTCCAGGCAAGAACACTGGAGTGGGTTGCCATTTCCTTCTCCAATGCATGAAAGTGAAAAGTGAAAGTGAAGTCGCTCAGTCATGTCGACTCTTTGCGACCCCATGGACTGCAGCCTACCAGGCTCCTCCATCCATGGGATTTTCCAGGCAAGAGTACTGGAGTGGGGTGCCATTGCCTTCTCCAAAACAATGGCTAAGTAGTGTTTACTCCAGAGAGAATGACCAAAATGAGGATCTCTACTTAAGTAAAAAATGTATATAATTATATGAAGATCAATAAAGTTGAAAGAGCCAATAATAACAAAATAAACTCTAATAGAAACAGAAGGAAAAAATACAATGATAAATACTAGCAACAGATATTTAACAAAAACTTAAAATTATACTGAAGAGTGAAATGTTAAAATAATAACACAAAAGTTAAGAATTAAGACATCTGTGTCAACTATTGCAATTGTGAAAATTATTGTGGACAATTTGGTTAATGCAATTGGACTTAAAGATGGGAAAATTTTTAAATACTGAAGGAATAAAAATATATCTATTTACAAAACAAATGATACATACTCAGAAAAATCGTAAAGATACCGAACTTTCAGATTTAAAATAGAATTCAGTAAGCTGGGGAGAATATCCAAAAAACATGCCAAGTTCCATAAATAATTCCCAATAACAAGTTAGGAAAAAAAGGCTGCAAAATAAAAGTTCCAGTCACAATTATTTAAGATTACAAAATATAATTAGCATTTTTTATTTTTAAAGTAAAGTACCTATATAAAGGACCTGGAACACAAAGCATACTCAGCACTCTTAGCCACCAACAACACTTAGATAAATTTGTGGTAACAGGTTCCCAGGACATTGGGGTAGTGTCCATTCCATAGAAGCATTCAGGGACTGGAGTTCCTCAAACCTACCACAGATGCATGAGGGTTCAAACATGGCAGAAATCTGTAACTAGTCCCAGTGAAGAAGCCAGGGAAACTGGAGAAGATAAGGCATTCATGAGATATGGATGAGACGGAGTCAGAGCCAGGGCAAAGGAAGCTGGGTCCATGTAGCAAATTGTTCTCCAAGTCAACTAGGTGGGTAAATAATCATCAATAATACAATTTGTTAAATGACTACTGATTGAGTTCTTTTGCTGAAAGAAAACTGTTGTAAAATTTGACTATAAGACACCATGGTGAGTTATGTTCAAACTTCAAACTGTTACAATCACTTTGGGAGATACACTTTTATCCCTATTAGACAGATGGGGAAACTGATACTAAACAGCTGGAAGACACCTGCCCTAAATCACAAAATGAATAAGAATAGGGCCTGGGATTTGACCATAGAGGCACATGCACTGAAATAAACAATGCAAAGAATAGAGGAAAATGATAGAATGGGAAAGACTAGAGATCTTTTCAAGAAAACTGGAGACACCAAGAGAATATTTCATACAAAGATGGGCATGATAAAGGACAGAAATCTTAAGGACCTAACAGAAACAGAAGAGATTAAAAAGAGGTGGCAAGAAAACACAGAATTATACAAAACACAGCAGTGGCCATAGGACTGGAAAAGGTCACTTTCTGTCCCAATCCCAAAGAAGAGCAACAAAGAATGTTCAAATTACTGTACAATTGTGTTCATTTAACATGTTTATAAGATTATGCTCAAAATCCTTCAAGGTAGGTTTTAGTACCTGAACTGAGAACTTTCAGATGTACAAGCTGTGTTTCAAAGAGGCAGAGGAACCAGAGACCAAAATGCTAATATCCGTTAGGTCATGGAGAAAGCAAGGAATTTCTAGAAAAGCATCTGCTTCTGATTCATCAGCTATGCTAAAGCCTTTTACTATGTGGATCACAACAAACTCCAGAAAATGTTTAGAGACAGCAATACCAGACCATCTTATCTACCCCCTGAGAAACCTGTACACAGGTCAAGAAGCAACACTCAGAACCAGACATGGAACAATGGACTGGTTCAGAGTTGGGAAAGGAGTGTGTCAAGGCTATATATTGTCACTCTGCTTATTTAACTTATATGCAGAGTACCTCATGTGAAATACTTGGCTGGATAAGTCACAAGCTGGAATCAAGATTATAGAAATATCAACAATCTCAGATGTGCAGGTAGTATCACTCTAATGGCAAAAAGAATCTGCCTCCAATGCAGCAGACCCGGGTTCAATTCCTGAGTCAGGAAGATCCCCTGGAAAAGGAAATAGCAACCCACTCCTGTGTTCTTGCCTGGAGAATCCCATGGACAGAGGAGCCTGGTCCATGTGGTTGTAAAAGTCAGACACAACTTGGCAACTAAATCACCACCAATGACAGAAGGTAAAGAGGATCTAAAGAGCCTCCTGCTGAGGGTGAAAGACAAGAGTGAAAAAGTTACACTGAAATTCAACATTCAAAAAACTAAGATTACAGCATCCAGTTCCATCACTGGCAAATAGATGGGGAAATGGGGAAGCGGTGACAGATTTTATTTTCTTGGGCTCCAACATCACTGCTGACAGTGACTGCAGCCATTAAATTAAAAAGCTTTCTCCTTGGAAGGAAAGCTATGACAAACCTAGACAGCATATTAAAAAGTAGAGACATCACTTTGCCGACAAAGATCTGTATAGTCAAAGCTATGGTTTTTTCTAGTAGTCATGTATGGAGGAGAGAGTTGGGTCATAAAGAAGGATGAGTGCTGAAAAGTTGACGCTTTTGAATTGTGGTGTTAGAGAGGACTTGAAAACCCCTTGGACTTCAAGGAGATCAAACCAGGCAATCCTAAAGAAAATATTCACTGGAAGGGCTGAAGCTGAAGCTCCATTACTTTGGCCATTTGATGTGAAAGGCCAACTCACTGGAAAAGACACTGATGCTGGGAAAGACTGAAGGGAAAAGGACAAGGATGAGATTGTTAGCTAAAATCACCAATTCAATGGACATGAATTTGTGCTAATTCTGGGAGATAGTGGAGGACAAAGGAACCTGGTGAGCTATAGTCCATGGGGTTGCAAAGAATGGGACATGACTCAGCAACTGAACAACAACAATAGTTATGCATGCATACATCATTATTCAATAATGTAGCACAGAATAAGACTGTAGGAATGGTTTTGATGGTTTTCGTGAAAAATATTTATTTTCAAGACATATGCCTGGCACTAAGAGTTGAACTAACTACAAAGGTCACATTCAATTAGTGAACAGGTACCATCAATTCTTTTCCTTTCATACAGTTTTTCTAACAGTGTAGCCTTAGAAATCAGTTCAGTTCAGTTCAGTTGCTCAGTCGTGTCTGACTCTTTGCAACCCCATGAATCGCAGCATGCCAGGCCTCCCTGTCCATCACCATCTCCCGGAGTTCACNTTTTCTCCATCAAGCTATGAAAGGAAACCCTTTTAAGAACTTCCACTTCAAATCCTTCCTTTTGAGATATTTTCCTTGCAAGAAACTTCAGCCTATTCGTGGCAGATGCAAAAGGACTTGTTTAGCGGGATATGACCATTTTACAACTCAAAAATGCCTTGGTAAGGACCTAGGACTTGAATTTAATGCAATTTGGAACAATAATGTGTTTTAACTTCTGTACCTACATTATTCAGTGGGCCATCTTTCAGCTTCTTTCCTTTTTGATTTATTCTACTACATGTTGAGAATAGTGATCAATGTACATGTGTAATACAGTCTATTATGAGAGTCACTGAGCATTAAGGAGTAAAGCTAGATTTTTATCATAAAGATATGCAGTCTCCTGAAACAGGTCCCAAATTTGGGCCTTGAATGTGTTCCTGTGATTGCTTTATATTATGTCAGATTATACTATAAAGCTACTGTTATCAAGACAATATGGCACTGGCACAGAAACAGAAATATAGATCTATGGACCAAGACAAAGGGCCCAGAGGTCAGGCTCCTCTGTTCATGGGATTTTCCAGGTAAGAAGACTGGAGTGGGTTGCCATGCCCTTCTCTAGGGGATTTCCCAACCCAGGGATGAAAGAAACCCTTGAATCTTACATCTCCTGTACTGCAGTGTGAGTTCTTTACCACTAGCACCACCTGGGAAGCCCCCTTTTCACACCTATACACCTACACTCTCCTTTTCATTGTTCAGTCACTCAGTCACATCCAACTCTTTGCAATCCCATGGACTGCAGCACACCTGGCTTCCCTGTCCTTCACTGTCTCCTGGAGTTTGGTCAAACTCATGTCCACTAAAATTGATGACAAAAGAGGTAAGAATATACAATGGAAAAAAGACAGCCTGTTCAATAAGTGGTGCTGGGAAAACTGGACAGCTACGTGTAAAAGAATGATATTAGAACACTTTCTAACATGGTACACAAAAATAAATTCAAAATAGATCAAAGACGTGAATTTAAGGCCACACATTATAAAACTCCTAGAGAAAAACATAGGCAGAACACTCTTTGACATAAATCACAGTAAGATCTTTTATTATCTACCTCTTAGAGTAATGAAAATAAAAACAAACAAATGGGATCTTTTGCATGGCAAAGGATCAAAAAACCCTCAGAATAGGGGAAAAATTTTGCAAATAAAGGCAATCCTTTGTCAAAAGGATTAATCTCCAAAATACAAAGAGCTCATGCAGCTCAATATATTCAAAACAAACAACCCAAACAGTATGGAGTTTTCCTGACAAAACTAGAAATAGAATTACCATATGATCTAGAAAATTCACTCCTGGACATATACCCAGAGAAAACCATAATTCAAAAAGATACATGTACCCTAATGCTCATACTAGCACTATTTACAACAGTCAGGACATAAATGTCCTAAATGTCCATCAACAGAGGAATGGATAAAGAAGATGTGGTACATATACACAATGGAATACTAATCAGCCATAAAAACGAATGAAACTGGGTCATCTGTAGAGATGTAGAACAGCTTAAAGACAGTCATACAGAATAAAGCAAATCAGAAAGACAAAAATATTGTATATTAAGGCATACATGTGGAATCTAGGAAAAATGTCACAGATGATTCTATTTGCAAAACAGAAATTGAGACGCAGATGTAGAGAACAAATGTATGGAAACCAAGGAGGAAAGGAGGAGGGTGGGAGGGATTGAGACTGACACATATATACCACTGATACTGTGTATAAATTGGCTAACTAATGAGAACATACTGTATAGGACAGAGAACTGTACTTAATGCACTATGTTGACATTAATGGGAAGGAAGTTCAAAAGGGAGGGGCTATATGTAACATATAGCTGATTCATTTTGCTGTTCAGTAGAAACTAATATCATAAAGCAACTGTACTATATATGGTAAAGCAACTATATAATACAACATTGTAAACCAACCAATAAAAATGTTTAAAAAATTAAAAAAGCATTGCCTAGTCCTTTTCAGATGGAGTTCAGCCACCTACTAGAACAACAAAACTGTTTTTCTGAAATAATCTATATTTAGATCAAAAAATTAAATGAAAATCCTATTATAAGACATCTATTCTGTGCATATAAACACACATATATACTCATATGCAATTAATAAGGTTTGAGCACATATGAACACTTCTACGTTCATAATCATAAAAGGAAATCAGTCCTAAATATTCATTGGAAGGACTGACGTCAAAGCTGAAACTCCAATACTGTGGCCACCCGATGCGAAGAGCTGACATTTGAAAAGACCCTGATGCTGGGAAAGATTGAAGGTGGGAAGAGAAGGGGATGACAGAGGATGAGACGGTTGGTTGGCATCACCAACTCAGTGGACATGCATTTAAGAAAACTTCAGGAGTTGGTGATGGACAGGGAGGTCTGGTGTGCCGCACGTGATTGAACCACTGAACTGACTAAATTGAACACTTCTATGTACATGATGAAAATACAGTCAGCTCCCAAGAAATCTTTTCTGTGGATGGATGTGGGAAATAAAATTGACCCTTGAACAGTGATTAAGGGTGCTGACATTTCCAGAGGTCAAAAATCTGAGTATACCTTTACAGTCACCTGCTTTATCTGTGGTTCTGTGTTCCTGGACTCAACAAATTGCAGATGGTATAGTACCTTATTTCTTGAGGAAAAAAAAAAATCTGTAAGTGGACCCATGCAGTTCAAACATGTGTTGTTCAAGAGTGAACTGTCCATCAGCAGATGAATGGATAAGAAAGCTGTGGTACATATACACAATGGAGTATTGCTCAGTCATTAAAAAGAATACATTTGAATCAGTTCTAATGAGGTGGATGAAACTGGAGCCTATTATACAGAGTGAAGTAAGCCAGAAAGAAAAACACCAATACAGTAAACTAACGCATATATATGGAATTTAGAAACACAATGATGATAACCCCATGTGTGAGACAGCAAAAGAGACTCAGATGTATAGAACAGTCTTTTGGACTCTGGGAGAGGGAGAGGGTAGGATGATTTGGGAGAATGGCATTGAAACATATATAATATCACATATGAAAAGAATCACCAGTCCAGGTTCGATGCATGATACTGGATGCTTGGGGCTGGTGCACTGGGATGACCCAGAGGGATGGTATGATGAGGGAGGAGGGAGGAGGGTTCAGGATGGGAACACGTGTATACCTGTGGTGGATTCATGTTGATTTATGGCAAAACCAACACAATATTGTAAAGTAATTAACCTCCAATTAAAATAAATAAATTTATATTTTAAAAAAAGAGTGAACTGTAGGTGAAAATATTTGTTGAATTACCTGTACCCCTATTATCCTGGTTATTGTCTCCATCTTTTCCTACAGACCCCCCATCTACTCCTAACTCCCTGCAGCACTCTCTCCCCAACTACATCCTACAACCTCCAGATGATGTGCCGCTCTCAGAAACAAGTTCCATCAACAAAGAAGAGGGAAAAGTAAAGACAGAGGCAGAAAGAAAACCTTGGGGATGATAGATACCCTGGCTCCAGTTAGTCCTAAAACCAGTCCCACTCAATTCCTTATGAGTCGTATGTTTTTAGCTATTTAAGTTATGCTGCTGTCACTCCCAGCCATGCCACAATGCTGCAAAACTTATCATGAAGTCAACTTCTCATCTGCTTCTATTCTTCTGTCATATGCTATGATAAGAGACAAGAAAACCCTGTCCTCATATTTCTACCAGCATAATGTTTCTGTGTATAAAGCCCAGTTCCACTTCTCTATCTTATCCGAACTCTCATTCTGCTTGGCCTCTTGTCAGTATTTGGCAAACCTGACCACTTCTTGACAGAGAAAGCAATGGCACCCCACTCCAGTACTCTTGCCTGGAAAATCCCATGGACAGAGGAGCCTGGAAGGCTGCAGTCCATGGGGTTGCTAAGAGTTGGATACAACTGAGCGACCTCACTTTCTCTTTTCACTTTCATGCATTGGAGACGGAAATGGCAACCCACTCCAGTGTTCTTGCCTGGAGAATCCCAGGGACAGGGGAGCCTGGTGGACTGTCATCTATGGGGTTGCACAGAGTCAGACATGACTGAAGCAACTTAGCAGCAGCAGCAGCAGCAGCATCAGACAACTTCTTGAAATGCATTGCCCTACTGCATTCTGGGACACCACACTCTCCTTCCTCACTGGGTCTTCTGTTCCTTGAAAACCCCTATATATTGGGATCCCTAAGGAGATCAGCCCTGGGATATCTTTGGAGGGAATGATGCTGAAGCTGAAACTCGAGTACTTTGGCCACCTCATAGGAAGAGTTGACTCATTGGAAAAGACTCTGATGCTGGGAGGGATTGGGGGCAGGAGGGTAAGGGGAAGACAGGGGACGAGATGGCTGGATGGCATGACCGACTCGATGGACGTGAGTTTGAGTGAACTCCAGGAGATGGTGATGGACAGGGAGGCCTGGCATGCTGCGATTCATGGGGTTGAAAAGAATTGGACACGACTGAGCGACTGAACTGAACTGAACTGAACTGATGGCCTCTTCTATAACTTTGCTGCACAAAGGTTTTTAACAAATGGTTCTGGAGCAACTGGAGCACAGGCCCCCTAAAATAAACCTTTACCTAAATTTCATACTGGAGAAGGCAATGGCACCCCACTCCAGTACTGTTGCCTGGAAAATCCTATGGATGGAGGAGCCTGGAAGGCTGCAGTCCATGGGGTCGCTAAGAGTCGAATACGACTGAGCGACTTCCCCTTCGGTTCTCACTTTCATGCATTGGAGAAGGAAATGGCAACCCACTCCAGTGTTGTTGCCTGGAGAATTCCAGGGTGGGGGAGCCTGGTGGGCTGCCATCTATGGGGTCAAACAGAGTCGGAAACGACTGAAGTGACTTAGAAGTAGCAGCAAATTTCATTCCTTACAAGAAAGCATTAACTCAAAAGATTGACAAACTTAAAAGTAAAATGTAGAAGTACTAAACTGTTAAAAGCATATGAAAAAGTCCTAAGTCTCTAGAGCAGGCAAAGAGATTTTAGACTTGACAACAAAAGCACATAGCTCATAAAAGAAAAAGAAAAATGAACCATAGCAAAATTAAAACCTCTTCCTTGTGGAATACCTTGTGAAGAGGATGAAAAACCAAGCTCCAGAGTGAAAAGTAATATTTATAAATCACATATATTTATAAAAGGTCTCGTGTGTGTGTGTGTGTGTGTATGTGCGTGTGCGTGTGCACACATGTTAGTTGCTCAGTCATGTCCGACTCTTTGTGACCCCATGGACTGTAGCCAGCCAGGCTCCTCTGTCCATGGAATTTTCCAGGCAAGAATATCAGAGTGGGCTGCCATTTCCTTCTTCAATAAAAGGTCCTACACCTCAAATATATAACAAACTCTCAAACCTCAACATTACAAAAACAAATCAGTATATTTGATAAATATGAAAAAGATATGAAGAGTCATTTAACCAGAGAAGATATACAGGTGGAAAATAAGCATACTGGAAAATATTCAATATCATTAGGTATAAGAAAAGTTTAAATTATACCCACAGGAGATATCACCACATACCTAAATTAGTGTCTGCGCTGTGCTTAGTCAGTCAGTCATGTCCGACTCTTTGTGACCCCATGGACTGTAGCCCACCAGGATCCTTTATCCATGGGAATTCTCTAGGCAAGAATACTGGAGTGGGTTGCTATGCTCTCTTCCAGGGGATCTTCCCATCCCAGGGATCGAACCCAGGTCTCCCACATTGCAGGTTGATACTTTACCAGATGAGCCACCAGGGAAGCCCTAAATTAGTGGCTAATTATTTTAAAAAACTGTGAGAATACCAAATGCTGGCAAGGATGCAGAAAATGAGACCACTCATACTTTACTGATTAGAAGGTAAAATGGTACTTTATAAGTCAGAAGGTAAAATGGTAAAATGGTAGCAGTTTCAATTTCTCACAAAACTAAACTTGTGCTTACCATATGATCCAGTGGGTGCACTCTTGGGTATTTATGCCAGAGAAATGGTAACTTATTGTCATGTAAAAACATGTACATGAATGTTCATAGTTTTATTTGTAAAGGTCAAAATCTGGAAATAATCCAAATGTCCTTCAGTGGATGAATGGGTAAATAAACTATGGTATATTCATACAATAAAATGCTACTGTCAACAAGTAGCATAAACTACTGATATACTCTAAAACTTGGATATTACAGTGACTGAAAACAGCTAGTCTCAAAAGCTCATGTACTGGATGATTCTAAATCCAGTAAATATTCCTAAAATAACAGAATGATAGAGATGGAGAAGATATCAGTGATTGCCCAGGGTTAGGAATGGTGGGGAGAAGAATTGACTGTAACTGCAAAAGAGGAGCAAATAAAGGATGTAAGATCTTTGTGATAATGTAACAATTCTATATCTGGATTATATTCGTGGCTACATGCCTCTACACACAGGACACAATTGAGAGAACCACACACACACACACACACACACACACACACACACATCCCATACCCACGAGTGACTCAAGTAACTGTGAAACTGATGACATCTGAACATGCTGTGGATTGTATCAGCATCAATATCATGGTTTTAATATTGTACAATAGTTTTACAAAGATGTTAACACTGAAGGAAACTGGGTGAATGGTTTACTCTGTACACTCTGATTCTGTGAATTAATTCTTTGAAAAGTTACAAAATTAACTGAGAGTTTATTTTAAAAACCCAAGCCCAGATTTCATCTCAGGCCAGTTAAATCAGCATCTCTAATTAAGCCAGGTAGTATCAAACAACAGAGAAGGCAATGGCAACCCACTCCAGTACTCTTGCCTAGCAAATGCCATGGACAGAGGAGCCTGGTAGGCTACAGTCCGTGGGGTCGCTAGGAGTCGAACACGACAGAGTGATTTCACTTTCACTTTTCACTTTCATGCACTGGAGAAGGAAATGGCAACCCACTCCAGTGTTCTTGCCTGGAGAATCTCAGGGACAGCAGAGCCTGGTGGGCTGCCATCTCTGGGGTCGCACAGAGTCAGACACGACTGAAGCGACTTAGCAGCAGCAGCAGTATCAAACAACAGCATGTTAAAAACATCCCAGGTAGTCCCAACGAGCAGCCAGCATTAAAAACCAGTGTGCCAAAGCAGGTTTTTCATGGTGTGATCCCAAAACAGAAACAAAAAATGATCTGGAAACTTGTTAGTCATGCACATTATCAGGCCACACCCTGGACCTACTAGCTCAGAAAACAAGCAAAGTTGTGTTTTAACAAAACATCTAGGTAATTTTGTACTATCCAATTGGTAGCAATTATTCTCACCTATGTGTATACAGTGGCATCAATCAAGGAGCTCAAAAAATAAATATATCTAGTATCTATACCCCACCACCCCAGACTGATCTATATAAATCAAACTGCTGGCCTGGGGTTGACAATTTTAAAAAGCTTCCTGAATGATTTTAATGTGTTGCCAGGTAGAAGAATCACTGATCTAAAGCTGGGTTCTGAAATTTTTCTGCTTGGATTCTTTCAAAAATTAGATTTAGGAAACGTCCCCTAGAAAATACACATTCACACACAATTTACATATATTTTCAAGACATTTCTAGGAGTCATATAAAGAATTCCTGCTTTAGGGATTTTATATGGTTTATTTTTAAGAAACTTGAGGGGTCCCCCCCGAAAAAAAGGAAAGGAGTTTTAGATAATGATAATTTATATCCTTAGACCTAGACATTTATCAGCACATTCTGTTTCTAAGCAGGTAAACTGGATTGAGGATGAGCTGTCCATCTTGAGCTCAGAGATAATTTTTGTAATTTACTAAGCATGTATAATGAGAACATATCCTGCTTAATTCTATCTTATTTCCCCAATAATTATCTGCAAATTTTATTATGTATAGCTCTCTTTAAAAATGAATATACATCCTCTGACATATTGTTCCCTGTTTTGAATTTTATATCAGAGAAAGCAATGGCACCCCACTCCAGTACTCTTGCCTAGAAAATCCTATGAACAAAGGAGCCTGGTAGGCTGCAGTCCATGTGGTCGCTAAGAGTTGGATACGATTGAGCGACTTCCCTTTCACTTTTCACTTTCATGCATTGGAGAAGGAAATGGCAACCCACTCCAGTGTTCTTGCCTGGGGAATCCCAGAGACGGGGGAGCCTGGTGGGCTGCCGTCTATGGAGTCGCACAGAGTCAGACATGACTGAAGTGACTTAGCAGTTGAATTTTATATATGAGTCACTCTAATTCTTTTCAAAAATTTGAATTTTTGTCATTAACAGCACTGCCAAAAAATCTCACTTTTGGAAAATCTAGGCTACAAGAAATGTCCTTGTGAAACACATCTCTAGAAATAACTTCACAGAGCTGATAATAAAACACATGGTCAAACTAACTGAAAACTATTCATTCACACATTCCCAATTATCAACTATGTAGTATGTGTGTAACCATTGTTCAAGGCACCAAAGAAAGAAAATATTCCCCATTCTCATGCATCTTACAGTCTAGTTTGGAAAGAAAAGACAATAAACTTAAGTAATGACATCACATATTGAATGGTGATAGGATCTGTAGAAAAAGGAAAAAATAAGGGATAGAGAAGTCCAAGGAAAACCTTTGTGAGAAGAGACAAGTGAGAAAACTTAGGAAGGTGAAGGAATCATTGATATAAACATCTAGAGGCATTATGTTCCAGGAAGAGGGAATGTGAATGGCTTGATGAAGAAGCTCCCCTGGCCTGTTAGGAGAACAAGAAATCAGTGTGATAGAAAAAAGAAAGGGGAAAAGAGACAAGAGAGGTGGCAGTCCCAGGGTCATAGTTTGGTGGGCTTTCTTGGTCATTAATGAACTTGATTCATACCACAAAGTGAGATGGCAATCCCTAGAGACTTTCCAGTGGAGGAGTGAAGTATTCTGTGCTGAAAACAGAACTCTCTAGTGCAGGGGTCCCCAGCCTCTGGCACCTAATGCTTGATGATGTGACGTGAAGCTGATCTAATAATAGAAATAAAGTTCACAAAAATGTCCTTGAATCATCCTGAAATCATTCCCCACCCCCGTTGGTGGAAAAATTGTCTTCCAAAGCCAACTGATCTCTGGCCAAAAGGTTGGGGACCCTGGCTCTAGCAGACTTTTGAGAATGAACTGAGAGTATGAGCAATCCTGGAAGCAGAGAGCCCAGGTTAACAGAATTATTTAAATGCTAGGGAACAGGTGATATGTTTGAAACTTAAATGTATTTTTACCTAAGGTTCTAAGTTTCTATCATCATTTTGTTTATACACTCTCAGTCTGTATTATGTCCCATGTGGGATAAAGGAGGAAGGCGAAGAACAGGAAGCAGCAGGAATGCATGGCTTCAAGGCTCTTTTCTCTCTTAGAAAAAATTGATGGACATGTCTTTAAAAGCTTCTTTATTCTTGCCATAATTCATAACATCATTTGTGGCACTGAATGCTGCTTCCTGTCCAGTGAAACAGGAAGAATTCAGGCAGATGAAACATCTGTAGGTTTGTCTTAAGTAAGCAATATATTTTTCCAAAGATCAAGATAAACTTCAAATGGACAATAACTAGACATTGTCTCAAATTATAACACAAGGTTTTTGAAGTCCTATCAACAAGAATGAGATCTCTGTGAAGCCATGCAATGGCACAGAATTGTAAATAGCACATTGCCCCCCTTACTCAAAAATAAATAGGTAAGTATGCCAGTTTTCTGACTAGTATGGCTTTTTTGACAACTGAATATCACAAACACTTAGTAGAATCTTTCACACACATAGTCATCCACCAGATTACAAACAAAGCTCTATTATAGTACAATGCAGAAAAGTAGCTCTTTTGAAGAAATGATGCCGGGTCTATTATATACTTCATGGGGGAAAAATGCATCTTGATCTCTACCTTCCACCATAAACAAAAAACAAGTCTAGGTGGATTGCAGATTCCAGTATGAAAGGGAAAACAATGCAGATGACAGAGGAAAACACAAAGAAATATCTTTGTGGCGCCAAATTAGGCAAAGATTGCTTAAACAAGATATTAACATTACTAATCCCAGAAGAAAATCAAGAATTTCTTTGTATCAAAAGATTATATTAACAGAGTAGAAAGGCAAACCACAAAATACACCTGATAAAGGACGCATATCTAGATATATGAACCACCACTATAATCTATGATAGACAACTCAAAAAAGAAAAATTTTTATCAGATGCTTAATAAATGATATTCACATAGCCAATAAACATATAAAAATGTATTCAAGTTCATGACTCATCAGATAAATACTAAAACCACAATATATCACCACACAGAATGGTAAAAAAAAATATGGAAAATAATATGTATAGGGAGCAACTGAACCCCCATACTTCAGTGCTCTGATGTATGAGGAAACAGACTACTAGAGGTATTTTAAGCTGGAGAAAATTAATTTGGAAATTAGACACCCACAAAAGTTTGTGAAACTTCCTGTATTAGTTTCGGACAATTGCATAATAAATTAGCCCCCAAGTCAGCAGCTTGACATAACCACCACCGTTTATTTTCCCAGTTCCTGTGGGTTAAGAATTCCATGTAAACGTGGTTGGACCCTCTGGGCCAGCTCTTGTCTTCCACAGGCAGCAGTCCAGGTGCCCACCTGGATTATATTCATCTCAAGGATCAACTCAGAAGTTCTGCTTCCTAACTCACACCTGACGCTATTGTTAGTCTTCATAATATCTACTTTCAAGATTATTCCAATTAAATTTCTTCAAATGTTTGGAAGTTTCTATTCTTCTATGACATGGGCATACCCTGCTGTGCCCTTTATATACTATCTCTTCTCTCTGAAATGTTAATCATCAACTGTATATGACCAGCTATTCCTGAAACCCAAGACCAACCTGAAATGCCAGTTGCTTTGAGGATGTTCACCCCAGTCTGACTTATTGCTCTGAATACATCAGAGCACCTACCTCATTTAAAAAGCTCCGTCTGTTAATTACATTAATGATCTGAATTTCTGTCACATACTAAATATTTTTTGCATGTTGATATTCTACAATATGCAGAAATGTTGAATCATGTTGTACATCTGAAATTAACATGTTTGATTGTTAACTATACCTCAGAATCATAAACTATGATAAGCTAGGGAAAATATAAGAACTAGTTGTGACTTCTGAAAACAGAAGTTCACACCGTATTTCAATTTTCTCCTCCCCTTTCCCAGTGTTTTGTATCATACCTACATTCTCAGAATATAAAGCTATTATGACATAGGCTGGAACCTGGGCCCCTTTACCTGAATGCTTGCACCTGGAGAAAAGTCTCCTCCAACAGCAGAATATATAGGACTAAAATTAACCACAGGCACCTAAAGTCTGGTTAATTACAAACAATAGCATACCAAAAGGCAACAAACCTACTGCCACTTCTGAAGTGCTAGGGTCAATGGAGGGTACTGTGCATGATCACTGCACACAGCAGCACCAAGGGGGTAGGCAGACCACCAAAGCCACTCCTCCAGCATCCAATGATACACCCATACCCTCACCTCTTTAAGGAAACAGTGCCCTCCCCGCTTCAACAGCAAGCAAGGACACTTGTTGCTTTCACTCCTTCGGTGCAACAGCAGTCCCAATAAAGCCCTGTCTGAATTCCTCAGCAGACTTCAGTTGATTAAATAGAGTCCAAGGACCCAAATCTGTATCAATTATATACTATTTTTCTAAACCTTCCTTTAATCTGCACACTAATCTTTACTGCAATGTCTCTTCAGTTACTTTCATTTCTGAAGCAGGTTTTTCTGTAGACTTCTCAAGGAGGGCGCATGGAAGATTTTCATGAAACACTGTCATATAATCAAGATCAGCATTACTGATTTTTCCTTTTGTCTCTAGGCTCCAGAATGGCTCCGCATCAAACTGTTAATGATTCTATCTTTAAAAGTTTGAGATTTTGCTTGTCAAGGATTTTTGGCATTAAATTCCCTTTTTGAAGAATTACTGCCTTAAAAATTTCATTTACTTTGATTTCTGAGTTGTTTGGAGCCCCTGAAGTTTCGTGTCAGACACCAGTGCCTTTTTTGCTTTTCCTGGTTCCAGACCTGAATTTGAGCTTCCCTGGCGTTCGTCTTTACTGTTCCCATCCTACTTAATTTTGATTCCACTCCTTATTGTTGATGTCCATTGTGCAGTCCAGTCCCAGTGGAACCCTGACAGTTCAGTGTGAGGAAATAAAGACTTTTATGCGTTACTTTAGATGTTTGCCTCATTCACTGGTGGAGTTTAGCCAAGATCCTCTGCCTTCAACTGCAGCTCCTTACTGGACTCCTTCACCGCCCAAGCTCTGAGCTCTGGTGTGGGGCCCTACATATCGCCTGCCCAGGGCATGCATGGGGCTCTTCTGGAAAGGGATAGGGCTGGGCTCACTGTGCTGCTTTAATGAAAATGTGCCCAGCCTTCAGGCGTCCAGTGACACTGTTGCTTCTTTCTGCTTTCCTCACTTTTAGGGTGATACTGGGCCAGTCTAGTGGGTATTGTCCATTGGTCTGTATTTTGTGATAACAGGGGGATACTGGAGTGGGTTGCTATGCCCTCCTCCAGGGGATCTTCCCAACCCAGGGATCCAACCCTTTTCTCAGGCATCTCCTGCATTGGCAATTGGATTCCTTACCACTAGTGCCACCTGCTCTTGTTGAAATGTTGTTAGTGGATTTTGGTTTTAATATCTTAATGGCCCTGTGTTATGTGGGAATCATGGAAGACACAAATTATGCTTTCACAACTGCTGCCATCTTCCCATAATTCTTAAACAATTTATTTTTAAAAGAAACTTTAAAGGAAAAAAATGGAGAATCAGATTTATTTTTTATATATAGAAAGAAAAATAAAACACCTACAAGATGACTATTTGCTGGAGGCTTAGATATGTTCTCATTATTAGCAAGGGAGACTACAACTGGTAGGGATATGACAGCTCCTGGTCCAGACAAGATGTTGACTAAACAGTCCAAATGCCCTTGTGCTGCAAACATCCAGCCATGTGATGGCCAGGCCATGCTCAGAACAAAGAGAGAGAAAGACTCTGGGAGTGAAGAGGGAAGGGAAACCCAGGGGCAAGTTGTCATCCAATATTTCAGCTGCCAGGGTAGGGGTTCAGAGAAGGCAATGGCACCCCACTCCAGTGTTCTTGCCTGTAAAATCCCATGGATGGAGGAGCCTGGTGGGCTGCCGTCTATGGGGATCACACAGAGTCGGACACGACTGAAGCAACTTAGCAGCAGCAGCAGCAAGGTAGGGGTTCTCTTATTGGTCTATTGAGACAGGCGCCTGAATGAGTTGTCTTTTGCTGGGAGAGGAGGCAGAGATCTGCCATGGAGACACACACACACACACATCTGATGGTAGATTTTGCCCCTAATAGAAGGTTGACTAGATACAGCAGTCCCCAACCTTTTTGGCACCAGGGGCCACTTTCATGGAAGACACTTTTTCCGGACAGGTAGGGGGGTTGTTTTGGGGATGATTCAAGTGCATTACAGTCATTGTGTATTTTATTTCTATTGTTATTAGCTCCACTTCTGAGCATCAGTGTGGGACAATTAATAAGATGGCACCAGTCAGACTCTCTTGCCCCATGTTCTCATGCCCTCTCACCTCATGTTCTGTAAACAATGACTTTACATGGTTATGTAACAGCTGAGATCACTTATAGTATTGCACATACATGTCATGAGGTACCCACTTGGCCACAGGCTATTTTTGTTCTGTAACACCTGGAAAAGCCCGTCAGGGTTGTGTGCAGTTATGTTGTGTTATGTCTGCTGCTACAGCTGCTTTGCCAGCCAGGAGAGAATAAACGTGTCTGCAGTTCCTTTGGCTCCTTTCATTTTCTTCCAGCCTCTTAGCTCATGCCTTGCCTACCATGCGTTCAGCAAACAATGCACACAGTGAGGTACAGAAAGGAAACTGATGCTGTGAGAAGGATCAGCAATACAATCAGATATTAGACCCCAGAGACTGAGGACCCCTGGACTAGAAAACATTCTAATCATTAAGGAAAGTTTATAGTCTGGGCTCTGGATGAGGAAGAAAAAGACATCTCTGAGGGAGTCCCAGGTGGCACAGAAGGAAAGAATCTGCCTGCCAATGCCGGAGACACAGGAAACTTGGGTTTGATCCCTGGGTGGGGAAGATCAATTGGAAGAGGAAATGGCAACCCACTCCAGTATTCCTGCCTGGAAAGTACCATGGACAGAAGAGCCTGGAGGACTGCAGTCCATGTGGTCTCAAAGAGTTGGAAACAACTGAGTGAGCATGCATATGCACAGGGACTGACTATTTGTGCCTCCCCAAATTCATATGTTGAAATCATAACCTCTAAGGTGATGTTATTAAGAGGTGGGACCTTTGGGCAGTGATTAGGTCATGAAGGCAAAGCCCTTATGAGCAAGTGCCCTTGTAAAAGAGGCCTAAGAGAGCCCTCTTGCCCCTTTTGATGTGTGAGAACACAGCAAATAGATGACTATTAACCAGAAAGTAGGCCCTCATCTGGCACCCTGCTCCAGTTTCTTGCCTGGAAAATACCATGGGCGGAAGAGCCTCATAGGCTGCAGTCCATGGGGTCGCGAAGAGTCAGACACGATTGAGCGACTTCACTTTCACTTTTCACTTTCATGCACTGGAGAAGGAAATGGCAACCCACTCCAGTGTTCTTGGAGAATCCCAAGGATGGTGGAGCCTGGTGGGCTGCCGTCTATGGGGTAGCACAGAGTTGGACATGACTAAAGTGACTTAGCAGCAGCAGGCCCTCATCAGACACCAAGTCTGAATGTACCTGATCTTGACTTCTCAGCATCTAAAACTGAGAAACAAATTTCTGTTGTTTATATGCCATTGAGCCTATGGTACTTGTTATAGCAGTCCAAAATAAGACAGCTTGGGATTCAGTCAGCCAGTGTCTGATTATAAATGTTAAGGGTATAGCAAAATAAAGGAACGGTAGAGGCTGGGAAAGGGGGGGCATTTTGTTTTAACTTGGGTTGTAAGTGAAATTTGAGTCAGGAGTAACATTAAGGAAATGATACCTAAAAAGAACACATGTTCATCTCCATAGGGCCTGAAAATGTGTTTGTGAAAAATCAATATTCTTTTGTGATTAAAAACCAAAATCACATTTAACAAAAATGACAACAGGTAAATATGTCCTTAACATGACCAAAAAAGCATATATATATTTGTATATACAAGTATATATTTGTATATACAAGTATACAATAGGTGTATATATACAAATATACACATATTTGTATATGTATGTGTGTGTGTGTGTATATATATAAGTGTATATATATCTCAAAACCCCAAAGCTAGCAAGGATCCACCATCACCAAAATATCCCCTGATTTCACCATGAACAACAGTCAGCAAATACTACAAATGGGTGGATTACATCAAGACCTACATGAAATAGACAATTTAATAAAACTATAACTGATAAAAGAAATCCCTGTAAATTGGATAAAGACATAAAAGATTCATACTGTAACCCTAAATGAATAAGATACTATGAAAAAATAGCCAGAAATTAGAAAAACAAAACAAGATAGAAAACAGTTTCTAAAGCTAAAAAAAAAAAAAAACAAGCCATGGAAGTTAGAATTCTATTGGATGGAATAAGTAGAAGATTAATTAGAGCTGAAGAGAGAAAAGATAAACAGATAGAAAATAAAAACAGGGCATATACAATGAAACATCAAAGGGGTGACTATAGAGCAAATATTTTTAAAATATTATATTTTGAGATATTTGAATACATAGAACTATAATATTTGTCCTAAATTTGTAACTGCTCCCCCTCCCAATTTTCATTCAGTATCTTTCACCATCCTGTTGTGTAGCCTTCGGAACGAGTGTAATTGATTGAATCACAGCTGTTATCCTCTAAAATGGATATGCTACGCTATGCTAAGTCACTTCAGTCATGTCTGACTCTGTGAAACCCCATAGACAGCAGCCCACCAGGCTTCCCTGTCCCTGGGATTCTCCAGGCAAGAACACTGGAGTGGGTTGCCACTTCCTTCTCCAATGCATGAAAGTGAAAAGTAAAAGTAAAGTTGCTCAGTCGTACCCGACTCTTAGTGACCCTATGGACTGGAGCCCACCAGGCTCCTCCATCCATAGGATTTCCAGGCAAGAGTACTGGAGTGGGGTGCCATTGCCTTCTCCAGCATATAACTACCATTTAAAACGTGATGCTCTACTGGACAGTTTCCCATATTATACTTATTATAGTATACCATTATTCAATCACAGAAGGCGATTGTTCCTCAAAATTTAACTCAAAGTTACCATGTAAATATATGATAAATTGTTAAAATAAAGACAGATGTGATTGTATAGAAAGATTAAATCCATGTCAAGATTTGAAAGAACTCTCATAAGGGGTCTTGTCCTTCTTTATTGGAATGCAGGGTAAATTTCCTTTCCCTGTACTTGTGAGGTAGATAAAGTTGGTTTTGCCTTTTCTGATTATCATCTATCCTTAAATGAGGCAAATTTCTGTCATGTTTTTTACATCTTTAGTTTTACACAGTTTGCCACCAGAGCTTGTTGCATAAAAGACTGCTGAGAAGTGACTATCAGATATTAAAATAATTAAACTGAGATTGACCTCAGTTGTTTCATCAATCTAAAATGAACCAGAGAATGTGTCAGCTTAACTTTGTAGCTTTAGCTAAAGCAAATGCATCTATATAACCAAGCAATGAATATACTCACAGAATCTTGAGATAGGTATGAATGTTCTTTTTTTTTTTTTTATCTGATCTGAGTGCAGAGAGGGGAGAAGAAAAGACCTTTGGACAAGCCAGATGATGATCCTTATTGTGACACTGAATCACTTTGCAATTTATGGTTGAAAGTGTGACTATGTAGACATCATCACTGTTCTCACGGCTAAAATCAACACTGAGTAAAATTGGCTAGTTACCTATATCTCTAAACATATGATCTTCAATGATCTTCAAGGAAACATGAATCACAAAGGAATCCTGATGGTGTTAGGTCTTGAGAGTATTGGGCTATGCTTTATTCATCTGAATATGACCCCTGAGCCTTTCTAAATATTTAATACTTAAAAATACTATTTTAATCAAGGTCTCTGTCAATATTCTTTTACTGAAATATTCTGCATTTTAGATTGTGAGTCTGTAATCTATTTGATCTGCATCATCAAGGAGAAGTATATAGTCACTTGTCTCTTTTAATTTGCTAAGTTCAACTGAAAGGGAAATCTAGCATCTCCTTCTTGAGGTTTTCTTTTCTCTACAATTGTCTAAGAACTTCTAGAAGTACAGTCAGTTCAAAGGGATCATATTTCTTCCCAACAATTCATTTGTTCAGTCCACTAGTGTCTTCATTTTCCGTACTGCCACACTGTATAACATTTGAAACCTAGCTTTACACAGAATTACTGCAGTAAAATCTTGCTCTGTCACTCAACATTTGAGCTCTAATGGTATGTCTCTTTTAGTCCACACTTAGATAATTAGGACAGACATCATACCTGGGTGGCTGGGTTCAGAGAGCTTCTGAGCCTCAGGAATGTGGGTTCACCCAGCAAATTTTAAGCCCAGAATTTTCATTCCCCTCTCAATGAGGAGTTCTTTGAGGTATTTAGGTGTATTTACTTCTCAGTCAGAGCCATTCTAATATTTTAGAGCTTCTAATATTGTTGAAATTCAAATGGAACTGCATTAGGGATTTAAGACACTTTTCCTCTCAGAAATTTGCCCACTTTCTCCACAGAGAATACACTGCGGGCCTAGTTAAGGGGTAGTAGAAGGCAACCAGAGAAGGCAATGGCACCCGACTCCAGCATTCTTGCCTGGAAAATCCCATGGGCGGAGGCCCATGGGGTCGCTATGAGTCTGACATGACTGAGCAACTTCACTTTCACTTTCATGCATTGGAGAAGGAAATGCAACCCACTGCAGTGTTCTTGCCTGGAGAATCCCAGGGATTGGGGAGCCTGGTGGGCTGCCATCTACGGGGTCACAGAGAGTCGGACACAACTGGAGTGACTTAGTAGCAGCAGCAGAAGGCAGCACACCCTTGGCAGTGTACAGAATTCCACACTTGAAAGTGAAAGTGTTAGTCGCTCAGTCATATCTGACTTTTTGCCCACTAGGCTCCTCTCCACGGAATTCTCCAGGCAAGAACACTGGAGTGGGTTGCTATTTCCTTCTCCAGAGGATCTTCCCAATCCAGGGATTGAACCCAGTCCTCTTAGCATTACAGGAGAAGTCTTTACTGTCTTAACTAGCAGAGGAGCACACTTAGTGGAAAAAGTACCCACAGCTTTATAATTTTACATCTAGGGTATACACTATTTCTAATTTTTTCCCCTGTAACATAGAAATACTATTTCTAAATTACTTTGATGCATAAGATTACTATTTTCAGACCTTTTCTTAGACCTCCTTGAGATCAAGCAGGCAAATTTTGACAAAATTTCATTTTTAGTATTAACCATGGCAGAAGACCATGGGTAGAAGTGGCCTATAAAATGTTCCTCAAGCAAGAGAGTCCTGGAAATATCACAGGATCCTTAAAAACAGTTCTATCAAGTGCAAGGGAACACTCAGTCCCAACCTGACCATGTTTTGAGGGTGAAAGACTTTAGGAGTAAAGTGGGTGGAAAGCAAGAGAGTATCTAAGGTCTATCTGGAAAGAGAGTTCCTCAGATGTTTGGTTTAAAAGAATCGGAGAGAGCTTTTCTGCAATATAATTCACCTTCTAAGGTGCCTTCAGAATCTGCTCAGTTAAATATGGCCTGAAAAGTTTGAAATAGGTTATATAACATCTCACAAATTTTTACAAAGGCCTTTAGTATACTGGTATAGGTACAGAGTATAAGAAACTTAAAAGTGTCAAAGAAACATGTATTTATTATATATACACATATATATAAAGTTATACACGCACAAACACACACACACACACACACATATACACACACACATAATTATGTATGTAAATAATTTTATAATTACCTCATCCTTATTCAGTGCGGGCTTGGTTACTCAGGACACCCAGAGATCCTGATGCCCCCTGGTGGTCACTGAATTATCACAGATCTCCTTGACATCTGAAAATCCACTGGGTTTGAAGAACTAAAAAGTTGCAAGATGAAAAACCATGTAAGCATGTAGAAGTAATTTGCATAATTTAAGCTAGTTCTTCCTCTCAGTGCTGGTGATTTATGGAATAGAGAACCATAAGTAATGGACGAGCCTCCTTCAGCAAAACCAAATTTGGAAAAAAAATCTTAAGCACAAGTGGGCATGTGTTAAGTGAATTTGAATATAATGTGTCACATTTCTCTGCTATGTTTACTAATTCTTTCAATAATAATCAAATAATTAAAGTTATTTTATTTAACACTTTTGAATATTTTAAGTGATCAGAAAATTTCAGAGTGACACCTCAGCAATATTCAATTGGACTTATAATTTTGACTGTATTTTTGTTAAGCTCTCTTGAATTAACTCAGTAATTGCAGTTAAAGAATTATAATTTTAATCTTCTAAGTGTTACCAATTTATCCAACCATGCAAAAGTGAATGAACTTTTATAAAGGTACAAAATATAGCCTTGACTTCTGATTTCTGACCTCTGACTTCCTATACTACTAGATAAATCTGAAAATCTGGTGAATACGTAAAATCATTGCTATTTATGAGCTTAGCCTATGTACATTTTTTACACTGGACTACAAGTAAATATTTTATATATACTACATAAATCATGCTGATGTAAACATGTGATTTTCCTGCACAGTGGAAAGATTGTTTACATTTAGACTGAAATCACAAATAGAGAACTCAATTTTCTATAATATCTATTAACTGAGACATAATGTTTCTTTTCTATTTATAATCAGATTCTTCTGTACAGGAACTTTTCTAATTCAGTTTAAATTACCCCTTTTCTGTGATGAACTTGCATTTCCACATTTACCAGCTGTGAATGCATTTAGACAGTAAGTGCAAAACTAGTAGGTTCAGAAACAGCCCTTTGATTTTGTTGTCACTGTTAACTAGTTTGGCAGCCTTGGGTTTGTAACTAAAGTCTCAGGTTTTTCCTTTCCTCTCTAAAGACCTGTTTACTACACACACACACACACACACACACACACACACACACACACAAAGGCTTTTATTTTAAAATTTATGGAACTTATTCCATAAATATGAAGTCATTAGAATTTACTCCTAAGTAACTATTCCTCTCTTAAAATTGGAAAATATCTCCCAGAGATAAACAGTGAGGTAAATATTAGTGTTGAAGCAAGTTAAATAAAGATAATAGCTGTACCCTCATTTGGAATGTTTCCTGAATTTGTATATTTATTTTCATATATGTACAGTTATGTGCGATTATCAGTAATCAGATGGATAATAACAGCACATAAATATTGGGCATATTTTCTTTGTATCTGAAAACAGGCATTTGTCATCTTTCTGCTATACAGTTAAGACAGATGTTTCGAAAGAAGGTTTATAAATGTAATAATAAAGTTTTGGCCACTTTTTTCCAAAGTTATCTAAATATAAGCAGGGTATTCTATTAGCTGCATTTCCCAACAAATATATAAAAAACAATTTTTCTAGAATTTCTGCTTTGGCTCACATGTGTTGGTTATATATATGCCATTTGGTATTGTTCAGGAAAATGATTTCTAATACCTTTTATAAACATACATACATTTGCTTTCCTAAAATTTGCCTTAGCAATAATATGCACAAATAGATAAGATGCTAAAATAAACCATTTTAAAAGTGATGTAAAGGAATTAACTATTTTAAGTTATTTTAAAATAGGACAGTTTTGTGAACTGATTATTTTTTTATTTCAATGGCTTCATGTACAAAGAGGTTTATAGGCTTTGCTGTTAGTCAAAGAGTCTATTGCTAATTTATATATTGTTTTTATATATTAAAATACATACTGCATAAAACCATATAACAATCATCCTTTCCTTGACTAAGTCATTTATTTTACATTAAATTCCATGACTTTTTCATCACTGTACCTAGATACAAAAGAAAGAAGGTTGGTAAACCTAAAAATGAGTATCATTGTGCAACTCTGCAAGCAAAACTGTCAATAGTCTGGCACGTGTGCATTTAATGCAAAGTCTCTTGTCTCTAAAACTAAAAGCGAGGCTGAACATGCCTCTATGTCTGATAGAGAGAAGGGACACAATAAGGAGATTCCTTATACCACCTACACTCATCAGAGTGAAGGATGTTACTTCTTTGGTTTCCTGGTCTAATGGAAAGGTATTTGTATTCACATCACTGAGTATTAGTCATTCAATAGATGAAAGGAATATTTTAAACTTTAAAGGCTACCTTGGTGTCATTCTAAGAAGTGGGGATGAGACCCTGGGGAAAGTGTAGAGATTCTGGAGAATTATTTTAACTATTAGAAGTGGTTTAATATCTGTGAGTATGTGAGATTAACAGTTTTATTGCCTACGTGTCAGGATCTACATTCTTAGTTCTAGTGTTTTACCTTACAATTTTTATTCCTTAAAGCACCCGTTTGTGTAAACAGTGCTTAATTTCTGTAACAAGTGCACTCTATATCTTTTTGTCTAGTTTCAAGGTTATTCTATTAAGCGGTTTACATTTTCCATGCACCTTCTAAAGGGCACTAAAGATGCTTTTAGCTATAATTTTTTAAATGTTTAATATGGGTAATGGCTAGGAACGAGTAATATTTAAGAAATAAACTAGAGACCCAAAGATAGGTTAGAGGGGAAGGAAATCTCATTTCTCTTTTCTTCGTAATTGCATTAGGCAAGTAAAAACTACAGGAGACAATTTTTCATAAAATACAATTTTAAAATCTAGGAATCTGTCATCTCTGAAAAGTCTTTGCTATAAATACCAAACAATTCAATTTACTTTACATATCCAGATAGAAAAGACAGGAAAAGTTTGGAGTCTTAGAAGAGGTCAAACTTTTTGCCTCTCATAAATACAGGCAAATCATGAATGACAGAATTTTTTTTTTAGGACAGGAAGAAAATGAACCTCCTCTTAGACATGTGATCAAGTTACTAGGCTTGACCTTCGGATTTGATGATTTGGCAAGTAAGGTTTTTAAGTTCTTCATCTTATTGTATTACTCATCTTTTGAATTGCAAAGTGTCTGAAACTACCCAACGGGAATGGGATTCCTCTAGGCAGTCGTCCTCAATATTTTAGTTAGACGAAATCAACCGGCGATGTTGGTGACACTTTTTATTCTTAGTTTGCCTTTGAAAGGTAATGATTGACTAATTATTGAAAAGTACTCAATATGTGCGAAAGAGGTCTTGCTCTTAATTTAAGTTAATTGAATGCATGGTAACATTCTTTAAAATTAAATGTAATTTATGCAGCGAAATGGAAAACGATCAAAGTTGGGGGGGGATTCCAGGAAAACCTCAGAAAATGATACCCCTGTAAGAAAAACGTTTCGGAACCTTCAGAAGTTTCTCTTGCAGTGTTCTATTTAGTCCTACCAACTATCGGTAAACGATAGGGCGGGGGTGAGGGGGCACATTAAAACAAAAGACTTCCTTTCTCCACTCCCTTTTCCTCTGGCTCTCTTGCCAGAGCTAGTCGCAAACTCTTGTAAACATTGTTTGAATATAATACATTTGATTACTTTTATTCTACCAGAGATTGTGCTGGGTGGTACCTAAAGCTGTCTTTGGAGTAACAGAAAAGAATAGTAATCCTTCAAGAAAGAAAAAGAACAAAGTTACCCAACCCGCGGAGGTTGTGAGTAACAACAACAAAGTGAAAGCCACTTTACTTAAAGGCACAGCTCATTTCACTGTCCCGGCTCCGTGCTTGGTAGCTGAGAGAGCTTGCATCGCTCTGGTTTCTAAAAGAGCGCAAGGAGAACTACTATAAACACGACTGTAAATTAGGAGGGTTATTTTAGGATTGATTTTGCTCCGCGAAAGCTGTGATTGCTAAAAGCCAAGCGCCCACAGCAGCACGCACCTCGGCTGCCATCCACGTCCTCCTCGGAGCATCCAGAGCCAGCCGAGAGCTCAGAACCTGGAGGGAATCCTGTATCCGCAACCTGACTCCGCTTGCCGCCGATTGGCCCGCGCCCCTAACCCAACCCCCAAGGTTGGGGCGGCCGTTTCGCTGGGACCCGCCCCTAAGCCCTGGGAATCGCCGCCTGGGAGGCCGGCTAAGCCTGCCACTCAACCCGAGTGGCGGAGGCTCTCGGCTCGGAGCCCCGCCCCCTCCCCCCTAATTGATATTATTGGAGTGTGGAGCAAGCGGCCGGTCTGCAGTCGGAGACTTGCAGGCAGCAAACACAGTGTGAACGAAAGGAGGGGGGGAAATTTTTTAAAAGCTAAACGTGGAGCAGCCAGCCGGAGATCGAGAAGGGGAATCAATGCGTGGAGCGCAATAAAAAATAAAAAGCCCATATACTTCGGAGCAAACAGCATTTAAAAAGCTACGGCTCAACTGAAACCTAAGATAAAACCTGCTCATGCACCATGGTTTTTCAAACTCGGCACCCTTCATGGATTATTTTATGCTACATCTGGCTGCTCCACTTTGCACACACCGGAGAAGCGCAGGCTGCAAAGGAAGGTAAGGTGATGGGAAAGCAAAGTTTGTTCTGACTTATTTATTTAGCTGTCTACCTGCAAGAGCCGGCTGGTCCGCCGGGCTGCCGGCCGCGCCTCCGGCGCCCAGCGACCCTCCCCCGCCGGCTCCCCGCCCCCTCACCGCTCCGGCCGCTCCAGGCTGGCCGGTGGCTAGCGGGGTTCTCTGAGCCGCCTGCAGCCCCGCGTCCAGGGCCGCTAGCCCGACGAGAGTGGGATTTCTGGCGCAGACTGTCCAGAGGGCGTGAGCATCAAAGGAAGGCGGAGGGGCGGGGGGGAGCGGGGGCTCGGGCGTGTGGGAACCGCCGACGAGCTCGTTCTCCCGAACCTGGGGCAGATCAGATCTCTTCCTCTGGCCCTCTGCTTGTCCTCCTCTCGCTGTTCGTCTCATTGGGAGTAAGCTGTGGCCAGAGTTGGTCGGAGACCAGGGAGTGCAGCTTCTAGAACCCTGGCCAGCCCGCCGGCGAACGGTGGAGCCTTCCCTGAGGGGCCGTGACTTGTGTGAGCTCCGAACGCTCGGGTTACTAATGAAGTGCTCACTGCGTCGGAGGAGCAGGCGCGGGCCTGCGGTTGGCGCTCGGACGCCGGCGCGGAACAATAACGCCGCGGAGGTGAAGCAGCGGACGGCGCGCTTCCCGCGCCCCGCCGGCCTGAGACATCTCCATTCAGCGCGCGCCGCGCAGGTCCCGGCGGCCGCGGTGACAGTGGCAGCCCAGCGGGCTCGGGACGGCCAGGGGCGGGCGGTGGGAGTAGGGGGCAAGGGGAGGGTGATGAAAGGAGGGCTTGGACTGTGCAGTTGATAAAAAGATGCCGCCTGGGCGACCAGAAGTCCTTAAACCTCTGCCCCACAGTTCTGCAGTTAAGGAATACGAGTGATCGAACCTTGCAAAAGACATGGACCCTGGGGGCTAATTCTGGTTCATGAGAGCAAGATTCTTTGGGGCAGCTAGATGCTCCTGTATATGGCTTTTTCCTCTCGTCTTCTCCTTTGAACCATTGACAGAGGTAAAAATACCTTTCGGTGCCTGTAGTTGGAGCTGGGGAAAAATAAATCCTGTCAATGGAAACGTCTTCTGAGCAGTGTCACAATCTACCCACCCCCCTCCGTATCGTGCAGGCTGTACGGCTAAAGCTGATTTCCCGATATTGAAAACCAGAATACTAATAATTACTTGTCCCTAAAGTGTGGAGGATGGAGGAATCTGTTACCAGATATAGGTCTTTGGGTCGGGAGTTGATACGCATCGGTACTCCCTTCATCTGTGTCTGAAAACTTCCTGATTTAGTGATGCTTTTTACGATTCTCTTCATGGGGCCTTCTTCGGTCACTGAAACCTCTCCCCCTACCCCCGCAACCAAACGCCATTACCTACTCTTTGATCCAGCCTGACCTTCTGACCCCAGTTTCCACATCTGCAACCTGTGTTGATGCTGAACCCATTCAGAGCAAACCTTAACTTCCAGCTGTCGGTTTCGCTCTTGCAGATGAACACACATCTGCTAGAAGCACACATCCATACACACCAAAACCCACATTTCTACTCGCGTGACATCAGAGAATAGGGACATTGAATCCTGCAAACTTATATTGATTGCTTCGGAATCTCGGGACCCGAGGAAAAGTTTGCAACGCCGGGGCGAAACCCCGTGCGCGAGCTAGCGCAGACCCCGGCTGGAGTTTGAGCTATAAATAACTGCATCACTAGGGGGAGAGGTTCCTGCAGTCAGAATGGCTTGCTCGCCCGCGTTTCTCTTCTGGGTGCGAAATACGTGGAGAGGATTCTGATTCTAGGATGCCGAATTCTTTACATGCAGAAGTGAGATGTTTAAAAGGTGGGCGGGGGTGGCGAAGGCGCTCCGCTTCTCGGTGGCGACTCACCTGGCGAGTCGCAGCGGTCTAGGGCTGCCGTTCTGGGAGCGAGCGAGCCCTGAGGCGACGCCAGGGCACCCAAGGGTGAGCGCCAGAAAGCGCCTGGAGCAGGTGCCTAGCTCTCTGGAGCGGATGGGAATGATTAGAGAAAGATGAGGGCCCTCCTTTCTCCACTTTTCCCGCACATGTTCTCTCGGGGAGGTCGGTTCCCGCTACTGGGAGCGCGCATATAAGTCAGTCTAACGCTTGGAGGCGAGGTGCAGCCGCTGTATTTCCTCTCCATTAATGCCGCTGCCGCGGCCCCCTCTGAGAAGACGCTTCCCGATAGCCTCTCTCCTCCTCCCGGCTCCCTCTGGAGTTAGGGCGCCACCGGTTCCCTGGAGTGCCCAGGTCTGGCGGAGGCGTCATGGATGCTCCGCGCGGCAAGCGCGCGCGTCTGGCAGCCCCCGCCCCGCCCCGCCGACGGCCCCGCCCCGGCTCTCCTTGCCCGCGCGGCCGGGTGCCGGCTCCACCAGCGCGCCCGGCCTCTCGCTCCTCACCCGCACCCCCCGCATCCTCCACCCCCGCCAGCGCGGCGAGGGCTCAGAGTCCCGGAACCGCGGACCGCACTCCGCGTTTCCTATTGACCGGCCGGCTACGCCTCCGCGGGCGGGAAGAGAGGCTGGTGCTCCGAGCGGGAAGGCAAAAGCTCGCAGTTATCGGCTGGTTCAGAGAGCACACAGCGGAAGGCAGACGGGCTGAATCTTTACGAGCTAGTTAAAAGCCCAGGGGCCGGCTTCCCTTTTGTTTTTATTTGCTCATTTGTTGCTCTCTTAACTTGTTTGCCATCACCGCCCCACCTGGGTCCCTGGCTCTCACCCCAGGCTGTGCCGAGGGGTAACGGAAAAGCAGTAAATCATCACTGTGCTTATTTCACCTTCAAAAATGACCCAAGAAAGTCTCTTGGGTTTAAAATTCACTTGTCACTACGAAAGACGGAAATAATAATAATAAAATCATCTCTAAAGAAAAGTACATAGAACCCACATTGTTTGTGTATGTTGAGGACAAAAACAAAATAAACTTTAAAAATCATTTTCTATAAATTCAGTAGTCCAAACATTTATTGGTGTTCCTAGTTCGAAGTACAACTTAGTATTTTTAAAGTGTGACTTTTAAAATTATTATGTGAAAGGGTGCGTGCTATCATGGTCTCCCTGAGAGTCTTAAGTATAAAACATTTTGAGAAAAAAGTGTTTGTATGTCTATTTTCAGTTATAGGGAATAACCTTGACTAGTGTGAAGGAGTCGAACATATTATCAACTGTTTCTCTCTTTTCTTAGAGTAAAAAATTTTCATTATCTTTAACACCACAGTGTTTTACTCTATTAATAGTTATTGAAAAGTTTATCTAAGCATGTATTTCATTTAAGTTCAAATTTTAACATTTTGTTGAGGTTGATGGCAAGCATATTTACTTGCCTGAAAATATATTCACCATTATTTCTGGACAGATTGATTCATTTGTTAAAATGCTGTGGAATCATGGAAATATTTTTGAAGAATACAAACTTGTAACTCTGAAACTAGTTTGAGCAGAGTTAATGCCTTGGGAGATTAATTGTCCTAAAAAGCAGTAAAATATATCAAATTGGAAGCATGGTATATATTAATGTGTGCCATTTGAATGCATTATCTTACATTATATTGTATTGTAAATGCATCTGGAGCATTTATTACATTTATATAAATATTAATTGCATTATACTTTATGGTAGCGTAAAAGCAGAATACAACTGTTTTTAAAAGTCAAGTCAAAGTTTGAATATCCCATTTTGAGAATTAGCTAATGCTTTGAAATATTTATAAATTTAAAAAGTAGAAATATTAAAAACAGATGTTTGAAAAACCCAGAAATGTATCTTGTAAGTGATAGGAAATTTACTTTTCTCATAATAACACTGCTTAATATGATTTTTAATTTTATTTATTATGGCTTAAGAGAAAACATTGTGTGTGGAAAGTTAAAAAAATAAACTCAAATTCTCAAAAGGTACTAGGAAATAGTTTTCGAAGAATAGTACAAGTCAGTGACTGAGGAGTAATATGGAATTATGCTTTATTATGTTAATGCTATTTTATTTGACAAAGTTTAGAGCACTCAGTAGTTTACAAAATTCTTTATAATATACAGTTACTACAGAATCAGTATGCATCACATATCATTTTTTTACCTTTGCTTTCATACTTTGGAGTTCTTAATTGATTTTAATTTTTCAATGAAAAAGTGTAACTTGGTTTTTCAATATCTTTCTTCCCTTAAGAAAGTAGAATATTTTTGTCAGGTGGGTCTATATTTCATCATTCACTAATATAAATAAATGTTTATACATTTTAAATCAAAAGGTGATCATTGTTTTAAAAATTAGATTGACTTTAATAACTTTTACAAACATATTTTCACTTTTCATCTAACATTTAGAAATGCAACTTTCTTTTTCAGTACTACTGCTGGATTCTAAAGCACAACAGACAGAGTTGGAATGGATTTCCTCTCCACCCAATGGGGTAAGTGCTTCTCCTCATAAAATACCAACCGCTATTTTTTAAAGTAAGAAATAAAACTCTCTTTCCCTTCCCCAGTGGAGTTATTCAGATTCTTCACATTTAAGTAAATTGTTTTGATTTCACATATCTTGTTCAATATTTTGTTGAGTTTATAATGAGACATTGAATTCTTGGAGTAGAGATGGTATACTTAGAACTCTGAAAAATAGATTAAAAAAAAAAATCTCTTTAACGATAATCTTTTGAGTTCTTCTGTGAGTGGGACCATATGTCAGTTTCCAGGCTATAAATGTTAACTAATTACAGAGAATATGCCTTTCATGAACTCAAACCTCTTTAAGTTACTTTTTACTTCTTTAGTATAATCACCAGGTAGGTTGTGTGTAGGTCTTTAAAAACAGTAGGTAATCTGTTTTCCTCTTTTGAAAAACGTTTTAGCATTATTCAAAATATACATGAAAGGATAACTAAAAGTATATGTTCAACATTTTAACATAAAATTTGCTATGAAATATGATTTGGATTCTCCAAAATTTGTACTATGTGCTACCTGTTCTTATTAATCAGAAGTGATGGCAGAGCAAGCACATATCAGACTAAAAATCTGTTACAACAAATAAGTGAAAGCTGTCCAATAAAAGTTTATGAAAATATAAGTAGATTCTAAAAAATTCTGACTGTTAAGTGTTGTGTATCCAGAAAGATACGTTACTTACTTAAATTTAGTTCAATGTCAATGTCTTTGGGTGTTATTTTAATTGTGAAAGAAGGTACATACTTCATCCCTTTATAAGTAAAAAGGCTCCAAGAAAGGGAATTGTAATCCCCATTGTTACTTAAGTTAATCTTTGGTACAATGAAAAGTTTGGAGTCAAAGAGCATTAAGTATAAGTGAGGATATAAAAAGTTTGCAAAGAATGAAAGTCTGAAAGAGATTTTTGAGTATAAGAACATCATGAAATGAACATGCCATAAGCTGGAAGTTAGTTTAAAAATGTAAAATGTGAACAATGCAAATCTGTTTAAAGTAGATTAGGTTTTTAAAATGAATATTTGAGATGCTTAAGATCATATTGCAGTTATCTGTATTGGTCAGAAAGAGCTATGAAAAAAATGACAAGTATTTTACAGATTAAATATAAAAACTAGGCTGAGTTTGAAGTATGAATGTCATACTTAACCTTGAAAGTTGAATGGTTTTCGTGAGTAAAATAATATACATTACATTATAGGAAGGCATTCACAAAAAAATTGAGCACCTTTCTTGCCAATGATAGATGTGGCCCATTTTCCACCCTTCATCAGTTAAAACAAATAGAGATAGAGGATGGTTTTTATCTCGTAAGGAGAAGTAAACTGATATATGTTTCTAATATTTCATCCATGCAATCCATAAAATGATAAACCATGACTTTCTGTTTTATCTTGGACTGAAATGGACATTTTATCAGTGCAAAATATCTTCAGTGAACTTAACCCTACATATCTTATAAATCAGCAGATAATATTAGACAATGATCATTGACAGTTTATTCCATGTATAAAATGGGTTGGCTAACATGTGGCTAAATATCTAACTGGAAATAAAATGTTATTAAGATGTAAGTATCTAGAAATAATTTTATAGGCATACTATAAAAGCACACTAGCCAAACTAAGACTTCTTTCCCAATGTAGAAATCACTGCAGTCTCTTAGAAAGTAAGATAATAAACCAAAAGTTGCATTAAATGCATTAATTTTGTCTCAATCCATCTTAAAGTTTCCCTTCAGGAGTAAATTTTTAAGTAAGCATTAAAGTTAACTGAGTTTCATTGGTAGTAAAATTGATTTTTCATACATTGAACAAAATAATATAATTGTTCTTAGAACTAGAAAAAAGAGTTCTTCAGTTGTATTCCTTTCTAAAAATTAGCCTCGGCTTCTTCTAACTAGGGAATTGTTAAAAAGAGCACATATATCCTTGGAGCTTTTCACTTTTGGGTAGATGCTATTACTAGTTTCACTTCTTTTAATAATTTCAACCTGGTTAAGAGACTAAAATCTGCTCATCCAAATGGATGGGTTTGGTTATGTTTGGCTAAGAGCCATTCAAAAAGAGTATAAGCAGCTAACTAAAATGAAAAACTATGCACTGCATTAACTAGTCACAAACTTAAGTTGTGTTGAGTAAAAAGCTGAACACAATAATGGGCTATTTGCTACATTTGAGGACCTTTGATAGTGTGTATAATAAAATTGTAGCAAATATATGTCATCACAAGAAATTTCTGAATTTCAGGATATTGCTACTTTGTCTTGTTAGTTTTCTTAAAGCTACTTTTAAAAATAGGTATTAGTATTTTACAAAATATTAAAGGAAACTAATGTTTCTGGTTGAGTTTTATAAGTAAAACTCATTACCACATGCTTATTTTTTTCCCATTTGCTTTTCTTAAAGCAGTAGTTTAAATATTGCATGCTATGTGACTTTAGAAAATTAATACAATTTTATATTTGGCATTTCTTATTAGGGAAATGAATGCAAGTAGGTGACAATTTCACTATTAAGGTATCATAAGTACAAAGTTGGAAATTTTGTAATAATGGTAAGAAAGGATATAAACAAAAATTGATTAGGCTTTTAGGTGAAATGAATTTATTAACCAATGAGCAATATAAATAGTATTTAGCTAGGTTTAATAAGCTTTAAATTGTTGCAAATTCGGCTGAGCTTATTATTTTCCTTTTTTGTGAAAATAAATGAGTTTGCTGTAGTATATATCAGCATACGAATGGGTATTTTTAAATAGCTGATATTTTTCCTGTCAGAAAGCTTATTACCTAAATGTGATTCAACATGCTGGTTTGCCATGGACATTTTATTGTCCGTTGAATCACACTTTTATAACTATTTATAGTTATGTGGCATTATGGACAATATTATATACAACACTGCAGTAAATGAATAGCTCTATAAAACATTACTCTTTTATATCTCATTTTGCAAAGATTGTGAAAGGTTCCCCATTATGAATATCAACATGTTGTGAAACGCTCTCGCATTTCAGAGTACTCTTGGCATTTTCTTCCCTGTGTTTTTAGGTACCCCCTTGATTTAAATATAACATCAACACTTAAAATGTCAACGGAATGATCAAAAATTCCGCCATGTAGCTGTATGTATATGCATTAAATGGTAATTTAAGTCATTTCGTTATGTGCTTTAGTCTATAAAAATCGTAAGCTCAGTGGAGACATTGGCATAAGCAAACACGTAAAAAGCAACACTAATATATCAGCAAACAGATACTAAGCAAAATGAAAGATTTATTGTGTGCATAAACAATATAAGCAACGTAAATGATGTTCTGCCACCAGGATGGAGCTGAACAGAGACTCATTCTAAAGGCTACATTGTTTGTCACTGTAGGAGTTCACTTCACTCTTTCAAAGATATGTATTTGTGCCACACTGAAGAGTCCTCAGGCACTTGCAAAACCCTAATTTTATTATTTGATGAATGACTGATGACCTTTTCTAAATTTTACAGTGGGAAGAAATTAGTGGTTTGGACGAGAACTATACCCCAATCCGAACATACCAGGTTTGCCAGGTCATGGAGCCCAACCAAAACAACTGGCTGCGGACTAACTGGATTTCGAAAGGCAATGCACAAAGGATTTTTGTAGAATTGAAATTCACCCTGAGGGATTGTAACAGTCTTCCTGGAGTCCTGGGAACTTGCAAGGAAACCTTTAATTTGTACTATTATGAAACAGACTACGACACTGGCAGGAATATAAGAGAAAATCTCTATGTCAAAATAGACACTATTGCTGCAGATGAAAGTTTTACCCAAGGTGACCTTGGTGAAAGAAAGATGAAGCTTAATACTGAGGTGAGAGAGATTGGACCTTTGTCCAAAAAGGGATTCTATCTTGCCTTTCAGGATGTAGGGGCTTGCATAGCTTTGGTTTCAGTCAAAGTGTACTACAAGAAGTGCTGGTCCATTATTGAGAACTTAGCTATCTTTCCAGATACAGTGACTGGTTCAGAATTTTCCTCTTTAGTCGAGGTCCGAGGGACATGTGTCAGCAGTGCAGAGGAAGAAGCGGAAAACTCTCCCAGGATGCACTGCAGCGCAGAAGGAGAATGGTTAGTGCCCATTGGAAAATGTATCTGCAAAGCAGGCTTCCAGCAGAAAGGGGACACTTGTGAACGTAAGTAATATGTGCTATTAAAATTTCTCATTGCACTTTTTTCTGTTTCAGTGTCAAAGATTTCAAGTAATAGTGATTATTTGAACAGGTGAGTCAGTTTGTACTAGCAGTCCGATTTGGTGGATTTTAAGTAAAGTCACTATTGAACTTATTGATAATTTGCCACAGTGATTTCTGCACTAAGTGTGCAATAGGTATTGCAGTAAATATTGATGATAATGGTACTTCTTACTAAGATTTAACTAACCCTGTGCTTGACGTGGAAAACAACGGTGGCACTTTGGGCTATGAGGTTTAAGAAAGGAGATTGGGCAGAGTGAGGTGACATTAATCAGGACTGAATGATGTGTGTGATTCCTATGTTTTGAAACCCATATTGTCGGGAGTCATGGGTAGCAGGAAAAGGACATGAAGAGGGCTGCTAACAAGAGTTCTTCTAACAGACAAGATACATACAAATAGAGTTACAAACTTAGAATTATTTTTTATAAGTACTAAAACTTCTATGCAAAAATCATCAGATTTCACTTGCTAAATCTCTGAGGTTGCTTCTGCCAAAGCTGTGTTTCTTTCCAGGACTAAACAATAAAAGGAGTGTTCTTCTGATAAGTCCAGTTTTAGGTAGACTACATTTTTGTGGAAGTGGGCCAAAGTAAAGTTTTAGTTATCAGAATATATCAGCTGGACATTTTCTGTTTTGAAATAATAATAGCATATGAATTCGTGAACCTTTTCCTTTGTGTAATAAAACTGAATTTTTTCTTACATAGCTTTATGTAGTCATAATAATTGGCCAGTTTTTTTCTATTTAAAACTATATCCAGGGATATTCAAAATTAATAGATATTTTTCTGTTTGTGAATATCCTGAAAATATAATCAGGTTATATTAAATATGTCTCTTATAAATTAGAAAACATAATACATTACCCAAAATAACTTTTATATATTCTTTGTACCCCTAAGGCAGCTGTATAATTTTAATATTCTTACTTCCCAGTTAATTTAGAGGGAATTATAGTGAAAAATAATTATTGTAACTAAGTGTTTTTTGCTAATTTACCATGTGCAGATACTCTTCCATGTGCTTTACACAAAAGAGTTCATTTAATGAGATAGATAGCATTATCACCTCTATTTTACAGAAAAAAAAATGAGGCTGTCAAGGGTAAAAGACTGCTTGCAGTTACTTTAGTAAGTAATTGTCCTAGCTTAGATTAAAACTCAGAATGTTCTGATTCCAGAGCCTGGACTTTTAACAACAGTATTGCTCTGGCTTCCATCAGAAAGCAAGAAGAATCATAGCAAGTATTATTGTTTCATTGCTGAACTTAAATGCCTTTCTTCTAGTAGTTTGATATGTAAATCACATTACTTTCTTATAAAATTCTCATTCTCATAGAATGTTTCAAGAAATTAGCAAATATGTAGATCTGTGTTGTCTAAGAAGGTAGCCAGTGGCCACATGTGAATCTGAGGTTCTAAAAAATGACGATTCTGTGTTAAAATATACTGTAAGTATGACTTGCACACTGAATTTCAAAGACTTGGTACAAAAAAAAAGTGGCAAACATCAGTAATTTTTTATGTTACTTTGATTTTGAAAAACTCATACATTAGAAATATTGGGTTAAATATAACGTTAAAAGTCTTTCAGTTATTTTTTTACTTTTTTTAATGTGGCTACTAAAAATGTAAAAATTGCATATGTGGCTTGTGTTATATTTCTACTGAATGCACTATTTAGATGGAATAACTGAGTAAATATATTTTTTCTGTCCTGATTGAAGTGTTAAATACTTCATGTGAGTGGTCGCTAAGCATATAAAATGCCTCTGATCCAGCATTCAATTATCATTCCTACCATAGCTGACATTGTAAAGTGAGCTCTGAGCTAAACAGAGATGATGTACTCCCGTCCCCTAGACCAGTCTAGCAGCCTCCCTGGCCATTCCGTGGAGTCAAACCTGTCTACCCACTGTCATCTTTCCCTTTCCCTTGCTAGTAGTATTTCTTGTTAAGTAGAACATTCTGCAGGTTGCCTATGTATGGAAATCAAAAACTGATGGAGATTTATCACTACTAATAGGCAGAATGCTATTCCACTGGGTAAGTATAGAAATATTCTTAGTGAATTCATCGATTCAATGAAATGGAATGTTCTTATTGACTTGAGATTAACAACAGGTACTTGAAAATGATGGAGGATTCAACAATAACTATTATAAGAACATTTTAATGACACACTGTTACACTTCAGCTGTGAAAGCAGCCGGTTTCAGTAGTATGCAGATTTTGATTGATGTGAAATTGGAATTTAAAATGTTTGCACAATTAAAAATGGAACACATAAAAATTCATATAAAAGCACACAATTAAATTTGTCTAAAAAGAAACTGGGAAATAACATTAAAGATCTTGTTCTTTTAAGGTTTAAAGAATTTTAAAGCAAATTATAGTCTTTTTTGTTTTATTTTGTGTAATTTAACTCAAATGATCTCTACATTTACTTACTAAGAAAATCAACCAGGAACTGTTTGACTTCTATACTTCTAAGTATAGAATTTAGTATGAAAAGCAGTCTTTAAATGCGGTGAAGAGATTTATTTTCCGTGAAGTCTCCAGTTTCTTTGAAATGATGAAAATCATCTCATTAAATGTGGTACTATTAAGATTATTTACATTCATTTATTTTGGTTTCAAGAATTGGAACCACATTTGAGTACCAAATTATTGTCGCCTGCAAACTGTGCCAAGGTGCTTAAAAATAAAGTAAAATTAGTTCACTGTCATCTGCATTAATTCTGCATTGGAATAGGTGAAATTATATATTAATAGTGAGGGTTCATTAAAAACATGTGATTCAAGGACTCAAGATGCCTTCTTATGGTTCAAGCTGAAAGAGGATGTGTGCACTGTTTTGTCTACCACGTAACTTTCTTAATTTTTAACCTTAGTGATGTTGACAAAGGAATTAAATACCTTATACTTAACCATGGCACTATGTTCATTTGCAAAAACATTTCCCTCCTTGGCATAATTCCAACGCATTGCTGTGAGAGTACTTGCCTCTGGAATCAATCCAGGCCTGCTTTTATAAGTATTTCTCCTGTTTCCTTTCAGTGATCCTGTTAAGAGTTTGAAAACAAATTTCAGTCCCATATTGAGGAAAACTAAAGAGTTTGGGAGAGAATGGTACCGAGTCCCTAGCCAAATAACGGTAGTTAGTCACTTAAAGGCAAGTTTATCTGGGCACTTTCTAGAATGGCAGTCTGTTGTGATGTGTGTTAAATGTGTACTTTGAAATATGGACAGTTATGAAAACTGATCACAGTTTTCATCAGTTGATGTAAAAGCTTTTATTTCTTTGTGATTTTGGAAAACATAATTCAATTTTGAAAACCACATGTTGTTCCTCAAATCTACTAGTATATGGAGACATTCTAATATTTTTATATACTTTTTTATGAAAATGTCTTTACACTCATTTAAAAACATAGTTCTAGATAGCATGTTGATTATCAAAAAGTCCTTTTGAAAATATTTACATATTAGTTCCATCACAGCTACTATGTAAACCAGCCAGTATATTTAGATAGAAGTGTATTAATTAAAAAAAAAGAGAGCAGATTTTATTTTACATATACAAATATCTCTTGAAGACTAGTAAAATTATATTCTGAAACATCTTGAAATTTTTAGAAGTTTTTTTTACAATTTTATTTCATTTAAAAAGTATTCTCAAATTGTGGAACTTGTTATTATAACTTGAATTTGTATAAGTGATTTGTAGCTCACACTGAAAACTCATGGTGATTTTTCTCATTTAATCCTTATCACACTGCTAAGAGGTGGAAAGTATTTTTTTTCTCTCTTTGAATTTAGGAAGAAACTGAAGCTTAGGGATATTAATGAATAACAAAATTGGGTGAGAACCCAGGGTCCTGTTTATCAGTTCAAGTCTTTTATTTCCCTACTACAGCACAATGCTTCCTAAAATTTATACTGAACTTCAACCAGTGGATTTTAGTTACTGAAGAAGTAATGAAATTTTATTCTAGGTAGGGTGACCATAAACCTAGTTTTCTGGAAATAATTGTTTTACTTTTTACAGTGTGTCTTTTTGCTTTTAAAAATGTTCTGATTTGGGTGATAAAATATATGGTCAACCTAACTGTAAAAAATCCAAGGATGTGATGTAGTTTACATGCACATACACTGGAACATAGAGATGTGAGCTGCTTGCATTATTTATATTGCTTAATTTTAATTTCCTGAATTAAAATTAAGATTTAATAATTTTTTGATGATTTCATAGAAAGGAGAATTCAAATAATCATAGGTGTTCTAGTTTTTATTATAAAGGATTTCCATAATAGTTGCTTCTTAATATTTTCTATATACCATTATTTTACTAACATATAACTTATGGACATATGAACAAATGTTATATGTTACTTGAAGAATTAAAACATTCATTAATTAAAACACTCATTCAATTTAATGGCATTAATAATAGTTGAAATCTGGTTGTTGATTTTGAAAACTGTGTTTTTCCACAGAAAAGTAGCAATTTGTACCATTACTTTGACATTTACATTTGACAGTAACAAATATATCTTTATGATATATAGTATTTATAGTATATAGAAAGAAATATAAGGTACACTACAGAGTTAATAGCTCTGATTCTGGAGTCATAGCTTTTAAATTCTGGCTCAACATCATACCAGGTGCAAAAACTAGGACAATCTTCTAAGCCTTAGTTTCCTTAAGTATAAAATGGTGCTAATAAAAATAGTACCTGTTTCCATAGAATTTTTGTCAGAAGTGAATGGCATAATGCGTGTAGAAACCCTGTCTGGGACATAGCAAATAATCAATGAATGCTTGCTGTTGTCTCATTATTCATAATGCAACAGGAGTTGTCTACGTAAAGAAATTTTGTGGCACTGGATAAATGAACATGTTTCTAAAGACACAGATAGTTAAAAATCCTTTAGGTCAGTAATCTCATCCCTGGTCATTTGCTGAGAAAGATATATCAATGGAAGAAAATAACTTTTTATATAACCTTTCTTCCCACCAGCCTTGTTTATAATTTGAAATATTAAAATAATCTAATTGTCCAAATTTAAGTGCATCCTCTTCATTGAAATTAAAGTATTAGCAGTGTGATGTAGGAATTTTAAGTCATTTATTAATAATTTGAAATGGAAAACAAGGAAACATATGTTGTATATACTGATATTTAGAATTATGAAAAATATGCATATGAAAAAGAATGGATAAGAACATAAATATCACAGTGAATGTGTCAGATTGCTGAAATGGTGAGTGATCTTTTTTCTCTGTGTTTTTAAAGTATCTTGAGATTAAAATTTTCTAGCAATGTAAGTTTTATGTAACCTGGTAGCTTATTCAAACACAACTTGAAATGTATCTCCAAAATATGGGCTTTTAAATTAACATCTGTATAAAATCGCTCAGGCAATAGAACAGCAGTAAATCTTTTAAATGATTTGAAAGAGGGGAGATTCACCAAAAGGCATCTAGTAAATGCAGGTCATAGATTTTGTTGGTTTTTAAATTATAAAAAGATGGGAAGAGCTGTTTTAAGTGTTTCATTTTATTAATTCATTTAGTCTTATAGAGAGGCATTCCTAACTCAGTCTGGTGGGTAGGCACTTCTATTACCTAGTTTAAAGGAGAAAAACATATTTATAATTATGTAAAATGTAAAAGTTATACATTCTGTATATTAAATTAGATTTACATAAATTATACACATTTTTATGTAAGAAAACCAAAGCACAGCAAGGGGTGGGTTAACTACCTAAAATCACACAGCACATAGACTGGCCAACTGCCATTTAATCAAGGTAATCTGACTCCAGAATCCCTGCCCAAAACTAATACAGTGGATCGCATCTGTATAGATGAGCATTTATCTATCAGACAAATTTTTTTAAAAAGATAAGATTTCTTTCAGGATGTTTTAAAAGGTGATACAAATTTTCTTCAATTTATAATAATTTCAAAATACTTGTATCTCTGTCTTTCCCAAACATTCTGAATATTTTATCTGCTTTGCCATTTTCTATTCCAGTTCTTCTTTTATGGAACAGTAAGAATGTACTTGGTAAAATGCGACAGAGACATTGTTACAGTGTTACTCAGAAAGCTTCAGGTTTCTAATAACCAATAAAAATTCCCCATTTTTTACAGTGACAGTTTATTATTTTCTAACTTTCAGTCACATAATTTATCATCCTTGAGAGCCCTGTTCCATCTGCTTGATACTGGTCTCTTGTCCTACCTGAAGACATCTCTAGATGTTTTTATGATGCCCTATCACTTAACATTTGGTCCCCAATAGACAGAAGTGCAAATAAACTATCATGATCTCTCACAATTACCTACTGTATCTTAATCTCACATATCCCCGGCTTCTTCAGCAAGCTCTCTTCCAAATTCTGATGTTAGACACTGGCTGTACTTCCCCTGGTTTTTACCTTGCCTTTTTTCTACCCCACAATGCCACCTGCCCTATATCAGCCTGTTAAAATTATGCCTTTTCTTACAATTTCAAATTAAATGACATTTATACCTTGTTAGATGATCCCACTTTGTAAATTCCTACAAGCGCTTTGCCCTTTCCCTCTGGAGATCATCATATATGGTCTGATTTTTATCATTGTAATTTCTTTTTACAAATTGTAAAATTTCTAAATAACCAAAACCTACTTATAGCATGCTACCTATATTTCACAGTAGCTGGCATAGTTCCTTGCACCACCCAAATCTTCCAGTAAATGTTTATCAGATTTCTTAAAGACTTTGAGAAATTTGATAAGTATACTACCTACTCCAAAGCAAATATATTCTATTTCATTGTGCTCATAGCACATAGCAAGTTGACATGCTAAGAATAAGCAAACATGAACAGGAGTCTGCTCCAGACATGAGGAATTTATTTCTATGAGGATAGTATAACTACTTATATGTATTCATTGTCATATTGCTATTTTCTATTTGTCCATTGTCTTTATGTTTTTCTTTTTAATTTCTCCATCTCCCTCTTTTAATAAAAGGAAAGCCATTTCTCCCTTTTTACTAACATGCTATCTATGTCTTGAGAAAAGAGCCTGATAGATTTTCCAAAATAAGATCTTGAAGTTTATCTTACATGGCAAAGTGCCATTTGTTTTAAGATTATATTGGTTTTCTTCCAAATTATATATTGTAAATATTATCTTGATTTGAAAAAGAAATGAAAAATAATACAAAGAAATGAAACACAAGAAGTCAACTCCTAAACGAACATTTCACTCTATATATTGGAAGTTAGCATACATTCAGTTTCATGTCCAAATATATTTCTGCTATTTGAATTATAACTATATTGTATTATAATTTTTATACTCATCTTAAAATTATTAAATTTCAGAACCTTGTAGTACTTTTTTAAAAGGCTTTTTGAATAGGTAATTTGCAAGATCTGGAACAAGTGCCGTCCATGTGTGCTCCAGTCCCAAAATATTGCTTTTCCCAGAAGCAACTACTGATAATCAGTTTCTTCTGTCCTTTGCAGAGATATTTGTTCATAATTTCTTAAAAAATATGGAGAAGGATCATTGTGATACTTAATAAGAGTCACAGTACAATTTCCTCATAGAACACTGTAGACTTCATTTAAAATTATACTGTTCTTTACTCATCTCTAGTCATCTTTGAATGTACCCACAGTTCATTGAAATGATAACTATTCAAAAAATAAAGAAGGACAGAAAGAAAAAAGATGTGATGAAAGTGAGGAAAATTATTTCTTTCATAGGAAAGAAATATGAAATTAATATATGCAATTTAACCTCATATGATTTAAAAACTCAGAATATGATATCAGATGATTTCTAATTATCCTATCTTTATATACCCCTTTATATTTCTAGTGGAAGTTTAAATTGGCATCAGTTTCTAGAAGCTAATGTTAAAATTTAAATCATTGATACCTTAAAATGTTGCAATTAGTTTGATTTTTTATTGAACCTTGAATTGTTTTCTATAAGATAATTATCACTAATCTACAATAGATTTTATTCATAATAATATTATATATGATATAGTTATTTTGTGCAAATAATGTGATTATTTTAATGGGATAAATTTAACCCAGCCATATATTTACTATTTTTCTCTATGAGCATAAAAATCAGATGCAGGATTCAGAAAGGAAAACTTCAGACAATCCTTTTATCCAGATTTTCCTCAGAGTTAGTTTATCTCATCCTATGCAAAATATCACACAACTTCATTTTTATGAAAGCATGGCTTCACTAGGATAGTCACATAGTACTAATACTTGTTAATTCATATAGTAATAACATGTGGGAAGTAGAAGAGTAGATTCACATGTTATAGGAGGATTGGCAACAAATCCAACAAATCCAGTAACAAAACCAATTCCCCCTTAAGTTTAGGTCAGATTAATGAGGTAAAGTCGTTAGTTTTTGTTTTCTGCCTATAATATCAACCTCATTAAAAGTTTAGAATCTTTGTGTTTTTGTTTAGTTGCCAAGGTGTGTCCAGCTCTTTTGCAACCCCCCTCTCTCTTGGGATTTCCAAGGCAAGAACGCTGGAGTGGGTTGCCATTTCCTTCTTCACAGATCTTCCTGACCCTGGGATCGAACTCACAGTTCCTGCATTGGCAGGCAGATTCTTTACCACTGAGCCTACAGGGAAGTCCAAATCTGTGTGTACACATGATATATATTAATCTGTAATAATAGCATTTCACAGGAACCTGGAATAATACATCAATTGAAATAAGTTTACATTATTTTCCTTAACTTTTGTGGTCTTATTAAGAAGTAAGGAAGGTTTATTATTTACTGTTCTTTGTTTATCTGGGGTCAATCAGTAACATAGAAAACAGGGGAAAATACATGTTGGGGCATAATAGTTTGAAAAATTTTAATAGTTCCATTTTATGTATTAGATATTTTGAATTTTTTAAATTTAGTTCATTCACTTATTTACTGTTGATAATTATATTATCTCTTGCTTCCAATATATTAGAAAATTAAGAGGCTTTGAAAGGACACGTAACTGTGGTTTATTTTTTGTTTCATGTGTCATCTAGTGAACATCTTGTTTAACCTCTTAACTATGCTAGTGTCAGCCTCGGACCTGCACTGAGGCTATTAGTGCTGAAATAGCCTTTCAAAGAAAACCTAGATCCAAGGAAGGGTATTAACATTGCAATGCTTTTATTAATAAAATACAATATTGATCACATAATTTACATATCTTATCTTTGTGACTTCTCATAGTTGCTTAACAATTTGTCATGTTAATATTACCTGTTATACTTTTTAAGAAAATCATTCTTTTAAAAGAGAAATAAAGGGTGGGAGTGTAAAGATGTGAATATATCTAAAAATCACTAGATATAATAAAAGTTTTTCCTAAGAACAATAAATTATTAATTCATTATATTAATCTATTTTTTCCAATGATACATATATGTTCTAATGATATATATAAACATATATATGTTCATTTTAAAAATAGTTTATTATTTTAGCTAAACAGTTCCCATATAGACAAGGACACTTAATGATATTAACTTACCTAAATGATACTAATTAATGACCTTAATTTAAACTAGTAGATGATCTAAATAAACTTAATTGATTTCAAAAATGTTTCTTTATAGCTTCTGTTTTTAACAGGTGAAAAAAGTATATTACATAGTGTTCTTATTTTAGTTGACATTTTGCTATAAAGTAGTTTTATCCTTGAAAAGAGATGTGAGATATGTATCTTACCCACTCAAATGTATAAATTCATTATAGCACAAATGTTCTGTGGACATTCTTGTACTCCTTGAGGGTATAATCTCCTCCAAGACAATTAGAATCACAAATTCTTGAAGGTTGAGCATACCTTAAAGATTTATCAAAGATAAATTAAAGGTGTTTTTTTTTTTTAGAGGATTGTAATAAATGGGACAACTAGAAACCTCATTTATAGTTATAACAGTTTATTTATAACAAGTCTCAAGGTAAAATCAGAACTTACTGTTTCCAGTCTTCTTTCCACTTCAGTATCACAAACATACAATACATGTATACATATACACACATATGCAGAAACACTGCCCACTTTGCCCCCTACCCAGAAGAAAACATGCAAGTGAACATAATGGAACAAAAAAATAGATTATTGTTCTCTTTGAGCCATTTTTAGATTTCTGAATTGCTGTGCACTAATCTCTTAATTTATAGGTACTGAATAGTTAAGATTCTTTTCTCTGTGGAAATCTCAGGTGACAGTTACAAAGAGGCTGAATACTCATAGAGGATATTCTTGGATTACTGCATATTTTAAAAAGAAAAAGTAAAGCTACCTCAGTAATGTCTTTAAATTTTGTTTCACAAAGCAAACAATTTATAAGCAAGTTTTTGCTTCTTTATTTTTATGTAGATTGTATTTCCTCTACTATGAGTGAAAGTAAATTTCACTCTTTTTTTTTTTTTAACTTAATTCATGTAGTATTTTACCAGATCCTAAGATGGAGGATTTTTGCAATTAATGTGTTTCAGATATTGTGACTGTTGTGGGTAAATATGTTTTAAAATGAGAACAACAAACACCTCTTACATTATCAGAAATCTAGAATTTGGGATGCGGCAGAAACTCTGCTATATAACTTTGTGGTTTCTGTCTGGATTTCCCTCTGAGAAACCTATAGTCTTTAGCCACTCAGTCTTTTCAAGGACAGGGGACAGTCAGGCTTCATGAAAATCTGTTTCTCAAACTGACCTCTGAAATTAGCACATGCTAACATTAGACATCAGAGAAGGCAATGGCACCCCACTCCAGTATTCTTGCCTGGAAAATCCCATGGATGGAGGAGCCTGGTAGGCTGCAGTCCATGGGGTCACTGAGAGTTGGACACGACTCTGTGACTTCACTTTCACTTTTCACTTTCATGCATTGGAGAAGGAAATGGCAACCCACTTCAGTGTTCTTGCTTGGAGAATCCCAGGGACGGTGGACCCTGGGGGGCTGCCATCTCTGGGGTCACACAGAGTCAGACACGACTGAAGCAACTTAGCAGCAGCAGCAACCTTAGACATTCGGCTTGTGATCTGAAGCTAGGAAAACACATGGCTCCAGGTTTAGTATATAGAGACAGTATTTTAGTTTGCAAAGAAAACCTGACAGAAAAATTTTAAATTTGCTTTTTCAACCATGTTTCTTGCTGTGTCTAATGTTTATTTTGCACAAACATTATGTACTTGAGCACTGTGTGTTTCAAGGCAGAACATAATGGTTTGTTCATTTTACCCCTTTGTAAATCTTTCCCGTAAGAAAACATTGCTACTTCAAATTCAGAGAGCTCTCCATTGATTTTCAAGATTATTCACCAGGTCATCACTGTATGTGTAGTCACTCTTCTTTCTAATATTCTTCAGTCATCATTCCAGGTTGCAAAGTGAATGTTTTTTCCCATTCCAGCTCCCTCTGATTTCCCTTTTTTTTTTTTTCCTGCGTCCTTTCCTATAATGGCATAGACTTTGAAAATAGATTTTCATTTACCATTGAGAAAGTTCTACACTCTTCCTGGGTTTAAAACTTTTTAGAAGGTAGTGAAAGTATATCTTCCTTCCCTCCTCTGTGTTTTTATTGATGAGATATAATATAGCTTGAAACATTTTGCCCTTTTACATTTCTAACATGGCAGTGATTCTATATATTATAATTCAGCATTATTCATATTAATAGTCAATAGATTAAAAAATTTAGACCTTATTAATAACTATTGCTCATTTTCATCACAAAGTTTTGGTCCCATGATGGCATATCTTTCTGTTTTGAGCTATTATCCATCCTTTCACGTTTCTGGTTGAATTATTAAGTAGGTGTAACAGGAAATCTAATTTTTATCTCTTCTATCATTGACAGTATTAATTCTTTGCAAACATATATAAAATTAAGCTTTTACTGTTGATCAGAGAAAGAAGTTTTANTGGACCCTGGGGGGCTGCCATCTCTGGGGTCACACAGAGTCAGACACGACTGAAGCAACTTAGCAGCAGCAGCAACCTTAGACATTCGGCTTGTGATCTGAAGCTAGGAAAACACATGGCTCCAGGTTTAGTATATAGAGACAGTATTTTAGTTTGCAAAGAAAACCTGACAGAAAAATTTTAAATTTGCTTTTTCAACCATGTTTCTTGCTGTGTCTAATGTTTATTTTGCACAAACATTATGTACTTGAGCACTGTGTGTTTCAAGGCAGAACATAATGGTTTGTTCATTTTACCCCTTTGTAAATCTTTCCCGTAAGAAAACATTGCTACTTCAAATTCAGAGAGCTCTCCATTGATTTTCAAGATTATTCACCAGGTCATCACTGTATGTGTAGTCACTCTTCTTTCTAATATTCTTCAGTCATCATTCCAGGTTGCAAAGTGAATGTTTTTTCCCATTCCAGCTCCCTCTGATTTCCCTTTTTTTTTTTTTCCTGCGTCCTTTCCTATAATGGCATAGACTTTGAAAATAGATTTTCATTTACCATTGAGAAAGTTCTACACTCTTCCTGGGTTTAAAACTTTTTAGAAGGTAGTGAAAGTATATCTTCCTTCCCTCCTCTGTGTTTTTATTGATGAGATATAATATAGCTTGAAACATTTTGCCCTTTTACATTTCTAACATGGCAGTGATTCTATATATTATAATTCAGCATTATTCATATTAATAGTCAATAGATTAAAAAATTTAGACCTTATTAATAACTATTGCTCATTTTCATCACAAAGTTTTGGTCCCATGATGGCATATCTTTCTGTTTTGAGCTATTATCCATCCTTTCACGTTTCTGGTTGAATTATTAAGTAGGTGTAACAGGAAATCTAATTTTTATCTCTTCTATCATTGACAGTATTAATTCTTTGCAAACATATATAAAATTAAGCTTTTACTGTTGATCAGAGAAAGAAGTTTTATAATGGAAAGGTAAAGTGGTAAATTAAAAGTTAAAACCACAAATCACAGTATGTGGCATAATTTGTATTCTAACTGTTTTTTTTTTGAGCTAAGAAAATAAACCACACTTTGGATCAGTGTTGAATGTTATTGTCCCTTTTGTAACATTCAGACTGTATCTAACTCTAGAATTATCACTGTCAGTACCACAAAGGAACAGTCAAGATGTATATATGAATACCTAATCAGTTAAAAGTTCTCAACCCTGATATTTTAAAAAGTTGCAACAGTGACTGTTACGGTATGCTTGAATCTGAGAAAGAGAGATGGAGACACTAAGTGTGTAGTAATAATCTAAATACTTTTCCTGCCAGGAAGGCAGATTAAGGGTACATAACAGAAGAGGTGAAAGATTAGGATACTGACACAATTTCTGATCTTTCGTTTTTTAAGGATCTTCTGTCTTATACACTCTATTACAGAGACAACAAACTACATGTTAGGTCTGTAAAAGACAGCATACACATCCAGGAGGCTGTGAATACAGCTCACTTAAACTCATGATACAAGCTAAGACAAGGTTGATTTCTTGAAAAGCAAAACACTAATGTATACCGGAGACCACATTAAGCACATCTTTTATTGCAGCTACTTTTTAAAAACCATTTCCTAATACATAATTAAAAAAAAAAAATAACAGCAAACAAATGCTAAAACCAAGTCTGCTTTTGCATATTGGCTAATCTACACTGAAAATAATATACATTTTATTCATGTAAACCTAAAGGGCATGGTTATTTATTATTCATTAATGTCAACAGATAACTGACTGTCACTTGCTGTCAGAGTGGAATCTGATAGAATGCTGACATTGATTGATAGACATGATCCTGAGAATCTGTGTGGACAGACTTTTTAGATCAGTTCAACATAAAACCCAGATTGGATATGAAACATCTTTTTGGTTGTTTTTTTTCTTAAGCCTATCCAGAACTCATTTGATTTTCAAGATCAGTTCTAGATTTTTAGCACCACAATTATAAAATAAGACTACTAAGTGATTTGATTTTAAAAATAATTCAGACTGCTAGTCCTTCTTCTGGCTCACGTTTTGGAGCAAGAGTTTTAATATTGTTCATGCTGTCTTATAGAAAGAAAAATCAATAAAATAAATTTTAAAATTTGATAGCTGTTTTGCATATGCGTACCTAAAATGATTGAAATTCTTTGGGGAGATACTGTTTTCTTAAGAGAGTAAAAATTAAAGTCACTGAGGTACCATATATAAAATAAAAGAGAACTGTGTTCTTAAATTTCTTCTTGAATACCTATCAGCACTGTACATTTTTAAATGAACTCCTATCCCTAATAAGTACACTTTCTTTAGAGATAGTTGTTAATATATTTAGAACAAAATGTTTGGCTCCAAAGATTTTAAGTGATGATTGTTTTTAATCATAATTTATTTTTTCAACTTGAGTGAAAGAACCAGCACTAAAAATAATATGCAGAATTAATGGTTTTTATTTCAAACTATGGGAAAATCATCATATTGTATTTTGTCTGCAACTTAATAAAAGGGCTAATAAGTTAAAATTTAGATATCCTTATCTTTATTTTTGTGAAATTTATTTTTATTTTGAGTTCTTTTTTTAGTGCTGAGATTGATGTATTTTATATATATATATATATATATATATATATATTTACTAGCTAACTCTGCAATTCCAGATATGCAAATATATTAAATGATATTTTGCATGGAATAAATAATGTTGATAGTTATGTATGATATTTTGGAATCTCTGAGTTATAAATACATAATCAAAATAGTTATTTTTTGTAAAATGTGTTGCATGTAAATCTCTTTGTAAGAACTTGTCATTTTATCATATGTGTTTTGAACATTTGAATTTGAATTTAGATAATTTCTATCAAATTATTCAAATATCAATAACAAATCTCCAACTTATTAAAATAGCTCACAGTCAGGATCTCAAAGAAACATGTAATTTATTATATCGTGTAGCATCTTTATTAGCCATTAAATATGTTTATGTATTTTTTAGTCAGGCCATGTTTCACAGTGTCAGCCACTGGTAGAGGTCACAATAGAGTTCTGAAAATTATGTAGAATATTTTCAGGTACATTTGTTCTAAAATACGGTTGTCAAAACTGCTTACGTAAAATGGCTGGGAACCCTTTTTTTCCCTACTGACTGAATAGTTCTGTGTAACATATATTACATACTAGTTAGTCATCAAAATGACAAAAGATTTTGATTTTCCATTTAGAGATATACTAAGATTATCTAAGAGTTAATTTCTACAGACAAATGCCATATCCGTTTTGTTAAAATTACTTTGGGAAATGGAGATAAGTAGTTCAGCACTCTCTGTGCTGACATGATGTTTGTCTGTCCAATTGCATCCTTTCCAATAGACAGCAGAGATGGAATTACAAAAAAGGACATCTGTGCCAAGGTTTAGCTAGCCAAAAAGGGCAAGCTCTTGTGTTTAAAAGGTAGAGAATCCAATCGATGAAAATGTCTGGACCTGTTAGCACCAATAAAGCTGAAGGCCACTGGGAAGCTCAGAGAGGGTCTTTTGTTGTAGAGCTAGAAAGAGACCCAAACTATGACAGTTTAGGGGAGCAGGGTCAGTGAGGAAGATCATTCATCTTCTGTAGTGGCAGCTTTCTGTCAGATTCTAACCCTGTTCTGTACAGGAACTAAGCCTCTACTGTTGACACCAACCAATTCTCAGCCAAGTGTAAATGAAGCTAATATTCACTGACCTTATGCATAACAAATAAAGCTCTGTGTGTCACTTAAGAAATAATGTTATCTGACATTTCAAAAAGTGAGTGATGGACAATGTGTATATGTTTTTTTGTATGTGTATGCCTCTCTGTTTTTGTGGATCAAGTCAACAGATATACATTCCTTAAGCACTCTGTATTTTTAATTGATTTTCACAATAGCCACAGATTTACCATATTGACACTGATTTACCTTTTATTTTCACCTTCATGTCATGAAATTTTACATGCTGTGTAAAATTCACTGTGTTGCAGAACAAAGTCTCATTTGGCTTCCTTTAGATCTGATACAGTACCTAGTCACAGAAAGAGAAGACTCAGTTTTGCTCATAAAAAAATTTTCAAAGAAAATTGAGTTACTAGTTCACATCCAAAACATGATAAATTAGAATATATGTCTTTGTGATTATGAAAAATGTATTGGTCTCATTATAGTGTAGCAAGACACAATTTGACTGTTTTGTTTATCATTTTAAAGCATTTTCTAAAACCTCTTTTGAGTTAGTAATGCCTGTTACAATATAATAGTCTTTCTTAGTCTCTAAATCAAGATATTCATATAGTATGCTTACTAAGGATTATATGTTAAATTGAATTTTGTGAATTTATCATTCTCCAAGGTGTTTCATGGTACTTAAAAAAGATGCTCACAAAAGTGAGTGTGAAAATGTACCGGCGGTCATAAATATCCATTGCATTAACAATACTATGTGGCCAGTGTGCTTTGCAAGTAAAACAGTACCACTAAAAAAAAATTGAAAAAATAGCCATACTAAATATAAAGAAAAAATTCTAAAGAATGTGAGGAATGCAAAGATTTAAGGGAAAGATGAGTTAAAGCATGGGGTTGAATTTTCAGAGTTCCATGGAAGGTGATTTATCTGACATGGTGGATTTCATGAGACTCACCAGGACAGATCTGCATCTAATTGACATCAATCATTTTTTAACTGAAAATAAACAGTTGTAAAATATTTGGGATCTGTGTATTGATTTTTGTTCACCTCATCAGTCTTGTTTATTTGTACTTATTAAATGAATGAACATGTTTTTTCCTACCAAACTTAAAAAGACAGCATCTGATCTGTAAGATATTTTTTTTCTTCTTTTTTGACAAGTAACTAAAATCAGATGAGATCAAACACAAAGTTTTCTCCTGGCAGTGTTCCTGAATCTAATCACATAAAGATACTAAACATGTGTTTAGTCAATTCTTATTTCTTTTCCCTCACATTTCTGTGAATCTAAGCACCCTTCTAAGAAAAATGATGCTCAGAAACCAGAGAGAAATTATCCATGTTGATAGTAACCTCACTGAATAAGGACAACTCTTTATCTGTCATCAGTGTTTATCTTCTCTGGATTTAGCAATGATGTCCATATAAAACACAAGTATTAATGTTGCAGCTCGTTTATGAATTATATATGATAGGATCTGCATATATGGTTAGTAAATTAGGTCAGTGAATCAATTATTTTCAAAGCAGTGCTCTGACAAAGAATAGCTTCAAAAGTTTTGCTGTTAGTGATGTTAGGGGCTGGGAGGGCGAGTTAGGGGTTAGACTTAGGGTTAGGGAAAGGGAGGGGACTAAATTGAACTGATTTTCATATATTTTGAATTGCATTTGTTTGTACAAAGGGTCTTTAAGATAAACACATGCGCATTTTACTCCAGAATTGACAGGAGCATACTATTCTGGATATAAATTTGTTGATAGCAATCGAGAGAAATTTGTGAAAAGCTCTCTGCAGTACAGATATAATTTTGCTTAGACTTTTTACATTATTTTGCCATAGATTTTGTTGATTTCCTCAGAAATGTCTTTTCAAGAGTTTTCATAATAGGAGGAAATAAGGGCAAACTTACTAAAAGGAAGTATATTTTGCTTCATGGAATCACAAGTTAATGGATTTAGCCAGGTGTTTGAATCTACATTGAAAAGACCAATTGTACTTTATGATTTGCAGAAGTCAGATTGGATTAGTAACACTGAAATTTAGAAACCAAAGTGTTATTTTGTGCTACAAAGTAAGTCTTAGCTCTTTTGCCCTGGGAGTTTACAAAGTTCCACTCAGTTCCATCCTGCTGGCTCAGTAGAGATTTTTTAAACATGTGGGTCAGTGTATTGTGGTATCATAAAGACTTCTGGTAACTTTCCAAAATGATTCCTTGTTGAATCATGTGAACTCGTGGTGGTATCATATCATAGGACTGCTAGATTTCTTCTCACAGCCATTGTTTGAATTGGAAGCTTGGAGACATTGAAAGTGCCTAAACATCTTTCATGTACTAATTTAACAGTCACTGATGGAGCTATATCATTCAGCATTGTACTATGTAGAAAATTCACATATTACAATACTGATTTATATTTCAGATTTTTAGGATCCAAAGAATGCCTGAAATAATTGTGATTCCTGGTTTCTGGTCAGAAAGCTGTAATAGCTGACTATTGTGGTTTGAGAAAAGATGCCATAGAGGGTTATTTAAAATGCCTAAATAAATCATGCTACCTTAGTATAAATTATAATTTGCTAGAGCAGATCTTAAGATGAGTTTCAAAGATCTTTGCATTCAATCAAACTGTAGAATCAAAGCAGCCTTTTCCAGAGTTGCTTATAGTCATTGTCATATATTAGTATTAAGTGAAATGAGATGTTGTGTCCAACTAATACTGGTTTCATGATTTTCTCTAAAGTAAGGATTGCCATAATTCACTTAATAAGTATTTTTACTTAAACTAATTCCCAAGAAAATTTTTGTTTCTATTTATTTTCAAAGAAACATTGAAACATATTTCAAGTAAATCAGTTCTTAATTTTACATTTTATGCTTTAAGAGTTTACCTGGGAAATATGTATATACAGAGAGAGACATTATTGTTTTAAAAATAATAAATGGTGCTGTATTGTGTAAAAGACAGGCTTGACATGCTTCTATTTTTAAATATGAACAAAACTGGTCTAGATTCAAAACCCCCTCTCCTCCGAAGTCAGTCTTTTCCATGGTATTGATTTTGTATGCTGTGTTAAGATATCTTAATCATTACTTTTTTATCTTCAAGGAACAATTTATGGAGTAATCAGGTAAATGGATGGTATTAGTTTCAAATACTATTTGTTTATTTTTTCTATTCAAAAAGTGAAGGAAAAGATGGGACTGGTGATTTGTAGTATAATAGGTTGGAGACTCATCAGGTGAATAGTGACATCTCTAACTTAGAGCTATGGAAGTTGTTTTTTCCTTTGTGTCAATCTGGAGGGAAAAATAAACCGGCAGTTCCAATACCTGGTCTGACATTTCCCATCTTTTCTTGTGGAGGCAGCCGGGCAAAAGCACACACACGGTGACTGAAAAGGTAACTATCCCTTTGAGGGCATGGTTGATTTTACTTCTGATTCTTACGGTGCTGTAGGGGTCAAGGATTTCTCGAGAAGCTTGACCTATGTTTGCTGTCAGGAAACGTGGGTGATTTTCACTCTCTATACCTGCAAGTCTCTGAAGTTATGTGTAGACTGGAGTTTCTTCTGCACTGCTTTGTCAGCATAGCTGTGGCTTTTTTTGACAGTTGTAAAAGAATCCTGAGATGGAAGGAGCTGAGTGTAAAAATTGCTTTCTTTTGTAGAGCAGGAGACTCCTAACTAATTTATAGAAATTTAGACTGGACCATATACCTTTAACAAAATTTTAGAGTATGCCACTTTATAGTTAAGAAAATTCTGTTTAATTCTGACTGATATGCTCCAAAGTACAAATATTATAATGAGTTGAAATTTGTTTGTTTGTTTGTTTCAGATTTTCTATCTCCTAAACCATGAAGAGTTTTTGATTCTGTTTTTTGGTAGCTGAAAGTTGAATGAATAAGTAATAGGTTAAAAAAATAGATTGTTTTATTCTGTTGTCCTTATCTTTTAGCTAGTTAACTAAATAACCAATCATCTTCCTCCACTTCTCCCATCCTGCTTTCCCCTTTCCTTCTATTATTTATTTGTAATCATTAATATACTGTAAGTAGTTGATAATGACATAAATATATTCATAAATGTGCAGATAGATTTCCCAGGTCAATAGGCCTTGCAGTAAATCCTCTTATGTACATCTTTTCCTTTGTGACTGAGAAATTATTACTTGAGTTTTTCCCTAGTCATGCTATTTCCCTATTCATGCTGCTTCCTTTAGGCCTTCCTTCTGACCTTTTCTACCAAGACATGAATGTTAACATAGAAGATCAAGGTGTTATATTTTTATCTTAGTAACACAATATAATTATGTTGCACTATCTAAGTAGTCTAGAATGTTTTCTGATTTTCTTTTCCTCCATTATCAGTTTTCTATTTCTGTTTATTTCTTGGACAATGATGTCATATTGGGAGTTTATCGAGTGAAGATGACACTGAAGATTTCATTCACATTTTTATACCTGTAATGACCTTTCTTGCTCTCAAAGTAGAGTTGCTTATTTCTTCATCTGTTTGAACCCATGAAGGGCTAGTGTGCAGCATAAAATTCCAGAGGGATTGATTTTATTAGAATATACCCATGGTACTAGTGGTAAAGAACCTGCCTAGCAATGCAGGAGACATAGGAGACACAGGCTTGATCCCTGGGTGGGGAAGATCCCCTGGAGGAGGACATGGCAACCCACTGGAGTGTTCTTGAGTGGAGAATCACCATGGACAGAGGAGACTGGTGGGCTACAGTGCACAGGGTCGGAAAGAGTCAGATACAACTGAAGCAACTGAGCATGCACACACGCACAAGGCTGCAAGGACTAGTAGGCTGTATTTAAATATGTACTGACAATTTAGATTATTGCTGCAATTTAATGCATTTTTATTGAGGGAAAATTATGAAACTGACAGGAATATGATAGAGAGGGGAATTAAGGATTCTTCAGTGCTGCATGGAGAGTAGAAGATCAAACAAAACAAAAATATTGGCCTTAATAGGAATTCACTGGGAAAAGGACTGCTGGAGAAAAATGTTTGGAATATAAAACCAATTCACTTGACTTCAATAAATATTTCTTGGATGCTTTTCACTTATAGATAACTATGATAAGCTTATAGAGATAATCTTACATGAGTTTATACATTGCCAAAAACTCAGTATTCACCAGATGGTAGAGTAAAAGGACGTGTGCTCATCTTCTCCTGTGAGAACTCCAAAATTGCAACTAACCTCTGAAAAACCATTAACAGGAGAATGTTGGATTCCACCAAAAAGATACCCCACATCCAAGGGCAAAGAAAAGACTCCAACAAGATGGTAGGAGGGAAAAATCACGTTTAGAATCAAACCCTATACCCGCCAGAGATGCTCAGAGGACTCAGAGATGCACAAAATCTTGTGTGCACCAGGACCCCACAAGAGACTGAGTGAGACCTGCCTTTAGTATTTGAGTGTCTTCTGTGGAGGCACGGGTCACCTGTGGCCTGCCATGGGGGACAGGGACTGTGGGTGCAGCAGACCTGGGAAGCATGGAATGTGAGCCCTACCATAGAGCCACCGAACAAACAACCCACAGACTGGAGAACAATTACACAAAAGAAGTGCTTGCACTGTTGTGAAAGTTCTAGGGACCACAACAGATTTCCTAACCCAGGGATGTGGCAAAGGAACTGAGAACCCCCTAGGGAATTTGACTTTGAAGGCCGGCGGGTTTTGATTATAGAACTTCCACAGGACTGGGGAAACAGACCCTTGGAGGGTGCAAGCAAAACTTTGTGCACACAAGGACTCAGAAGAACCACAAAAGACTGAGCCAGACTTGCCTGTGAGTGTCCAGGAGTCTCTAGCAGAGGCGTGGGTGGACTGTGGCCAGCCATGGAGTCAGGGGCACTGAATGCAGCAGTGCTGGCATAAGTCCTTTTGAAGGAGATTACAATTACCACCATTAACCCTACCACAGTTTGGCTTCAGGCCAAACTACAGGGAGGGAACACAGCCCCACCCATCAACAGAAAATTGAAATAAAGATTTACTGAGCATGGTTGTCTGAGGAGGCCTTACAAGTAGCTGAGAAAAGAAGAGAAGCTAAAGGCAAAGGAGAAAAGGAAAGATATACCCATTTGAATACAGAGTTCCAAAGAATAGCAAGGAGAGATAAGAAAGTCTTCCTCAGTGATCAATGAAAACAATAGAGGAAAACAATAGAATGGGAAAGACTAGTGATCTCTTCTAGAAAATTAGAGAACATTTCTTGCAACATGGGCAAAATGAAGAACAGAAATGGTATGGACCTAACAGAAACAAGACAGTAAGAAGAGATGGCAAGAATAAACAGAAGAACTGTACAAAAAAGATCTTCATGAACCAAATAACCATGATGGTGTGATCACTCACCTAGAGCCAGACTTCCTAGAGTGTGAAGACAAGTGGACCTTAGGAAGCATCACTACAAAGTTAGTGTAGGTGATGGAATTTCAGCTGAATTATTTCAAATCCTGAAAGATGATGCTGTGAAAGTGCTGCACTCAATATGCCAACAAATTTGGAAGATTCAGCAGTGACTACAGGACTGCAAAAGGTCAGTTTTCATTCCAGTCCCAAAGAAAGGCAATGCCAAAGAGTGCTCAAACTACTACACAGTTGCACTCATCTCACATGCTAGCAAAGTAATGCTCAAAATTCTCTAAGCCAGGATTCAACAGTACGTGAACCATGAACTTCCAGATGTTCAAGCTACTTTTAGAAAAGGCAGAGGAACCAGTGATTAAAGTGCCAACATCCACTGGATCATCAAAAAAGCAAGAGAATACCAGAAAAACATCTATTTCTGCTTTATTGATTATGCCAAAGCCTTTGACTGTGTGGATCACAACAAACTGTGGAAAATTCTTGAAAAGATGGGAATAGCAGACTGCATTATCTGCTCCTGAGAAATCTTAAGCAGGTCAAAAAACAACAGTTAGTACTGGACATAGAACAGACTGGTTCCAAATTGGGAAAGGAGTTTTTCAAAGCTGTATATTGTCACCCTGCTTATTTAACTTACATGCAGAGTACATCATGAGAAATGCCGGGCTGGATGAAGCACAAGCTGGAATCAAGATTGCTGGGAGAAATATCAATAACCTCAGGTATGCAGATGACACCACCCTTATGGCAGAAAGTGAAGAAGAACTAAAGAGCCACTTGATGAAAGTAAAAGAGGAGAGTAAGAAAGCTGGCTTAAAACTCAACATTCATAAAATGAAGATCATGACATCTGGTGTCATCACTTCATGGCAATTCGATGGGGAAACAGTGGAAACAGTTAGGGATTTTTATTTTGGGCTCCCAAATCCCTGCAGATGATGACTGCAGCCATGAAATTAAAAGACGCTTGCTCCTTGGAAGAAAAGTTATGACCAACATTAGACAGCATATTAAAAAGCAGAGACATTACTTTGCTGAAAAAGATCCATCTAGTCAAAGTTATGGTTTTTCCAGTAGTCATGTATGGATGTGAGAGTTGGACTATAAAGAAAGCTGAGTGCAGAAGAGTTGATGCTTTTGAACTGTGGTGTTGGAAAAAACTCTTGAGAGCCCCTTGGATTTCAAGTAGATCCAACCAGTCAATCTTACAGGAAATCAATCCTGAATGTTCTTTGAAGAACTCATGCTGAAGCCGAAACTCCAATACTTTGACCACCTGATGTGAAGAACTAACTCCTTGGAAGAGACCCTGATGCTGGGAAAGATTGATGGCAGGAGGAGAAGGGGACAACAGAGGATGAGATGGTTGAATGGCATCACCGACTTGATAGATGTGAGTTTGATCATGCTCTGGGAGTTGATGACAGACAGGGAAGCCTAGTGTGCTGCAGTCCATGGGATCACAAAGAGTGGGACAGGACTGAGCAACTGAACTGTACTGATCATGGCCAGTACAGACTTCCAGACTGAGCATAAGCCAGTCCCTCCCATCAGGAAGCTTCCATAAGCTTCTAATCCTTATCCATCAGAGGGAAGACAGAATGGAAACCACAATTATAAAAAACTAGCCAAACTGATCACTTTGGTATCATCCCTGTCTAACTCCATGAAACTATAAGCCATGCTATGTATGGCCACCCAAGATGGATGGGTAATGATGGAAAGTTCTGAAAAAATGTAGTCCGCTCAAGATAGGAATGGCAAATCACTTCAGTATTCTTGCTTTGAGAACAGCATGAACAGTATTAAAAGGCAAAGAGATACAACATTGAAAGATGAACTCCCTAGGTCAGTAGGTGCTCAATAAGCTACTGGAGAAGAGTGGAGAAATAGCTCCAGAAAGAATGAAGAGTCAGAGCTAAAAAGAAAACAATCAGTTGTGTACGTGACTGGTGATGAAAGTAAGGTCCAATGCTATAAAAAAACAATATTGCTTAGGTCCATGAATCAAGGTAAATTCGAAATGGTTAAACAGGAGATGGCAAGAATGACCATCAACATTTTGGAATCAGTGAACTAGAATGGACTGGAATGGGCGAATTTTGTTCAGATGACCATTTCATACACACACACACACACACACACACACACACGCACATATACACACACACACTACACTACTGTGGGCAAGAATCCCTTGGAAGAAATGGAGTAGCCCCCATGGTCAACAAAAGATTCCAAAATGCAGTACTTGAATGCAACCTGCAAATATTTTGAGATCAGAGAAATCACAGAATGATCTCTGTTTGTTTTCAAGGCAAGCCATTCAGTATCACAGTAATAAAAGTCTATGCCCCAACCACTAATGCCAAAGAAGCTGAATTTGTATGGTTCTATGATGACCTACAAGACCTTATAGAACTAACACCAATAAAGATGTCTTTTTCATCATAGGGGAATGGAGTGCAAAAGTAGAAAGTCAAAATGTATCTGGAATAGCAGGCAAGTTTGGCCTTGGAGTACAAAATGAAGCAGGGCAAAAGCTAACAGTTTTGCCAAGAGAATGCACTGGTCATAGCAACACCCTCTTCCAACAACACAAGAGATGACTCTACACATGTACATTACCAAATGGTCAATACGTAAATCAGGTTGACTGTATTTGCAGCTGAAGTTGTAGAAGCTCTGTACAGTCAGAAAAAACCAGGAGATGATTNGGTCATAGCAACACCCTCTTCCAACAACACAAGAGATGACTCTACACATGTACATTACCAAATGGTCAATACGTAAATCAGGTTGACTGTATTTGCAGCTGAAGTTGTAGAAGCTCTGTACAGTCAGAAAAAACCAGGAGATGATTGTGGCTCAGATCATGACCTCCTGGTTGAAAAATTCAGACTTAAATTGAACAAGGTAGGGAAAACCACTAGTCCATTCAGTTTAGTTCAGTTCAGTCACTCAGTCGTGTCTGACTCTTTGCAACCCCCTGAATCGCAGCACGCCAGCCCTCCCTGTCCATCACCAACTCCCAAAGTTCACTCAGACTCACATCCATCGAGTCACTGATGCCATCCAGCCATCTCATCCTCTGTCGTCCCCTTCTCCTCCTGCCCCCAATCCCTCCTAGCATCAGGGTCTTTTCCAATGAGTCAACTCTTCGCANGTCAGGTGGTCCGGTATTCCCATCTCTCTCAGAATTTTCCACAGTTTATTGTGATCCACACAGTCAAAGTATGACCTAAATCAAACCACTTACGATTATACAATGGAAGTGACAAATATGTTCAAGGGATTAGATTTGATAGACAGAATGCCTAAAGAACTATGGACAGCGGTTTGTAGCATTGTTTAGGAGGCGGTGATCAAAACCATGTCCATGAAAAAAATGCAAAAAGGCAAAATGGGTGTCTGAGGAAGACTTAACAAATAGCTGAGAAATGAAGAAAAGCAAAAGACAAAGGAGAAAAGGAAAGATATATTCATCTGAAAATGCAGAGTTCCAAAGAATAACAAGGAGAGGTAAGAAAGCCTTCCAAAGTTATTTCAAGTTAAAACTTTTGGTAGGTACACAGTGTAGTTGATACGGTTTATTTTTCACTGCATTAAATCATGTCACATTTTCCTCTTATTTGTGATGCTGTTTGATGACTTGTTTCATGTTATATATTTCAGATCCTTCTGTTGTTAATAGACTGTCTTCTCTTTGAAATTAATCAGTCATCTATGCAGGGCTACTTGGAGACTCTATGATTTTCTAATTCCTTTGCAATATTTCACCCATGTTCTATCATCCATTGTCACATGGAATCATCCATTGTCACACAGAATCACTTACTACATTGGTAGTTGTAAAATGTTAGTTACATAATTTTTTCATTTCTTTTATGTTTGGTAGTTTGTTTTATTCCATAAGAAAGAGTTTTACCTCCTTTGGCCCAAATTTTATTTTTTGAATAATGCTATGAACTCATAGAATCAAATCAAATGCTTATTTAAAGAGAGTATCTCCTTAAAGAAGAATGAGTTCTATTAAATGAAGAAAGATATTGAATATAAATAATATTTAGTTTAATAACTTTCATAATTTTTAGGATTTAAATTCTACCCATGTCTTCCAGTTTTTATTCTTTTTTTACATATTTTCCCTCTGAAGAGAAGTTAATGCATCTTTATTGCTATGCATCCTTTGTGACAGAATGAGTAAATATTTTATTTTCAGAGACTTTTTGAGACATCTTTCAGATTGGCAGCATAACCCTATTAAAGTAATTAAATAATGCTTAAAAATATCCCTTCTATAGTAAAGATACAGAGAGATGCCTGTCCAGAAACCAACACCAATTATCTGTATAAATGGGCAAGTTATTTAATCTCTTTAAGACCTTGGTCTCTAACATATAAAGAGGGAAATGCTATCTATTTCAAGAGGTTGTGTTGTAGACCAAATGATCTAATAAACAGAAAACACTTGCACGAGGAAAGTGGACAATAAATGTGCATAAAAATGAGGTGATTCTTGTAAGGCATTTAGCACGCTAACACATGAGGAGCAACCCATAGATGTTTAGTTACAATTGTTATTATTCTAAGAATTGCTATGTGTGTTTCTGTTTTGGTTAACATGCCTGGGAATGATCGAGGAGTCTTACTGATTCTACCTCTGTAAAATTTCTCCAGTCGACACTCTCCATCTTAGTGCCACTATCTTAGTTATAAATCTTTTCATGTTTAACTCAGAGAATATCAGTAGCCTTTTAATTTGTTTGTATTTACTCTTACTCCCCTTCCATATTTTCTACTCACCCTCAAGAGCTTTTTTAAAATGCAGATTCAGTCATTTCAAAACTTTCTTCAAAATGTATAATTGCTTCACATAGTTTCCAAGTTATTTTTTAACATTCTATTCAAAGTCCTTTTAACTTGACTCTACATATCTGTTTACCCATTGCTCACTTCCTTGTTGGCTTAGTGGGTAAAGCGTCTGCCTGCCACGTGGGAGACCCGGGTGCGATCCCCGTTTTGGAAAGTTCCCCTGTAGAAGGAAATGGCAACCCACTCTAGTACTCTTGCCTGGAAAATTCCTTGGAGAGACCACCCTGGTAAGCTGCAATCCACAGGACTGCAAAGAATCACATACGACTGAGCAACTTCACTACTATACTGAATAATTTGAGGTATCCTAAATACTTTACTTCTCCTTCTGATTTTTATATATTGTAATTTTCTACCTAGATGGCCATCTCTTTTTGAAGACTTTTCTAATCTTCTTCCACTCTCCTCTCTTCCTCCTTCTTCACAAATGCATAGCCATACTGGTCAGGCAGGCATTCAGTGTACATCAGCTTTGCTGTATGCACCTCATTGGATTATAGGTTACTACAAAGTAATGGCTTTTCCTTATGTTCTTCACAACTAACACCCTACCTAAAGAATCAAACATATAATGATTGTTTAGTTAACTTGTTTTTGTATAGCAGGGCATAAAGATTACATATCATACCCACTATTCAGTTGTGCCAACAAGTAATTTTGGTGATGATAATTATGATGATAATAGAGATTCTCTTCCTAGACAAAGAATTTTGATTCTTAAAAGGGAAATGACAACCTTAAAGGTCCAAGAACAGGAGACAAAAACTACTATGAAATATCCTTAGTTTAAGATGTCATGCATGCATGCAAAGTCTCTTCAGTTGTGTCCAACTCTTTTTGACCCCATGGACTGTAGCCCACCAGGTTCCTCTGTCCAAACGATTCTCCTGGCAAGAATACTAGAGTGGATTGCCATGCCCTCCCCTAGGGTAGTTTCCTGACCCAGAGATGTAACCCATGTCTCTTATGTCTCCTGTATTGGCAGGCAGGTTCTTTACCACTGAGCCAGCAGGGAAGCCCTTTGAGATGTCAAATAGAGTCTCAAATCATATCATTGAATTATAAAGTTTATATGGGGAAGTGTTCACAATATTAGGTTAGGTAAGAATAGTATGCAGAGTAGTATTTACAATATCATTTTTAGGGGAGACTGGAAAAGTGTACATAAAGTTGCTAACATGGATCATCTGTGACCAGTGGGGATATAGGCTGTATTTGATTTTCTTTGAATTAGTCTATGTTTTCTTCCTTGATTATGTGTTACTTTGCATGGGTGTATGTACAGTATGTATGTATGTGTCTGTATATGCATCTATTGGGGGCTTCCCAGGTGGCTCAGTGGGTAAAGAATCCACCTGTAGTATGAAAGACACAGGAGATGTGGGNAGGGTAGTTTCCTGACCCAGAGATGTAACCCATGTCTCTTATGTCTCCTGTATTGGCAGGCAGGTTCTTTACCACTGAGCCAGCAGGGAAGCCCTTTGAGATGTCAAATAGAGTCTCAAATCATATCATTGAATTATAAAGTTTATATGGGGAAGTGTTCACAATATTAGGTTAGGTAAGAATAGTATGCAGAGTAGTATTTACAATATCATTTTTAGGGGAGACTGGAAAAGTGTACATAAAGTTGCTAACATGGATCATCTGTGACCAGTGGGGATATAGGCTGTATTTGATTTTCTTTGAATTAGTCTATGTTTTCTTCCTTGATTATGTGTTACTTTGCATGGGTATATGTACAGTATGTATGTATGTGTCTGTATATGCATCTATTGGGGGCTTCCCAGGTGGCTCAGTGGGTAAAGAATCCACCTGTAGTATGAAAGACACAGGAGATGTGGGTTCAGTCCCTGGGTCAGGAAGATTCCCTGGAGGAGGGCATGGCAACCCTCTCCAGTATTCTTGCCTGGAGAATTCCATGGACAGAGGAGCCTGGTGGGCTACAGTCCATAGGGTCACAAAGAGTTAGGTATAACTGAAGCCACAGAACATGCACACATACATATATCAATCTATCTCACCTCTCTGTGTAATTTTACAAAGACAAAAAGGAACATGGGAGCTGCAAATAAAAAAATTAACTCATCCTCACCTCGATTTTTACTCTTAGAATTTGCATTTCAAATACTTTTTTTTTTATTGCTATTTGATATTGTGGGGCACCATTCTAGTTAATAAGTGGGCTCCTCTGGTAGCTCAGTTGGTAAAGAATCTCCCTGCAATGCAGGGGACCTCGGTTTGATTCCTGGGTCAGGAAGAAACCCTGGAAAAGGGAAAGGCTACCCTCTCCAGTCCTAGAGAATTCCATGGACTGTATAGTCCATGGGGTTGCAAAGAGTTGAGCACAACTGAGCAACTTTCACTTTTTTCTCTATTTTTAATAATATTTTAGTATTAAAGAATTCCCTGAACTTGACGCCTAGTTGCGGAGCTAAGATCTCACAAGCCACATGGCAAGGCCAAAAAAGTAAAATAAAATAAATTATCTAAACCAATTTAGTAAATGAACCACTGTTAAGTGTATATGGAAAATAAACTTTTGAGAATTTAAAAAGTTATGGTCTTTAACTCTTATGATTTCTTTCTGATTACTAGATGACACAGAGAAGTAGATTATTTGAGCACACTGTATGTTTCTCTTCCTTTCTCTCTCTCTCTCTCTCATACACACACATATATATATGTAATATATATTACATACATATACATGATATGTACACATATATTTTAGTCTTATCGATTACTAGCCCTTGAGCTGTAGCTGTTACTAAGAAGATGTTATATACTTGCAGTCATTTGTATTATTCTATGGCATTGAATATCACTTACAGAATAAGTTAAAAATGGTTAGTACCAGTTCTAGTAGATTTTATTTATTAATTCCCCAAAAGTAAATGTATCTTTTTGTGTGAGGAAAAAATTGGTATGTAATTGCAATTTAATTTAAAAAAATGAAACCAAATTAGTTATAAACTTAACTGCTAAAAGGAAGTAAATACACAGTAACAATCACCTTCAATGACGTATTGAATCTTGCCATGTTGTGTATACTACACATACATTTATATTTGTACTGTAACTGATTTTTGATTGTCTGATATGGCATATTCAAATCTCTGGGTTTCTTAGTTTGAATAAAACCACAGTTTTTAATTTTCATGCTATTCAGTATGTCTGTTTTAAAGACTCCACATTAATTTTCATATTAGACTACATACAATATTTTAGGGTGATAAATCTGGGAATCATATGACAAGAGTATAATTTGTAAGAGTGTCTTAAAGATGTATGTAAATTTGTGGCCTCTAGATCTTCATAGTCTTATATAATTTTGGCTAGATCAAACTTTTCTACTCATTTAGGAATAAGATATCATGTGAGAATCCCAATCTTAGAAGCTTCTGCAGCACCAGGAAACTTGTGATTAGTAGATGGAAAGTAGATGGAAAAAGCTGCCCACAACTTTTGTTTTCCTGCCACAAAAACTGTTGCCTAGCTCAAAACTTGCATCAGGAACACTTCTGCCCCTGCTGACAGCTTCCTGCCAAATCATCTCCCTATCATTAGTTGAAAAATCAAACCAGACAAACAAAGCAAAAAACTGTACGGAAAATCTATTCTGTACATTGTAGGTAAACTTTCTGTTTTCATCAAAATATAAATATTTAAATAACCAGCAGTAATAAAAGTCAGAAATGGTAAATTTTATATAAATTCTAATTAAGGGTGGAAAGAAATTTCAACTAGAGAAAAAAATTAAGGCTTTTAGGAGATGGTATATATATTGAAAGTTGGTCACTTAGTTGTATCCGACTTTTTGCTACCTTGGGGACTGTAGCCTGCAGTCTTCTCAGCCCATGGAATTCTCTAAGGAAAAATACTGGAATGGGTGGCCATTTCCTTCTCCAGGGGATCTTCCTGACCTAGGGATCGAACCCAGGTCTCCTGCATTGCAGGCGGATTCTTCACCATCTCAGCCACCAGGGAACAGACAGATGTGGAATCATATAAAGACACTTCCAGGCCTGGTGAGAATGATGAACAAAGATGGTGTATGTATGAAGTTACAGGTCATATTTGTTAATCAGATTTCTGGGGTAAGTGTGGAAAGGAATATAGTGAGAAAGTTAGGAAAATAGAAGATAAGTTGTATTGGGTCTCGAGAGGCTTTCTATCTTGTAGTAAGGAAATTGTACTTATGTAGTTATGAAGAAACCATCACAAATTTGTTAAGCAGGGTATATAATCAAAAGTTGTGCTGTAGTGATAACTTGAAGGGAGGTTGAAGACTGGATTAGGGATAAGAGAAACTGAAAGTAACACCTATTTAAGTGACTAGAAAAAAATCTCTGAAGGAAGACCCTGTTACTGAGAATGGAAAGGGAGAGGTGTGCTGGGAAACATGAGACAAAACTAATGCTCAGAAAAACAGCAAGCTGTTAAGGGTGACATATGACTTTCGAGTTTTGAGCTTATCTTTTATTACTGTCCTGTTTAAGCCCACTTAGCTTCAGTCTAACTTTATTTGTCAATATTTCTTCAATGTAGTCCTTAATTTTTGGTTTCAGTGTTTCCTGTCATGCTTGTTTCAGATTCCCGACACTCCTTTTCCTCCATTCCACATAAAACATGCATATACTGTATGCCGTTCAAAAACTCAAGTTTAACTACCCCCAGCAGCCCTCTGTGATTTTCATGGTCTAAACAAATCTCTTGCCTCCTGAAGTCCCAGGATATTTTATTTCTGTATTCTTATGAAAAATATATTAAAAGATAACACATTTCACTGGTAAAGAGCAAGAGCTTTGGAGTCAAATTCTTATTCTACTACTTCACTAGTCTTGACTTTATGCAAATTACTTAATCTCACATAATGTTTCCTCATCATAAATTATGAGTTCATGGTCGAATCCATGAAATCCAAGTGATATCTGATATTATTATTAATAATAAATTGTATGGTGTATATATATTACTGAATGACATACCAGGAACAAAATAAGCGTTTGGTAAATTTAGTTTGGAGAAGCTCAGTACAGTCAGCAAATGGGAGCTGACTGTGGCTCAGATCATGAACTCTTTATTGCCAAATTCAGACTGAAATTGAAGAAAGTGGAGGAAACCACTAGAACATTCAGATATGACCTAAATCAAATCCCTTATGACTATACAGTGGAAGTGAGAAACAGATTTAAGGGACTAGATCTAAGAGAGTGCCTGATGAACTATGGACAGAAATTCGTGACATTGTATAGGAGTCAGGGATCAAGACCATCCCCAAGAAAAATAAATGCAGAAAAGCAAAATGGCTGTCTCAGGAGCCCTTACAAATAGCTGTGAAAAGAAGAGAAGCCAAAAGCAAAGGAGAAAAGGAAAGATACAAGCATTTGAATGCAGAGTTCCAAAGAATAGCAATGAGAGATAAGAAAGCCTTCCTCAGCTATCAGTGCAAAGAAATAGAGGAAAACAACAGAATGGAAAAGACTAGAGATCTCTTCAAGAAAATTAGAGATACCAAGGGAACATTTCATGCAAAGATGAGCTCAATAAAGGATAGAAATTGTATGGACCTAACAGNATTTGAAAAGACCTTGATGGTGGGAAAGATTGAAGGCAGGATGAGAAGGGAACAACAGAGGATGAGACAGTTGGATGGCATCACTGACTTAATGGACATGTTTTTGGGGTGGACTCCAGGAGTTAGTGATGGACAGGAAGGCCTGGCGTGCTGTGGTTCATGGGGTCACAAAGAGTCAGACACTACTGAGCAACTGAACTGAACTGAAATTTGGTTTAGTTATAGATGGTGTGTGAATTGATGGGAACTGCCTAAGCGCTTTAAAGCACTAGGGAATAAAGGTCTCCCATCAAATGTTGCACCAATCAAATTGAGGACTCTTAACTTGAGGCTCTTAAAATCCTATAAAGACTTTGATTAAGTTCAGTGGACAAAGAAGCAAAGGATAATTTCTAATACCCAGTTTTGCTAAAATCTCATCCATGCTCAAGACTTAGCTACTGAATAGCAGCAACAACATTCTTGTTCAGGTCAGAAAACCTGGCAATATGAGCTTCTCCTTTAAAATGAATGTGGCTGTAGATGGTAGCTGCATACAGTGTTAGCAGTACTCCATACACGTAACTTGAATAAGCTAAGACCTTGTCAGAGATATTTGTGAAAATGGTAGTAGTTGTAGCAAAAAGTGGGAAGATAAGTTAGATTAAATCTAGCTGGCAGAGTTTCTTAGGATGAATCATATAGGGGTAAGTAGTGTCTCAGTCTATCGTCTCGATAGTGATGAGGTCAAAAACCAAATTCAAGTGAGCCAAGAAATGAATGGTCAAGTGAGAAAATGGTGTTTGTCATGAAGAAAAGAAAACCAAGACAAGGTAAACTTGTTAGCAGGATGGATAAAAGTTTATCTGTTTAGTTATTTGGATGGTTCACATAAAAAATATTCTTATTCTCTGTTGGAGAGTTAATGATGGTAGACAAAAGCTTTAAGCAGTTGGTATTAAAGACATTTTTATCCAAAGTTTCCTAAAATTATTTGATAGAATGTGCAAAGTTGACTTTAAGATAAATCCTTTTTATGTAGTAATACTTCTTAATATTTGGAGCAGCGTTTCTAAATGCAGTGGAAGATTATCTATAGTCCTTGAAGGAGAAGGGCAGAGAATGAAGAAAGGAAGGAGATTCAAAGCTGAGATCAAAGTGCGGAATTTCCTAGTTTGTGACTGGGAAATGAAAAACATTTGATTGATGATGATAACTTAAGCATGACTGTGCTTGTTGACAGAAGGAGAGATTCTATAAGTTTATCTCTGCAAAAGATGGAGCAGAATTGGAAACAGAGGATCACAGGGTATAAGAATAAAAGGACAGAGGGGAGGGTGCGGTGCGGTGCTGTGGGGGTCGGGGTGTGGAAGGGATGCAGAACTCTGTCTTGGAATTCCAGAATGTAATTATCTTTTCTCCTGACTTATTAGCTCATTGGTTCTAATGACCTTTGATATAAAGTTTCTAAGCTTTTTAATTTGTGATTTAACTTGTGATTAATTTAATTGGCAATTAATTTGCTAGTGTTTGTTAGCCAATTGTTAGAATTACTAAATACATGTGTTAATAATCACAATTACCAAAGGAAGCTTCTTTGTTTGCCCTATACATCAAACTGAAAGGTCCTACCTTTTAAGGACATATTTTGCAATAAAAAGGATTTTCTAAAATAGAAATCTTTAGTTTGTTTCAGAGAAAAATAGGAAAACTTATGATGTTTTAAAGACATATTACATCTGATCTTACTGTGTTTGCCACCACTTATGTTCAGTTCTTGATTTGTGAAAATGAGATATGTATCACTTACATATCTAATAACTTAACGTAATAATTTACTTTTATTGCTTACTTTCCTTTTCACTGAAAATTTATCACCTTAGAATTTTCTCAGTTTGTAATTGTGTTCAAGGAGAGTTGTGGATGAAGCACTGTAAGGAGATAAATTTGTAAATAAAAAATATGATCCTTTGAAATGAATATAGTCATGAATATATCCATATATAGTCATAAATAATCCAGAAAAAAAAAGGCTATTTTTTTTTGCTGAAAAGGATTTCATTATATTTAAGAGAATACTCTGAAAAATGTTCGGGAGGCGATACTTAATGTTAACTGAAACACATGAAAAGCAGTGGGAACAAGGCAGTCACCTTCTGCAGAGCTTTTAATAGTTACAGTGAAAAATTAAGGACCACCTGCCATGTTGAATTCTATAAGTATGAATGATGTAGCAGTATTTGCCAATACATTCATGAATAAGTGAAAAAAGAGGGGTTTTATATAGTAACACAAACCTTCAAATGGAGTTAATAAAAGACAGGGTTTTTCTTTACTGGGTGGAAAGTTATCTGCTATATAGAAAAAGGCCTACTGAATGAAACATTTGTCCTCACATTCCTTTTAATCTGCTGTGAGGTTCTGCCCGTTACCTCACTTGGAATAATGTGCCAATTTTGTAAGGATAAAGAGAATTTTATCCTTTTCTCGTTCCTTTAGCTTCTTGATGCAGCATTTCCTTGAATTTCACAGTACCTGCCTGTTTTTAGCAGCTCTAATTTCAGACTATCACTTTCCTGGGCTAAAGTGTAAAAACTGATATTCTCATCCCCTTGATGGAGAATATTCAAGAAATGCAATCCCAGTGAGAATGCTGCTTACTAATGGATATTTCCTTCTCCAGGCATCTTAAAAAATTCTGTTTCTGTTTCAACTCTTTAATACCCTCAGTTCTCTGCAGAGCTGGATTAAAATGTCTGGTATCTGTGGAAGAACGCTTTTGTAGCAGCAATTGCTTTTGTATTATATATTGTAAGTGGTTATTGTTCACAGCTCACACCTTAATGGTTTGAGTTAAAGGGTTTTTTTTTTTTTTTTTGCTCCTACCAAAATATTTGCTTTATCCTGTGACAGTTTGGAACTGAAGTGCAAGGTATGCAAAGGTATAATAGGGTTTGATTAGTTTGTCATTGAAGCTTGGCTTTTCAAAGTTAATTGGGTATTGTTCCTATAGACTGAAAAGATTTAAGTGGAAATAATTATAGATTTGTAAAATGTTATGGAGATTGAAATCTGTTTGGTAACTATGGCAAGGTATTCAGCTTCTTAGCACTAAAAAAGATACTTTAGTGTGCAGGAATGTTAAACAGCAACAAAAGCTTTTACAGTTTCCAGTTCAGTTTTAAGCAAGTTGTTACTGTGAAATATATTGATTCTAACTTATGTCTAAAAATATTGATATAATTTCCAAACTTTCCAGATTTCAGAACCTTGATGTATGTCTAGGTTATTTAGTTATTTTATTTGTATGTGAAAGTGAATTTTACTGAGGAGCTCATCACTGTAATTTTAGGAACTCATAGGAAATCCATTTTCCTTTGTTGTTATCTCATTCTAGTGATTAAAGTGACACTCATTCTGTTGTTATTAGTAATAGCTCCTTTTTCACTCTTGAAAAGGCCCTGGTTTGGAGGATAAATTATAGTCACCTTCCATATAAAGTGTTTAGCTTCATCCTTTTCACACGTTTTATGTGTTTCTAAAATAATCACATTTAAAAATATATTTTTGTATGTTTTAGCTTTTAAAAACATAAAGTTCTTAGTGCCTACTATATCCAAAATAAAATGTATATATGTGTAACTGGTAGTTGTATTCACTAAGAAAAGTAACTATAATGCCCTAACATTAAGTTATTAAATTATGACTCAAGTCTCATATTTCATGATATAAACTGACTAATTATAGTTTTTGGAGTCAAATTTAGAGCTGAAAATGTGGAGCATCTTATAGGATTACTTGTGAAATGCAATTAAATGGAAAGAAAAATTGTTTTGGAGAAAGAGGCAGTTCAAGTTTTTTTCTATTTTTGCTTCTCTGTAATCAGTGTGTGTTTGGACTGAACTTGCATGAGGGTAAATTTGATTTTTGTAATTCATTAAATATGTATGTTCTGATCATGCTACCTAACCCATGTGAAACATAAGTTTACTCTGGATAATGATAATAGATCTCTTCTTCCCATATTATTCATATTAATATAAATGTTCATTTATGATTTTATTCATCTTGTTAAATTCAATATAATAAGAGTTTTTGCTCTTATTTTCATTTGTATGTATAATGGTTAATGAATATACATATACACAAATTAAATTATTAGAAAATACTTGACAGTAATCATATGCCAGAATGAGTAGTATATACAAAACAGCACAGCACTTTGACAGAAATCTGCTGCTGCTGCTAAGTCACATCAGTTGTGTCCAACTCTGTGTGACNGCATGAGGGTAAATTTGATTTTTGTAATTCATTAAATATGTATGTTCTGATCATGCTACCTAACCCATGTGAAACATAAGTTTACTCTGGATAATGATAATAGATCTCTTCTTCCCATATTATTCATATTAATATAAATGTTCATTTATGATTTTATTCATCTTGTTAAATTCAATATAATAAGAGTTTTTGCTCTTATTTTCATTTGTATGTATAATGGTTAATGAATATACATATACACAAATTAAATTATTAGAAAATACTTGACAGTAATCATATGCCAGAATGAGTAGTATATACAAAACAGCACAGCACTTTGACAGAAATCTGCTGCTGCTGCTAAGTCACATCAGTTGTGTCCAACTCTGTGTGACCCCATAGACGGCGGCCCACCAGGCTCCCGTCCCTGGGATTCTCCAGGCAAGAATAATGGAGTGGGTTGCCATTTCCTTCTCCAATGCATGAAAGTGAAGTCGCTCAGTTGTGTCCAACTCGTCACAACCCCATGGACTGTAGCCTACCAGGCTGTTCCATCCATGGGATTTCCCAAGCAAGAGTACTGGAGTGGGTTGCCATTGCCTTCTCCTGACAGAAATCTAGATCCAGGAAAAACACTCTACTAGAAACAGAACTGGATTCAGAAACTGATGGCTGTATTCTAAGCCCACTTTTACTCTTTGGTAATATTATAAATTAGGATGTTCCTATGTTGCTTAATCTCTCTTAACTTTCACTTGCATCTCATGTCCTATGAAGGAGATTTGCTTCCCTACTTATAGGATGTCGTGAGGAACCTCTTACTTATTCTAAATCAAACTGCATTTTAAATCTCCAATTATTTAATATCAACTCTGCTGGCATGAGCTAGGTAATTGGAAAATGTAAATGTAGAGACTGGGGAATATTTGGCGGAAGAAAAAAAATCTCCTGATTCTGCCTCCCAAGTACCTACTGAATGTCCAAGTCTCTATAAGCAAACTCACATATCCTCTTCCAGGCCAAATTCTTTCACCTGTATTACTGCTGCAGCCGTTTTTCTGTTCTCTTTTTCTGTACCCTCTAAATCCATTGTAACCAGGGTGATCTTTGTAAGTGCAGGCCTTAGCAGAACACTCTTCTTAAAATTCTTCAATGGCTTTCTATTCCTCTTAGAATAAAATAATAATAATTATTAACTCCTGCCTCTGCTTCTTTTTTTCCAGTTTCATCACTTGCTTCCACTTGTATTCTACGTTTCAGCCTTTTGACATTCTGTCATTGCCTCAAACATACCATCATCATTTTCCTTTCTGCTCTTTCTTTCTTTTGAATGATTTCTTTCCACTCTTCTCTGAATATTTCTTCCTGATTCTGCAGGTTTCAGTTGTAACAGAAGAGCTGTCATTTATCTTTGTTCTTGCAGCAATACTCTTTCTGAACACATCATGCTTCATGATAATTGCTTGTTTAATTATTGGTCTTCTGCTGGATGAGAGCTCTGTGAGGGGAGAGATTTGTCTGTCTTTCTTCCCACAATGCCTACAGCTCTTTACATTAAGTGTATATAGAAGAGTGAAAACATTTGTTGAATGAATGAATGAATAAGTGAATGGCTATTATAGGAAGATAGTGCAGTAAACAAGGTGAACTGTGATCAACATTTGACACAGGCTTGCTGTGTTCAGAGTATCAGAAGAATATGGATAGGAATTAACTCGATATGAGAAGTAGTAGATAGTAGAAACTGCCAAGCTTCCTGCTGCTGATGGAATGACAAGTTCAGGGTTTGTTTTGTTCTCTTTTTCCCTTTTGAATTTTGGGTTTGGGTAGGCTTTATAAGTAAAGACACTACTATGTAGCTGGAAATTTGAAATAGGGGGCACCCTGTAAGCAGTGAGATAGTGGTAATAACAATAGTTCTGTCAACCTCAATCCATATGGCACTTTTTTTTTTTTTAGTTTTCTAAATTTATGTACAGAACTTTCAAATGAGGTTAATTTCTAAGTAAATCATCTAGAGCTTTAGCTAGAGAACTTTGAAGAAAAAATAAATTTATGAAAGATAAACCAGATAAACCTAACTTTTGTAACACAATTATTTTCTCTTTGTATAAATATGAAAAAAATCTAGCCATGGCCCTTTTTTATTTTACCTAGTTAGGACTAAGCTTCATTAATGAGGAGATGCCTAGGATGCCTGGAAAATCCCATGGACGGAGGAGCCTGGTAGGCTGCGGTCCATGGGGTCTCCAAGAGTCAGACACGACTGAGCGACTTCACTTTTACTTTTCACTTTCATGCCTTGGAGGAGGAAATGGCAACCCACTCCAGTGTTCTTGCCTGGAGAATCCCAGGGACGGGGGAGCCTGGTGGGCTGCTGTCTATGGGGTCACACAGAGTCGGACACGACTGAAGCGACTTAGCAGCAGTGGCAGCAGGATTTAGAGTGAATCTGACAGATAGCTGTTTGTCCTAAAGCACGGTTTCTCAACAGCAACATTATTTAAGTTTCATGCCAGATAATCTTTTGTTTTGGATAGCCCTGTAGGAGGTTTAGGAGCATCTCTGATGTCTGTTTACTGTGTTCTGGTAACAGCACCACCCCTTTATAGTTATCTTAATAAAAACATACCTGCACACATTGCAAAATGTTCCCCAGGATCATAATCACCCTCACTTGAGAAATGTTTCACTGGAGAATTAAAAAGTATTTCCCTATGCCATAGATAGAAAAACCTTGTAATATATTGGAGTCTTGTAATTCCCTGGTAAATTTTTTCTAGATCTTTATTTGGTGATTATTAGCAAAATGCAAAGGACCAAAGTCACTACTCCCAGATATTGCTAGTAATGTTGAGTGGTGAGGACTGTGGCTACTTATCTCAGAAAGCAAAGACACCAAAGGAGTAGAATAAGAATGGGAATGTAAGAAGGGGAAGGAAACTAATTTACATTTTGAGGATCTTCCTCAAAGGTGGAAGGAGAGAATGTATGTCTGCCTGAGTCTTTGACTTGGGGCCCATAGGCAAGCATTTGGTTACAAGAGTGTATGCACACTTATGCAAATTAGTCTGTTTATTCAAAGGCATGGGTATGGAAGACAGTGAATATTTTATCTTTTAATGGAAGGACATGATTTTTCCAAAAATCAGCCACATATGTTCCTATAGGTGGGAGAAGCATCTCTAGCCTTCTGTTCTCATACATCATTGATCAGTTGTGTTTTCTCAAAGATATGTCAGTTGTTTGGCTGCAGGCTACCGACATTGTGTCATTATGTGAAAATGAAACCACAGTTTGTCACTTGATTCCTGCTCATGACAGTAAAGCATGCTTCTGCACTGTGTCCTCTCTCTTTCTCTTTGCTCTTGTTATCTTCAGACTTGTTAATTAGGAGAAGGCTGCACCTCTTTCTGTCCAACTTGCCCTATATCCATAGATTGCGAATCTCTTACAGTGAAAGTTCTATTAAGCATACTAACTTAAGAAATAAAGCAACAGAGGTTCTTAAATACTGTTCTTTTGTTTTTTATGTTTGTTTGTTTTGTTTTGGAATCATGAAGGAAGAAAATGCTAGCTTTCATTTTTCTTTGTTGTCTTAAAAAAAACATTGGCAGGCTTGGAAGATGTGGATGGAAAGCTGTTTGATATCAGATTATATATGGATGCTTACATCCCTGTTAAAGGTAGCAAATAAAAAGCTTAAACTGACCTGAAAAAATATGTTGTATGATTATAGAAATCTATTCTTTTTTCATTACTGCCCCCCTTTTTTCTCAATGGATATTTCATCTATAATATTTTCCTGTAAGATATTAGAATGTTTCTTGACTTAAACTCTGATATTTTTTAATCAGACTGTCTTTTGTTGTTTTATTTTATTACATGGAAGGTTATACAGATTGAAATGTGTGTTTGGTATGTTTCCTTTTATTGTCAATATAGGGCAGAGTTCTGTCTCTACCTAAATAGCATATTAAACCAAGTAAGTTTATCCAGATCAAAAGAGCAGAAGGGGAAATACGTTAATTTTCAGATTAAGATCTTTTTTTAGAATAATGTTATTTTAAAGAATCTGGTATACATGATTTCTTTAGCTGTTGAAACTATTAAAGAAATTGCTAAGTTGAAACTTTTACACAGTAAGCTACGGGATTTATAAAATGATGCATTTAAACAGATTGTTTGCAAAAATGTTGGAGAATATTCCAAAAGTTTTTATATGTTTAGTGGAAGCAAAATTATCTTAATTTAAAAAAGATAGTTGTCTTTACTATGTTAACATAATGATAATTAAATTAATTGATGTTTGCAGAGTATCAACTATGTGTTAAATACTGTCATAAGTTTTTTAACTAACACAGCAATTATATTAGGAATTTTTTGTAATTATTATTTCTAGGCACTTTTTGGTTCAGTGGTCTAGTGGTAGCTCTGTCATTTGAACCTAGGGTTTGAATTCAAGGTGCTTGGCTTCATAGCATGCATTTATAAAGGCTATCTTCTACTGTTTTATAAACTTTTCCTCATCCATCAGTATATATCCACATAAACAAATACTTTCTATTTTGGCAATAAAATTGCAACCTATATAAATATACTTAAAACAGCAGCATATCTTGGGTGGTAATAAAAACTTGCTTAGTATTTCATGACACTAGGAAGGAAAGCTTCAAAGGACCAAATTTCTGTGAAATATAAAGGAAATGAAGTTAACATTGTACATTTACTTGAAGAATTTGATAACCATCTTGTAAGATTGTGGTGACAGTATAATGTACCTGAAATGAATTAGATGTATAGATAGATGAGAAAAATAGATAGGTAAATGAACAGATAGGGATAAGTTGGACATGACTGAGCGACTTCACTTTCACTTTTCACTTTCATGCATTGGAGAAGGAAATGGCAACCCACTCCAGTGTTCTTGCCTGGTGAATCCCAGGGATGGGGGAGCCTGGTGGGCTGCTGTCCATGGGGTCGCACAGAGTCGGACACGACTGAAGCGACTTAGCAGCAGCAGCAGCAGTATTGCATACCATTCCATTATTCTTGCCTTACAAGTCCCATGGACAGAGGAGCCTGGTGAACTGCAGCCCATGGGGTCACAAGGACTTGGACACCCTGAGCACATGCATGCATATAATATAGTGCCATTAGTATAGCAATAGAATCAATCATTATATTCTTTTTTATTCTTTTCTTTGTAAGAACTTTCCACAAATATTTCATTTATAATATTATCCTTTTCTATGATAAAACAGTATTTCACTTCTAAAATTCTCAGTTATTTCAGGTTGACATGTGTAAGCATATAAATGTTGTTTGATCCTTTGTAGTATTGAAATCACTTTAATGTTAAGGTACTTTATGTTTTAATCCAGTTTTTCTGTTAGGATTAAGTTTAGACTTGAAAAGAGTGAAATATTATATGTATGTGTAAATAGGCTTTAACCCTAGTTTTATCATGCTGCTCTTCTCATAGGTCATAAGCAAAATAATTAATCTGAGATATATGAAATTAAATGGAATAATACAAATGTATAGAAGGTTAGGTGAATGTATATATGTGTTTGCACTCATAGTAAAGCAAAAAATGCAATATCCCATTGTATTTAAATTAGCTTTTTGTTTACTCTACAGTAATTGTTTTTTAAATTTAAAGGAACCAGTTGGAAATAAATTGAAATCATTTTTCATAATGTAAGGCATCAGTGGTATTTCTTTGTTTTCCAATAGAAATGTTAATTACAAGAATTTATTTTAAAGATGGCCTGTCTAATTCAAAGTTACTTGCAGAAGTGAAAGCATTTGTGTACTCTTTAGAACATGGCAATTCTAGATTATCTAAAGCTAGAATAGTCTTGGTCTTGAGTTTGAATAGATCATATATTTAAAGAAAAGTGTTATTCTTTAAGAATATAAGGGGACTATTATTCTTTAGAGTTTGGTCTTGGAAAATTGCCCTATATTGAAAGTTTTTTCATGATTTATAATTTAGTACTCAGTAGTTTCTCTTCCTTGGACTTTCCCTCTCCCATATTCAAAGAAAATGCTTTTGATTATACTCTTATAGAATATATTACATCTTAGACTTCCTTGGTGGTACAGTGTGATAAAAATTCCTGCCAGTGCAGGGTACTTGGGTTCAATCCCTGGTCCAGGAAGATTCCACATGCCGTGGGTAACTAAGCCAGTGTGCCACAACTCCTGAAACCTGAACATTTTAGGGCCTGTGAGCCACAACTAGTGAACCTGCATGCTGCAACTACTAAAGCTGTGCACCTAGAGCCTTTGCTCCACCACAAGATAAGCCACCGTAATAACTATGTGCATTGCAATGAGGAGTAGCTCCTGTTCACCGCAACTAGAGAAAGCCTGCCAGCAGCAATGAAGACCCAGAGTCACCAAAAAATAACAAATAAATAAATATGTTACACCTAATTCATACATTTGCACATATTACTATGTTAAGGATGCTCATAGAATCATTTTCGAAATCATCTCCTGCATTAATCTAAACATGTGCAATTGCTTCCCCGTACAGTATAATAGGGAACTTAGGAGTGTAAGTCCATGAAATGTCTCCTTTAACTGATATAGTCAAGACTGTACCACATTCTACTAAGAATGTATGATGTCCATTTCCAGTGGTCTGATTACTATGAAAATTTTACTCACTGGTGTCAGTGAATTAACCTTTGGTAAGTGGGATGACTATTACCAGATGCATACTGCTGTAGGATGAATAAAGATTCTTTCTTTCAATAAATGTAGGTTAACCTCCTGCTATGTACTAGGCAATGTCCTATGGTTTGGGGATCCATGGATAATATAATCTCTGTCCTTGAGATGCTCACAGTGGGCTGGAGGAGACACACAGAAAGAAATAATTATGGCAGTGTTAATACCACAATTGTGACCGGTTTGTATTGCCTCCTACATAGCTTTAGGAGGTCAGGAAATACGGAGGAAGTAAAGCTTTTAATTGATTCATAAAGGATGATTTTACTTATTCTTCAAAAAGGAACTGAAGTAGTTAGAATGTATTTTTACATATCTAACACAGTTTTTTCTAAAGACTTTATTAAGAAACTTTAAGTAATGTTCTAAGTAGGTACCAACATTATCTTTTTGCAAAATACTGTGGATGCAAAGTAGGACACTAGATAACTACATTAGATTATTTGCTTGGTGTGGATATAAAAATCAGCAACTAACTATTTTTCTATTATTAAGAAGTTGTAAGGGGATCCAGTTAGAGAATTTTTACTGTTTTGTTTCTCTCTAACCACTCTGTTTATCTGACAATTCTGTGTATCTCATATATATGTATATGACACGACTAAATGACTTCACTTTCACTTTTCACTTTCATACATTGGAGAAGGAAATGCTCCAGTGTTCTTGCCTGGAAAATCCCAGGGACGGCAGAGCCTGGTGGGCTGCTGTTCATGGGATCGCACAGAATCGGACACAACTGAAGCGACTTAGCAGCAGCAGCAGCAGCAGCAGCATGTGTCTATTTGCTTTGTGTGTGTGTGTATAGCTAGCTCCTGTTTTGAGAAAAGGACTGAGCTCAACAACATTATTTGTTGTAAGGATTTATTCTGCCTATTATTTTCTTTTATTTCTGAGAATTAAGGATTGACTGAATATCCTCATTGTCCTGATGCATCTTTTTAAAATGTCCTGCTTCAGGGTTAACTGATTTCTTTATGATCTTCAGAAAAATTTTCCACTGACATAATAGAAATGATTATTTATTTCCCCACATGTTTAAATTGCCTTAAACTGCTTTAGGGTAATTTGTTTCACAAGACTTAGTATTGATCCACATTTTATAACTGACTAAGAAAAAAACGAGTCTCCATGAAATAGCTAGGAAGATTGCCTTAACTGATGATTTTGTTTTAGTCATTATTGAAATTATTGCAGAAAACTGATGGTTAAAAGCCCATATCTTAGGCTGCTTGAAATGGAAGTTATGTTCTTTATTTTAAGAAATCAAGATGAAATTAATTCTTTTCATTTTGTCTATGGATCTTACAAACTTTTTCTACATATTTATAGTTTTAAATAGATTATAGGAGAAAGATAAATTATTGATGAATTGCTCACAAAATAATCTAATTTTAATTCTTGGAATTTAAAAATATTCATTTTGTTACATATAATGAATCACAAACGTTTGTATGTATATACATATTGAAGTTTTTTTAACGTGAAATAACCTGTCCTTACAGAGTATTCTTGTATTGCCAGATCGCTATTAGCCTCATTGGAAAAAAAAGCCGATAACTGCCACAAATAGCTCTCCAGTTTAAATATAATTGGTCAATAATATGTACTTACACACATTTCCTGCATGTCTACATACAGTGAGTAGTTTTTTCCCTTCACATTGATGAAATGCTACAGCTCTGGCAGGAAAGGTGACTTTTAAGTCTGTGTTCAGCATGGAAATAGAAGATAATTAAGTATATTGTCAAAGGTAAAAATTAAGGTACAATATTTATAATTTACATAGGTAATTTCCAATGAAAAATCAGAAATGTAATTAGCTTAAACACATAATTAACATAATTATTCATGCCATTTGATGCTAGTTCAGAAAGGAATATAGTATTGAGAGATCATCATATTTGTCTTTTAGCGTATATAACTTTTGTCCATTACCTGACACAATGCAAAGAGTAGACAAACAATAATTATTTTATTAGAGAATAAATGCATACTATGGCTATATTTGCCTAACAATTAATTTGTGTTTCTTATTTGCATATACATCTGGTCATGGGGAAGTACAGTGTTTATCAGTGGTAGAAACCAGAGTGGGATCAAAACTTCACATGAAATACAGTCTATCTTTGGGAAAAAACAAAAAAAAACTTCACATGGAAATTGACATTGTGAAATAGCTATAATAGTTTACTATTTATTGAGTGCTTATTCTCTACCAGGCATTGTGCTAAGTTCTTCACGTGAATCATGAACTTTAATTCACAACAATCTTTGGAAGTAGTCTTATTAAATTTCTTTGTTTTAGATATGGAATATCTAGGTTCAGAGAACTTAAGCAAATTGAAAAAGGTCAAACAGCTAGTACATGCTAGAAGGAAGTCAGATTCATTATTTATATAAAGAACAAGTAGTATTGCTTTTTCAAGACTGTTCGAATGAGACTTATATGATGAAATTAACAATGCCTATCTTTCAGAATATTAACTTTATCTTTTTTTAATATGATTATGTTAAAACAGGGCTTCCCAGGTGACACTAGTGATAAAGAACCTGCCTGCCAATGCAGGAGACTTAAGAAATGCTGATTTGATTCCTGGATCAGGAAGACCCCTTGGAGGAGGGCATGGCAACCCACTCCAGTATCCTTGCCTGGGGAATTCCATGGACAGAGGTTATGGTCCATAACGTCTCAAGGATTTGGACATGACTGAAGTGACTTATCCCGCCTTTGTGTGTTGAAAAAAAATATTGATCTTTCAAAAGAGGAATTCTTGCTTATATACTTTACATTATGTTTCACATCTAGAACTTGCATTGCCTGACTTTTCTTGCTATTTTCAAAACTGTGAGGAGTAATTTAGCATAACAGGAGTGAATAATAAAAACAAATTATAAAAAGTATGATATCATAATAACTATAAGAGAAATATTTGAAAATAAGCTTTACAGTGGCATAAATGCTAGAGTAAATTGTATCCCCTGTCTGAATCTTCCTAACACCAATTGCTGTTTGAGAACTTATTGCAGCCTCTTGTTCTTAATGACATGCCCTCAAGGAAATCTTTTAGTAGAATACAGTAATAACTGTGTCATAAATAGGCTATATTTTTTTTAGTTACTACAAATAACTAATATAATCTTTGGGTAGCTGGCCTCCCCTAATTTAAGTGTTTTCGTCCATGGGAATTCCATAATTACACTATTTTGCTTTAGATGTGAATTAAGGTTAGGATTATTTTAGTTCACTTCCAGTGGGGTTACTAAATCCTTAGACTTCACAATTAATTTGTGTTTTTTATCTGTATGTGGATCTCTCAGTGGACCTTTGAGGACAATACTGAGTAAGATCCAGAAGGATCTGATTTCATTTTGAATCTTTCTTTTTATGGGAGTTGACTATTAAGTAATTTACATAATTAAAAATTCCATTGCTGGATCCTTACCGGCAGGAACCAAAGTGAATGTGCGTGTCTCTGGGAACACACACAGGGTTTGGCAGCAATGGCACAGGGAGAGCTGGAGGTGAATGGCTGAGCGGAGAAATCCTTGACACAGTGCCTGCTGCTGCCTGTCTGGGATGCATGCAGAGGCATGACAGCCCTTCTGGAACCTGTCTTTCACTCTCTTGCTGAGAAACCCCTGAAAGACTAAATGGGTGTGAGTTAGCACGTGTGGTTTTGGAGTGGTGATGGTGGTAGAAATATATGTGTTTTTACAGATAGCATTTCAGTGGAAACACTTGCACTAGCATTTAACAGCTAGATAACCAATTAGTGTGTTGTTAAAACAACCTTTTGAAAATTGGAAAAAAAAATATATTGTCTATAGCTGTTAATAATTAAGAACAAGAAAACGAGGACATCGAAGCTGAGAATGTGAAATGGCTTTGTCTAAATTGCATGCCAGTAAATGGTGAAGCGGATTTGAACACAGTTCTTTAAGTTAAAATCCATTTCTCTTTTGAGAATAGGGAATAAGAAAAAACATTTTTAATATTCTAACTTGACATTTTTTTTTCCTCTTTTTAAAAATCATTTTGGTAATGAGGTAAGCATTAGGGTGAGATTCTGGTATAGTAGAGAGTATTTTAATACAAGACTTCAGCAAAATTCCTAGCATATTTCAAACTGAAAATTTAATAAAGAAAAAAGCTATTTACATAGTGTTTCATTTTATTTCTCTTTACAGTCTAAATCTTTAAAATCTTTCAGTGGTTTTTATTTTATGTTTCCTTTTTACTATATTGAATCAATAAACCAGTAATGACTCAAATAACACAAATTAATAACATATATATTTATATTTTCCCCAAATTAGTTTTTCTTTTTTGTTTGAAAAAAATCCCCAAATTATTTTCAGCACTTGGGCACCTAATATCAAACTTTATTTTTATACATAATTTCTTTGCTAAATTCTTACAAGTTAGTTGTGAGGTGATATGGATGGTGATTCACAAACTGTAATGTACTTGTTACATCATGTTGCTTTTATACTCCCTGCCCACTGTTCATTCTCAATGTGAAAAATCATAGCATGTCAATGACAGGAGGTCTGGCTCTCAGACAGACTTTTGTAATTATTCCCACTGAGGCACTGTCAATAGGATTAAAATACAGATTCTGGATCTGTCCATCCCGGATGAGATCAGCACATTGAGCAGTGGGAGTACTATCTCTGCAAGCTGTGCACTCCTCTTTGCATGGAGAAGCATAGACATGAACATGACACAAATATTTGAAAGCTCCTATGGAAACAGGCTCACTTTTCCTAAATTAAATGTCCATCTGCAATAAATAAAATAACAGCATTCATTAGAATCCCTATGTACATATGTAGACTCTACAATAATATTAAGGCCCAGAAAGTTTCAGTTACAGAACAATCCACTTATAGTTCGTAATTAATAAACTCTTTGCAGCTGTATAACTGTGGCCGGAAACATCTGCAAAGCCTCATATTTTACACACAGACACATACATATAATTCCTTCAGAAAAAGTTTAATTGTGCTTAAAATCATAGGTCTGGAAACAGAGTAAGAACTGAGGAAGCTGAGTCTAGTTGCATTCAGTTAGGCTCTTGGGAGAAGGAGATGGGAAGTAAAAAGGAAACCAGCCCTTGTCTGGCACAGTGAATGTGGATAAAAAATAAGAATGTTTAATTTCTATTCATATATTCACTCAAAACTAACTTTGTATATAATCTCCCTACATATAACTTCATATTATAGGTATCGAAGTTATAAAATTATTCAGATAAAATTGCTAGTCTTCAGATAAAAGGTAAATTTTTATAAAACCCTAAAGTTAGCAAATGGGTAAAATATATTGATTATATATTTTCCATTTTTTGAAATTTTTGCTTAATTTTTTACACCCAAATATGGCTGTATAAAAATAGATGAATACAGAACATATGTGTTAGAAAAGCAAACTAACATATTTTTGACAGATAAAATTTGGTATTTTTTCTTAATTTTGGCTTACTTAAATGTTCAGTTTAAAGTTGTATTATCAATGGATTTTATTATGCGAAACAACTTTACTACATAAAATGTACATACCATACAACTCACCTGTTGCAGTTAACAGTTTAAATATTTTGTTAGTATAGTTTGGGTGTGCTTAGTCGCTCAGCATGTCCAACTCTTTGCGACCCCTTGCAGCCCACCAGGCCCCCAGTCCATGGGATTCTCCAGGCAAGTATACTGGAGTGGGTTGCCATGTCCTCCTCCAGGGGATCTTCCCAACCCAGAGACTGAACCCAGGTCTCCCACATGGTAGGCGGATTCTTTACCTTCTGACCACCAGGGAAGTCCTAGTACAATTACAGAGTTGTGCAGCCATCAATACAAATCAATTTTTGAACATTTTCATTGTCCCAGAAAGAAACCCTGCACCCATTAACAGTCACTTTCTACTCCTCTTAATGTCCCAGCTTTTAGCAACCACTAATCTACTTTCTGTCTCTATAGACTTGCCTATTCTGGATACTTCATGTAAACAGACTTATATAGTATATGATCTTTTGTGACTGGGATTCCCAGGTGGTTCAGCAGTAAAGAATCCACTTGACAGTCCTGGAGATGCAGGAGATGTGGGTTCAATCCCTGTGTCAGGAAGATCCACTGGAGGAGGAAACGGCAACCCACTCTAGTATTCTTGCCTGGAAAATTCCATGGACAGAGGAGCTTAGCAGGTTGCAGTCCATGGAGTCACAAAGAGTCGAACAGGATTGAACACACACACATTGCTGCTGTGACTGGATCTGTGTGAATTCTTCCACACAGCATGTTTTCAAAGTTCAGTCATACCAGAATGTATCAAAATTTAACTTCTTTTGATTGCTGAATAGCATTCCATTGTGCATATTCATTTATTAGTTGATGAACTTTTGGATTGTTTCCACATTTGGGGCTGTGATGAATAATTCTGCTATAAACATTTAATTATATTCAAGTTTTTGTGTCAGTAAATGTTTTCATTTCTCTTGGGTACATACCTAGGAGTGGAGTTGTTGAGTAACATGATAACTATGTTTAAACTGTTGAGGACTTGCCAGTTTTCTTCAAAGTGGTTGTACCATTTTAGATTCCCAATAGCAGTATATAAGAGTTCTAATTCCTCCATATCCTTACTAGACTTCTTTTAGCTGTCTTATTGATTGTCTTCCTACTGGGTATAAGTGTTTATCAGTATAGTTTTGATTTCCTTTTCCCTGATGACTAATAATCTTGAGCATCATTTTGTGTGTTTATTGGCCACTTATATATGTTCCATAGAGAAATATATGTTCAGATTTTTTGCCTAATTTTTGATTGGCTTATTAAAGAATGTCAAGTTTTAATTATTTTAATGTTTCAACTTATTATACTCTCAATAATATCTAATCTTATTTCTCTCATCAATTTTATGGTGGAAATATCTTATTAACATACATTCTTTCCACACTTTGGTAGTCTGAGAAAAGACATAGAACTTCCAGGATGATAATTGTAAGCACCTGGAAAGTTTTTATAATATAGAAATATCTAGGCAATGGCACCCAACTCCAGTACTCTTGCCTGGAAAATCCCATGGATGGAGGAGCCTGGTAGGCTGCAGTCCGTGGGGTCGCTAAGTCAGACATGACTGAGCAACTTCACTTTCACCTTTCGCTTTCATGCATTGGAGAAGGAAATGGCAACCCACTCCAGTGTTCTTGCCTGGAGAATCCCAGGGACGGGGGAGCCTGGTGGGCTGCTGTCTATGGGGTTGCACAGAGTCAGACACAACTGAAGTGACTTAGCAATAGCGATAGCAATCTAAGCCTTCAGTTATTTTTAATAATACCAAGACTAGTTTCTTTTCAAAGCACACCTCATGCTCAGTCATAGAAGACAGCCTACTAAGGCATAGACTTTCAGTGCCTTAAGGTTTAGGATGGGGTCAGCTATGTCTGAAATTAAAGATGGAGTTTAAGATTTCCAAAAAATGTGCCCATTAAGATCAAGGGAATCATTCTTGCTGTAGAAATCTAAAAATATGTGAATTTTCTAGAATAACCATTTTGTGGGAGAATGTCCTTAGAAGTATAATCATTTAGGATATCCCCCATACTTATGCTTATAGGTCATGCACCAGGGCAAGTCTGAGTATCTGCACCCTTGATCAGAAAAAAAAATTAAGTAATCCACTTCACCTAATCCCACCTAAAGAGTGGAAATTTGTCTGTGGTTTTTACAATGGTCTTTAGGATGGTTCATTGAGAACAAACCATTGTTTACACCAGTGCCCTGATTGTTGCACAAACTGCCTTGTGTATATTCAGAGGCCTGGCACCCCATTGCTTAAACAGTTGCAATCCATTGAAGACAACTATGTAGTGTGCTGTTGGTTAAGAGAGTTTAATAATCAGAATACAAGTCTTTCGTATAAACTCTCTTATATCTTTGTGTTCAGAATTTTATTGCTCTTAAGTAATTTACTTATAAAGTTTGTGTGTTTTTTTAAGAATTTAAATCCCAAATATTATTTGAACCGATTGTATTATATAAGATGATATTCTCATTTAAAAATAATTGAAGTTAAGTATAATGTTACAGTTACTTCATTACTGGAGACAATAAAGCAGATCTTAAAATATAGTATATTCTGTAATGTAATTTAGTAAATATATATATTGCAGTAGATAATCTTGTTACTGTCTCGTAAACAGAAGTTTCATGTACTTCTTAGATTTTCTTTGATGGTTTTCCATTTAAACAACTGGCTAAGCAAAAACTTGCTTAGTGTATGAAATCTGACAAGATTATGGTTCTTACTTAACTCTAGGATTAATGAATTTATGTTATTTTATTCACTAAGACCCATTCATTACTAGTTGGGAAAAAACAGTCCAAAGAATCAGTCCCAGACAGGTCTTTGTGGTGACATGAAAAAATAACTGTTACTAAAATAATTGGTGAAGTATTACTTTTAAAAAAGTAATTTAATATTGAAAACAAATTTTATACATATTTCTAGTCTTCATCAATACAGTGAAACATTACCTTAAAACAATGTTCAGTTAAAAAAGCAAAATTATTGAAAGGCAAGAAATTAAAATGGTATGTTTCTTACTGTAAATAATTTTATGATAGTGCATACACTATATTAATTAGTCTGCTTTGAGTTCAAATGCTGTTGAACAAATTGAGAATTGAAGCAAAATAAGCAAAATAAGAAAAAAACTGTAAAGCCACTGTATCACAATTCCTAGAAAGTTATTCTTATATACTTCACCATTATGTATGAAGGGAATTTATCTTTGATTGAGGTTTCAGAAGGCATTTACCATGAAAAACTTTTTTACTAGTACCTTTTTGGAAAACAAGCTGCATTTATAAGAAAAGAGAAATTGCCTTTATTTCTATGTAGGCTTTTGGGAGCAGTTGGAAAGCTCATTTAAGTCTTCCTTAAGTGGTTAAATCTCAGGTATGTCACTTCACCCCAGTTTCTCTTCCTGAGTATTTTACTCAAGCTATTTCATCTAGATATCTTATCTAAAATTTTACTTTTATGAGCATCTGTTACTCCTTTCCAAAACTTTTTACCACCCAATTGCTCAAACTACTATCCTAAAAGATACAGCTTATGTCTTCTTGTGTTCTTGGCTTTCCTCTTCATACTGCAGCTCCCAAGATTTTATACTTATTTTTAATAAATTTAAATTAATGGCTTCCTTAGAGGGTGAGTAAAAGCCATCTTGTTACAACTTATTATTTTCAATATTAACTGAACTGAAACAGATTAGTACTTCCAAAAGAAATGTGAAGACTTTTATGACCACATTTTTCTGGGATTGCTTCTCTAATTATCTATTTAATGATGGCCATGCATGTACTCCATCATTTTGCAGGCATCCTCAGTGCCAAAATTCATAGTGAAATTGAAAAGATCTATTTAATACACCTCTTCTGTAAGGTGTGCTAGCTAGGATATTATTTCACCATTTTCTAAATTAAAGTAATAGCTTTAAATAGTCAAAGGGTATACTAAAAGATAGTAGGTACCCACCAAAAATTCATTTGGGGGATGCTAAAGCTTCAAGACACATTGAATAGATGCCAGACTTTGGCTCATTCAGCAGTCAAGGCTGAAGCAATAGCATATGGTTAAGTATCAGCAGTCCTGTGTTTTAAATCCAGTTTTAACCTAGACAATGGAATTATTTGAGGAACTCATGTTAACTTTGCTTCAAATCTGTTTTCCCATCTGCTAAAATGGTAACAGAATTTAATGTAATTTGAAAGTTGAGTGATAAGGGTTTTAAATTTCTCTACATTAAGTACCATAGGTATTCTACAAATCATGGAAGTGGAGCAAGAAATGGGTCCTCCTTATTTGTAAGAAAAGTGGGCATAAGCCTTTAGTTAGAAGCCTTTATTTGCAATAGGAAGATGAGAATTGCAAGAGATTCCACTAGGTGGTTTCCTGCTTACCAGTTCCGGAAGTGTTACCTGGTTGTTGTTGTTCAGTTGCTAAGTCAAGTCTGACTCTTTGTGACCCCGTGGACTGCAGCCTGCCAGCCTTCCCTGTCCTTCACTGTCTCCTGGTGTTTGCTCAAATTCACGTCCCTTGAGTTGGTGATGCTATCTAACGCTCTTATCTTCTGCTGCCATCTTTTCTTTTTGCCTTCAGTCTTTCCAAGCATCAGGGTCTTTTCCAGTGAGTTGGCTATTTGCGTCAGGTGGCCAAAGTATTGGAACTTCAGCTTCAGTCCTTCCAATGAATATTCAGGATTGATTTTGTTTAGGATTGATTGGTTTGATCTTGGGTTTCCCTGGTGGCTCAGACAGTAAAGAATATGCCTATAATGCAGGAGACCTGAGTTCGATCCCTGGGTTGGGAAGATCCTCTGGAGAAAGGAATGGCTACCCACTCCAGTATATTTGCCTGGAGAATTCCATGGACAGAGGAGCCTAGTGGGCTATAGCAATGAGGTTGCAAAGGGTCAGACATGACTTAGTGATTGAACAACAACAACAAGGTAGGGCTTCCAGAACTGATAGGTACCAGGCTACCTAGTAGAATCTTGTTTGATCTTACCTGCATGCTTAGTCGCATCAGTTGTGTCCAATTCTCTGTGACCCGATGGGCTCCTCTGTCCATAGGATTCTCCAGGCAAGAATACTGGAGTGGGTTGCCGTTTCCTTGACCAGGGGATCTTCCTGACCAGGGACTCTCAAGTCTCCTGCATTGGCAGGCAGGTTCTTTACCGCTAGCACAACCTGGGAATAGAAACAAAAGAAAAAAAGAAAAAGAGCTTACCCAGTAGATGTTAAATGTTGATCTTACCTAGTAGATATTAAATCATGTTGCCATTGTGTCCATTTCCTTGTTCCCTAAGTTCCTATCCCTGTAAAAAGTAAATAAATACATATAATATCATCAAAGACTATCATAATACACCTCTTCTCTCTGTCTTTATTTATTTATTTTTTTAATTCTCTGGGACTTTGTGTTATCAAGCTGCAGGTTGTGAATAAAGCATTGAGGTCTCTATATTATGGATGTTCTATCTGATCACTGAATTATAGATAATACATGGAGCAAGATATAGTGCATACTTAGAGGGATTTCCAGCCTGAGAAATCCATGCTAAATCCTTTATCCTACCAGTTAACCATTCTTTTATGTGGCAAGGTCATATCTTTAGAAACATTTTAAAGTGTTTTCTGATATTATTTCATAATGGGTCTCACTGTTCTGTGTCTTAGATTTGTAGTAATTGCTACAAATCAACAATTGCTTCCATGATTTCTTTACATGTGAAGATGCATTCATCTAGTGGCCTAATATGTTTGCCAGTGTTTCCCTCTTGTAGGAACTGAGGAGGCCAACTAAAGGCAGACTGGCTTCTAAGAGCAAAAGTGGATCATATATTTACATAGAGATGATGGTAGTTCTGTTCACAAATCTTTATCTATCACAATATAATCTATCTTTAAGTTTTTAAGTTATCTAAAATACCTATCTTGTTCATATAAAACAGCCTTGTTTCTTCTTTAAGCTTAAAAGATAATTTGGATTTCTTAATTGTATCAAATTATGTATTAAATATTCACCATGTGAGCAAAAGTATAGAATGACTTAACTTTTTTTTTCTAGAGAATAAGATAGGATTTTCTTAATAAGACAGGATTGTTTTTCCCACCCGTGAGTGAAAATGTGTTTATGCTGCTGAATAATGCCCAAGTTGAGAATATTAAATAAACTTGGATCTAATACATAGAAGTTATAATTGAATTCATGTTAAATATTCAGTAATTTTTCTTTATAGATATGATTTATTAATTTCCATTAAATTTGAAGGTCACTGAAACTTAAAGAGATATTCGCTTAATAAATATGGAGGGCAAATTGAATCTTTTTAATATATTCAATATATGGTACAATCAATTTAAAAATGTTGAAATAATGAAAATTGAAATTGCTAAATTTTAATTGAAGATAAATATGTAAAACGTCTGGGGATAGTAAATGCTTCCAGGTTACTTGATTTTATAACATGTAGTCTAAGTGAGTAAGGGAAACTCACTGGAAGGTGGTAGATGTCTTGGGTGCCTGTCTATTCATTGCTGAGCTGTGTTACTGTGACTATCCTGACTTTTCCCAGTAGAGGAGAAAGAGTCATCACCTGTTTGTAGTTAATGGCTTTCTCCTTATTTCTGATAGAATAGGTTTCTCTTATCCATAGGATTTCATTATTTTTAGTAACAGGGAAGTTTGCTTAGTGGAAAACAGACTGCCTTAGAACTTAAATTGGTTGAAATTATATCTTGAAGTTTTCTGAAAATTGGTAGGGGGAATACATTTTGATCATTTTAAGATAAAAATTTTTGCATCATTATTATTTCTAGTCAGGTCATAAAATGATTTTAATATTTTTCACTAAGAACCATATTCACACATAAAGACTTAATTTACAGCTGTATTAGATTAAGAAAACAGAACTTTGAAGTGTGTTAATGCAAATCAACAAGCAAGTTAATTACTACTGAAATCAAAGTTCCCCTGAATTAACCATGCTGAGGTTTTGTCTAAATAAATTATGTTTGTGTTTAGTTTTGGGCTCTAGATTTTGGACTGATGCCAACTACAGGTCCAAGTTTGCTGTATCATTTGGATTTTTTTATTTTGTTTTAAAATGTAGTATTGTAAAATAGGTTTACTGATATACACTAAATTGTATAATTAGTAGAATAGAACTATAGAATTATACCATAAAGGGCATGTTCTTCCCTTTTTTTTTTTTTTCTGTTTAATTAGAGACTTATGGCTTATAGTGATAGTTGTCAGGAAACATGGCTACAGATACAAAAAAGAATATGTTAGAAATTTCTTATTAAAATCCAGGTTTTTATTGAGTCTGATGGTAGCACATTTGGAAGTCAGATTTCATATTTTATTGTTTGCTAAAAATTACTAAAATTCAGAAAGGGTCTGCTTGTTCTCATGTTTCTATTTTTACTTTCTTTTGTGTTCTCAGCCTGTGGCCGTGGGTTCTACAAATCTTCCTCTCAAGATCTTCAGTGCTCTCGTTGTCCAACTCACAGTTTTTCTGATAAAGAAGGCTCCTCAAGGTGTGACTGTGAGGACGGGTACTACAGGGCTCCATCTGACCCACCGTATGTGGCATGCACAAGTAAGTTCGTAATTGTAAAATAAAGACTTTCAGATCCCTTCCATTTGTTTGTAGAATTGTGACATCATTGAGATAAGCCTGAAATTTCTGAGTACATTCTTAATTAATATTAAATACTTATAAACTTTCCATAAACCCCATAAGTCTAAACAATAATATAAAATAGATAGACCTTACATCATCATCAGTATAGTTTTATGTCTCCCAGATCTTGCATTTTAATCATATTTTACACATGTATCCAATAGGAATAACAAATAAAATGTAAAAGTTATTTGTGTCTTGCATGGCTTTACATGTAATTAAAAAGGAATAGTTTCTGAATTAAAATTCCATCACTAAATAGAGCAAATCTCACATCTTGATGCTTCAATGAATGAATGTTTGAGACACTCAAATCCAAAGCCAATTCCAGACATTACTATAAATCATTCTTGAGCACATTAAGAATGAATAGATGTATTCTCTCTTATATGTTTAAAAGAAAAACTATTTTTAAACAACTGCACAACTGTTTTTTTAGGTGCATTAACTATTCTCTTTTAATTGCTCAGAAGAAAAATAGCTAAAGACCGTGGCAAAACTACAAAGACAGTCATTATCCTGTTTTCATTTTGACATATTAAATGGAAAATAAATAAAGCCTCTTGCCAAGTGAATTCAGGAAGGCTTTTATAAGGTTTCTCTAGGAAAGGTAATGAAATGTTTATGTGAAAGAAAGCATTTCAACTAGTTTTCTTTGTGGTAATTGAGCCACTAGCTTAATGCCCCACGTGGATCCTTTCATTTGTTTGTTTGTTTGTTGTTGGCCATTTTTATTTATTCATTTACTTATTTTTGGTTTCCTAAGGGCCTCCATCTGCACCACAGAACCTCATTTTCAATATCAACCAAACCACAGTGAGCTTGGAATGGAGTCCCCCTGCAGACAATGGGGGAAGAAATGATGTGACCTATAGAATACTGTGTAAGCGCTGCAGCTGGGAGCAGGGCGAGTGCGTTCCCTGTGGGAGTAACATTGGCTACATGCCCCAGCAGACTGGATTAGAGGATAACTATGTCACTGTCATGGACCTGCTGGCCCACGCTAATTATACTTTTGAAGTTGAAGCTGTAAATGGAGTTTCTGACTTAAGTCGATCCCAGAGGCTCTTTGCGGCTGTCAGTGTCACCACAGGTCAAGCAGGTATGTTTTCCTGTTTGTCTTCACTGAGTGAAAAGTAAGTGAGATCTCGCGCTTGAATATTTCCTTAACTCAGCTGTACAGAACTTGATTACTCCAGCTTGTTGAGTATTCACACCTTTAGCTTTTCTTTGTTATTTCTTCCGTTGTCTGTTAAATCATTACTAGACTCATTAACATCTTCTGCAGAGATCTGGCAGGAGAAATAAAAGGGGATAAATTGTAAACCAGTTAAAGTTGCTCTAAGAGGAGCAGTTCTGTTAAGCTTAAGGGGAGGACAGGGAAAATGGGCAAAATAAGATGTGGGATATTTCTTGCATTTTTTACCTTTTGGTGTGCTAGGTGTTAAGTGCTCGTGATCAAAATTTATATAATTAGGAAGAATGAAGGAGTTGGCTTCAATGTCTCAAGTAGTGACAACCACATAAAATGTGATATTTATAATAGGTGGCAAATCTGCCTTAAAAATTGCATGAAGGAATTTACATTCCTCCCTAGGTTTGTGATCATGTCATGTTAATGTCTATAATATTGGAAAAAGTATTTAGGAGATCTCCTGAGGATTAAAAAATAAATGAATTAAGAAATATAATAAATATGAAGGTTGTGAACTGGTAGCTTAGCCTAAAAGCAGTTCTGACTTGTCTTCTTACTGGCATTTAAGATGCCCTACTTGGTCATTCTTTGCTGTGTTTAAGTTGGTTTTGGAAAATATAAATTGGGAAGGTAGCTTCAGAAATTGGGGACTTTCTAAACCTTCAGAAAAATCTTATGACTGAAGGAAGTTCCAGAAATTGAGGGCTTTTTCAAACTTGAAAATTCTTGCTGCTGAAGGATGATGCTATGCAGTCAATGTAGCCAAGTGCTAAGTCATTGTCATTAATAAAATTAGACCTGTACCAGAGTACTGAGTTGTGTAAGCATCATAATAAGGTTATAACAAGGTATTCTTCATCTTTGGCTAGCTGTCAACAGACATTATTATCACAAATTCCTGGACATAGACTAATCTATTCTTCATATCTATGCCAATTTTAATGAAATGTTATCTATTTAACTAATATCTGTACAATGAAACCTATGCATACGTCTTATGCTTTCCATTTTGAACAGATTAGTGAGTTCCTATTTTAAAGGCTTCATTTTGATGTTTGTTTAAAAGGCTATTGCAAATCAGGTTTCTTAATGTAAAAGCTGACATGTGGAGGTAAAACAGCATAGAAACTTTTAAATCTTCAAAAGTTGGACAAAAGAAGTAACTGATTTAACTAATACTTGTATTGACTCTTTTTATTTACCCTCACTTCATTTACCGTTCTTTTAAAATGCTGTTGTCGCTAGATATTTTTACTCGTGTTGCTTTATGTTGAAATTTGTCATCATAACATTACAGTAAGTGGTTCTGAAACATTTTGGGTTCTTGTTTGTGACCCTAGAGCTATCTTTGGAACCATTAATAAAAACTCTTAGGTCTGCTGAGCTAGAAAAACTGCTCTATTCCTGCTGATAACAAGTATAAGAAGGAATGTTTTTATTTATTTTTGAATTCAACCTACAGATACTGAACTGATACCACAAGTAGAGTTCGTCAGATAGACCACTTTGGGGATCTGTTTTCTTGCTCTTTAAATGACTATTATTTAACTTTTCAAGTTAACACTTCACAGCCTAAATAGGTCATAGATTTTCCATAAATTCCTGAGTCAGCTATCTTATAGTAGTTAAGTAAAATGGCTTTATCCCTTGTTTACCCTGGTTAAGAGTAAACTAGGTTTGTTTGCCTTGAGAAGTAATTTAAATGTATAAAAATTAAATTGCTGTGGTTATACAGCTCTGTAAATATACTTAAAAATGTTGAATTGTGTACTTAAAATGCATAAATTTTATGGTATGAAAATTATATCTCAAAAAAGCTATTAACATTTTAAAAAGAATAAAATACAATAGTTTTGTTTTTTTTTTTTAAAAACTAGTTTGGATTTTTATGTTAAAACATTAATTCACAATTGCCTAGTCCCAACTACATACATCTCAAATGCTAAAAACCCATGAATATATACTTTTAGCTTTTTCTGCTTTCAAAAAGAAATACATTAATAAGGCAGCAAGCTGTGGTAATTTTTAAAGTTATTACATATTTTTGGCATAAAATATAAAATACGTTAGCAATTATTGTTCAGTTAAATTGATACCCACTCCCCCTCCCCCAATCATCAATATTTTTCCTTTTTCTAAGGGGAGAATGATTTGAAACTTTGCCCATATTTATGATCATCCATGGAAACCTACAATGATCCTTAAAATTCTCAGTCTACATTAACCAAAGTGCATTACCTCCCACCTAGTTTATGCTGCAGCAACTTCAATAATGAATTTAAGGGTCTCTGGTCAGTTATTACCCTTAGCAGCAACCCACTGGGACAAAAAGAATCTGCATGTGTTTGGGCAAGATGAGAGTGTAAGAATGGAAAATCATCAGGCAGTGTTTGAAAGACTGTGTGTATACTTTGTAGTTCTTTTTCTATTAAATTTGAAGTCTGAAGCTCAGGACCCTCCATAGCAGCATTTGTGGAAATGGAAGTGCATTGAAGACCCCTTTTCCTTTCCTCAGGATAGTAGTAGGGTTATAGGTCTTTCAGGACCTGTATACTAGCCCCTGTTGCCACTTATGAGGTAATACTTTTGGGTGGACCACAGAGGTTTTACGTGAGTAAAATGGAGATAAAATGGTGTGTACGATCCTGTATTATCCTGTGAATGAGATGTTGGAGAAAATTTTAAACTCTTAATTGTCATAAAAGTGTTATTTCAGTGAGGAGCATAATGATTGCTGATTAATCCTCTTTTTTGCAACACTTTGTGGACCTGCCAAGGCAAAGCACGCTATAATCTTTATCTACTGTTATGTGTCTGAGGCGGGGGATATAATCGAGGCCCAGAATTGGCAATTGTGTGTTATAGCATGGCAGGAGGGAGAAATTAATTTTGTTCAGTCACAGGTTATCTTAAGACAGATCCTTGTTTAAAAAAAAAATTAACTTTAAGATGAGACATGTATCAGTTCAGTTCAGGCCACCTCATGTGAAGAGTTGAGACATGTATAGAAAAGCATAATATATTAGATTTAGATAGTTTTTCTGTTTGCTTATCAGGAACATATGACCTACACAAGCTGGCCAAAATGTATTTTTTGTTGTTGTTTTGTTCAGAAGGATATTTATCTATTAAGAGTATAGTCACACAGATCAAACTTGTACACTGGAGATGTGTGTGTGTGTGTGTGTGTGTGTGTGTGTGTGTGTGTGTGTGTGTGTGTATAAGGCGGAAAGCACATGCATTTGATTTATGACGTTATGATCCTCATTCTTCCTTACAGTGGAAGACTCTCTGGAACAGATATGGTCTTGATAATTGCATAAGTGTTCTGAAGAGGTAACTATTTAATTGCTACTTTTCAGAACATTAACTCAAACAACTGTTCTGAGTAGTATTGTCGATATAAGTCAATTTATGTCTAGCACTGTGTGGGATCCTGAGAACAGGAGAGCAAAGAATGGTCCTGTCCTTATAAGGAGCCATTACTGTAGCCAATGTAAATTAAGTTATACAACTAATGAGAGGGTACCTGAATATAATGTGATACATGCTGTAGAACAAGATTAGGAACAAAATATAGAACCTCAAAGAAGGAATGGTTTTCTTCTGTGGAAAGAAGGGAGTCTTCACAGAAAAGATGCCAATCAATCTAGAACTTTAGAATGAATATGGTTTTTCCAGAAGGAGGATGAGTAATTCATTTTCTGAGCTCTTAGGAGGACTTGTCCCATGAAAACAGAATAATCACCACTACCTTCCTCCCACAGATCAACTGCATTAACACACCAAAATAGGCTGCAGAAAAGTTAGTAAAAACCGTTCATCCTAAAATTACTGTCTCTGTCTATAATACCTTGATTCACTGTGGGATCCCTTAGACAATCAGATAATTTTTAGCTTTGTTAGAAAACATAAAATTACAATATGTGGTTTCCTGCCAAGAGATGTAAGAGACTTAGCAATTATTCTTCAGGTCAATAATTATGTTATGTTTGTGTCTTTACCATCTAGCACAGTTCTTTCTGTATTACTCATGATGTGCAGTTAATTCCAACGAAGAAGCTAGTCACATGCAAGAAAAGTTAAGTGATTTTATGAGTGAAAACATTCAGACATGAACGGAAAAGGCATAGGATTTGATATTTGATGACATGATTACTTCACGTTAGATGAGATATTTCACCTCTTTAACTTGATTTTCTCCTAAATAGATGGGGTCATGCTACTTAACTCCTCATATTATTAGAAAAATTAGCTTTTAGCTTAATACCTGTAACATTTATTAGAATAAAATGAGTGTGTTATTATACTACAACAATTATAATAATTGTGAAGAACTGACTCATTGGAAAAGACCCTGATGTTGGGAAAGACTGAAGGAAGGAGGAGAAGGGAATAACAGAGGATGAGATGGTTGGATATCATCACTAACTCAATGGACATGAGTTTGAGCAAGCTCTGGGAGTTGGCGATGAACAGGGAAGCCTGGTGTGCTGCAGTCCATGGGGTCGCAAAGAGTCAGACACGACTGAGCAACTGAACTGAACTGAACTGAATGATAAGAATTACTAGTGAGTGAACACAATATATTTTTTGGTACTTTTTAAATGTAAAAGGTACACAAAAAGAGTGTAAAGTTGGGTCACTTAATGTCTTTGGACTCATGTAGTCCTCCTAAGTAAAGGAGAGGTCTGAGATAGAAGACCTCGAAGAGCTCATCTTGTGTCGGTAATTAAATGGACAATCATAATAGAGTACACACTGTACATTGCACAGTGCAAGGCTGACTGCTGATTACTGGTAGCTGAGTAATATGTGTACTGCTGCTGCTGCTGCTGCTGCTAAGTCGCTTGAGTCGTGTCCGACTCTGTGCGACCCCATAGGCTGCAGCCCATCAGGCTCCTCTGTCTCTGGGATTCTCCAGGCAAGAACACTGGAGTGGGTTGCCATTTACTTCTCCAGTGCATGAAAGTGAAAAGTGAAAGTCAAGTTGCTCAGTCGTATCCAACTCTTCACAACCCCATGGACTGCAGCCTACCAGGCTCCTCCATCCATAGGATTTTCCAGGCAAGAGTACTGGAGTGGGGTGCCATTGCCTTCTCCAATATGTGTATAGGTACTATCATTTTTAATGAAATCTATGACTTACAATGCTTAATTAAGGATGAAAGCTGTAACCTCTTAAAAGAGGATTAATTTCCCAAATTGGGCTCTCTAGGAAGCAGACAGTGTGATGGAGATTCTTGCAGGAATTGTGTTAGGGCTTGTAATTGGAATCAGCACTATCTGAAGGGAAAGAAGGGAGTGGAACTGAGCAGAAGAGAAGTTGAGCCATGATACAGTCTCATTCGAATCCTCTGCCAACTCCATGGGAATTCTCCACCTGTATGGGATCGTCAGATTGTCCCAATTTGAAAAGAGAGTAGCAGGCTTTTATACCTCTTTGTCACACAGGCATTGACTGCAGGCTCCTCTAGGAAGATGTCATTTTTGAGATAAGGAGATTCTAAAAGGGGACAGGGAACTGAGGTCTGTTTTTGAGCAGCTGTCTCAGCAGCTAGCAAATTCTTTCTTCATTCCTTCACCAAAGGGAATGGGGGCCATCTCTCATAACATACATTATGTAGAACTAAATCATATCAAAGAATACAAGGGGCAAAGTTTAGAGTGTGTTTAGAGAATAAGTGGTATAAACCGGATGAACAGAGCTTTCTGGGAAGAACTAATGGGAAAGTTTATTTTTAAGAAAGAAGACCATTCTAATTGGAGGAGGGGATAGTGGGAACAGAATGTTTTGAATAGGCAAGTTACATAACTAACCTTGGTTTACATTTTAATTTTTTGTGTATCTTCACAGAACATTTGATGTATTCCATATAGCAGTTTTAATTTTTTTTAATACCCTGCTTAGCCTTGATTCCTGTGGAAAGCAGATATGTAGAAAACATTTTCAGAAAGTATGAGAAAGTATCAGCAAAGCTGACATGTCAAGGTGGAGACCTGTAATTTCTCTACAAACTGTCTCAGAGAATCTCTATCAAAAAAAAAAAAAACTATTTTCTTTTTCTCGTCTTTGGTTTTGTTATATATGAATGAATGGTTTTTATGGCACTTATATACATACTGTATCATTAAAATTTGAAGTAAATTTGTAAAGTTAGTAAGACAGGAATCAATACCAATTACAGGTAAAAAGTTGAAACTTAGACGTAGTAATGTCACATGGCAATTATAAAGTGGTGACCCAGAGTATTATAATCAAGTATCCTGCTTACTCAGAATTATAATATTATGTAATCTTGTCATGGGCTGCTACCTTAAAGAATTTAGCTCTCCAATCCTTTACATGGGAATTTGGAGAGTGATTCAATGGTTTGGTAATAGATTACTCCTCAATGAAAGGGGGACCTCCTATGAAGATTTGTTTCCTGAAAATATTAATAACACATGTAGTCTCTGAGAAGGAAGCATTGGTAACTGTATGATTTGCCTCCTATCTGTGATTGTATGGGCTTCCCATCTGGCTCAGTGGTAAAGAATCTGCTGCTAAGAAATAGAGGTGGATTAATCCCTAGATCTCCCCTGGGGAGATCCCCCAGAGAAGAAGGTGACAACCCACTCCAGTATTCTTGCCTGGGAAATTCCATGGATGGAGGAGCCTGGTGGGCTAAAGTCCATGGGGTCGCAGAGTCAGAAATGAATTAGTGATTGAACAGCAACAGTTATGATTTTATTACCCCCCTTTAATAAACTTCAGAGACATCCCTTCATATCTTAACTAATTTCCCTTGTGTTTTCAAATGCTCAGATCTATTTTTTTTTTAATTAAGCTTTGCTTCAGTATTCACTTTACTTAGATTTTTGAACTTTACATAATGCTCCATATGAAATATAACCATAGAATTATATTATATAACATTATAGGTGAGTAAAATTCTACAAAAAAAAGAGAATCAAAAATCATTTTCTGTATTTGTCAGAAATATCTTCACTCCCGTTCATTAATGTGACTCAACTGTGGTGATTTTTCTCATATTGATAAATTAATTCAGATCATCTCTTTTCAATGATTTTAAAGAGTAGGCCATCAAGTTATGTATCCTTTATGTAAAAGCAACTAATTCCATATAAGTTTATGTATGTTGCGATTTCTTAGAAATCTATAAGCTTAATTTATATTTTAAGGGAACATAATGTTAAGAAAATATAGTTTCTTGTTTGAGAGATTTACTGAATATTATTAAATGCCACAATTGTCATAAGGTGAAACAGGATATAAAGGCAAAAAAAAAAAAAAAAACAATGACAACAAAAAAATTTTTTAGAAATAGTGTTAATGTTGTTAAAATATACATTACTTATGCAGTCTGCAGCAGAAGAATATACACGCTTATAAAATATACATGCTTATGCAGTCTGCAGGAGAAGAATCAACTGAGTGAGATTCCTTTAACAGTAACCCATTCAAAATGTGCATTTCTGTTTCTCGTTATTTTATAAACCTGATGGATCTGAATGGCATAGCAGGATTCAGTCATGTTAATTTTTACCGGAGGGCATGACATTTCAGAAATTTATATGCTTTGCTTAACAAGTAGTAGATCCATTTACAGTTTTTCGTCAATATATATCAGTAATTAAGACATCTGTATAAAAGAAGATTTTTTGGATACTATTTTAGCAAAATTGTCATTATAATAAATATGGCCATGTGGTATTAGTACTGACATCTAACATTATTGACTACTTAGTGTGTGTTAATCACTTTTAAACGTAAAGACCCGTATGCCTACATAGCATCTTCACATCCCAAATTCACAACAAAAATTTGGGAAACAGTTATGTCTTTTTGTGATGAGATCTTACAGTAAGTATCTCGTGCATTTTCTTATAATATCTGTGAAATATTTGTCTTTCCTGTTAGAATTCATAGTGTAAAGAAACAGTGCCATCTTTGGTATTATTCTCTAGCCTCTGCTATGTATAGGGCCCAAAGTACATGCTTAGTAAACTTGTTGAATTAAATCCGTAAATTAGTTATCTATTGCCATGTAAAGAGACTTTCAAAGATTATCAAGATTAAATATAAAGGGTTAGTTTAATTCAAATTTAATATACTTTTATTTAAATTATGCAGGAACTATATAAGATAATGATTTGAAGTATAAAAATTTTGTGATTTGGTCTTAAAGCTATAAATATATTTAAAATCTTAAAATGAGTTTTCATCCATATGTTAGTATTTAGTAGAGATTTAGAACAAAAGCTTAAAGGAAACTTATTATGAAATATTAAGATACAAGTCCCATTTAACTTTGAAATCTTTTATACTTACTTCTCTATGGGCTTTCCACAGAGCTCTTGTAGTAAAGAACCTGCCTGCCAATGCAGGAGACATAAGAAATGTGAGTTCGATCCCTGGGTCGGGGAGATCTACTGGAGGAGGACATGGCAACCCACAATAATATTCTTGCCTGGAGAATCCCATGGACACAAGAGCCTGGAAGGCTACAGTCCATAGGATTGCAAAGAGTCAGACATGACTGAAGTGATTTTGCACACGTACATACTTCTCCATATTTTGAAAACTTACTGAAAATAGGGTTGGTTTATTTCTTTTTATATGAGATCGAATGTAGTAAAAGCATGAACAGAGACCAACGTTGGAGATTTTTCATCAGTGCTTAAGTCTACTATTTTAAACACATATTCCAACTTTTTATAGCTTATTTTTAATATTTTTTTTCATTTGTGTAGTTTTCTAACTGTTTAAGACTATAGCACATAGCTGTTCTATGGTATTTCTTAACTAAAATATGTATATATATACCACAGCTTTCTTATCCATTCACCTGCAGATGGACATCTAGGTTGCTTCCATGTCCTGGCTATTATAAACAGTGCTGCAATGAACCCTGGGGTACATGTGTCTCTTTCAATTCTGGTTTCCTCGGTGTGTATGCCCAGGAGTGGGATTGCTGGGTCATAAGGCAGTTCTGTTTCCAGTTTTTTAAGGAATCGCCACACTGTTCTCCATAGTGGCTGTGCTAGTTTGCATTCCCACCAACAGTGTAAGAGGGTTCCCTTTTCTCCACACCCTCTCCAGCATTTATTGCTTGTAGACTTTTGGGTTGCAGCCATTGTGACTGGCATGAAATGGTACGTCATTGTGGTTTTGATTGTACTCAGCCAGTAAAAAGAATACATTGGAATCAGTTCTAATGAGGTGGATGAAACTGGAGCC